>JAQQZU010000023.1:12898188-12910234 GCA_030068025.1 Parauchenoglanis punctatus | reverse complement strand
TTCTAATTGTTGCCACTGTAGTGCACCTGTCGTTAAGTCCATGAACACCAATACAGCTGAAAGTGATTAACAATGCCGTCAGCTGCTTAACCAACCAGAAAATAATCAGACAGGTTTAATTGATTTCATGCCAGGCCCAATAAAAAAGTGTTCCTTTAATTTTTGTGAGCAGCAAATATGATGACAATGAAGCTGAAAACATTTGGAAACAGAAAATGGGAGGTTACCATTAGAACATACCATTAGAACATAGAGCATCAAACAACAGCAGCTGTTGTGGGTAGTGCTGCTGTTGCACAGCTCTAGGGTCCCTACTTCCAGAGTTTCCCATGTTCACCCATGTGGGTTTCCCCAGGTTTTCCAGGTTTCCTTCTATCTCCCAAAACACTAAAAATTGCCTACTATGTGAATAAGTTTATAAAAGATTTTGTGGCTAGTGCCCTGTGAAGGACTGGTTCAAGGTTTATTACCACCTCATTTTAAGTGTAGGCTCTTGATCAGTGCCCCTAACCTGGATGAAGGACTTACTGGAAATAAATGAAGAATTCTTATTGTTAACATATTGATTTGACATAATCAAGAGTAGATCCCAAATTTGAGAAAGCCTATTACCCCTTATGTATGGCACCATATAAACTGCCTCAACATACACCTAGAACTGTGAAGGTGCCATTGGACTGCTGTTGACATGAGTGGTTCTGCTACAATGGCATAGGACTCAAATCACCATGAACAGTCTTGCACTCTAAAACTTGACCCTAGTATTAAAATGTGTTAGTTGTAATTGCACTATACAGTGTGACCCAAATGAGGATGGGATCCCTTTTGAGTCTGTTTCCTCTCAAGGTTTCTTCCTTTTGCCATCTCAGGGAGTTTTTCCTTGCTGCCATCACCACAGGCTTGCTCATTAGAGATATATAAAGATAAATGTATAGATTCATAAGTTTATATTTAGAATTTATATACTTTTGTGAAGCTCCTTTGTGACAATGTCTGTTGTTAAAAGCACTATACAAATAAAACTGAATTGAATTGAATTGAACCCCTGCCTTAGAGATACTATCATCAATTGGGGATTGATAGAGCATACAATTGTGTGTACAAAGGTGTGGGGGAGAGATAAGAACTGTGGCTGCTCTGATCACAGACCCTGAGATTCCCTTCTCCCTACCCCTACACTGGGTTAACTAAATAGAGAAGATCAGAGGTCAAGGCATTTTTTTTTGTTTTTTGGCATGATATCTTAAGGGATCCATCCAAGGTGAAGTGAGGGTACTTAACACAGAGCTGATGTCTATATGTGACTGTGAATTCATTTGCTTGTTAAATGACATTTTCAAATTGCAATCTAGGTGAAGTGAAAACCTTGGGGGACTTTTGCTGTATTTAATCTGCAGATTTCTTTGGGGCTGGTAAGTGACTCTGCCGGTGTCCTCCTTATTTGATCACAGGCATCAGTGAGCTGGGATTTAAAACATGAGGGTCTGATGAATGTAAAACTTCTGGTCAGTCATCCAAAATCCAATTTCTGCTCAGTAGAGTAATCTCTGCCATTTTTTCGGGACCATTATTCTGCAGAAGAGGTTCAGAGGAAAGGAGAAAACTAATGAATTGCCAGTTGAGGTATTTGCATGGCCCCCCTCAGCTCTCCCCTCCATTCTCTCTTGCATTAAGGCTCTCCTGAGTCAACTCATCAGCATGAGTGTAACACAAACACGCTATTGATTTTTTTCTTTCACCAAATGCTGCATTGCAATATCACTAAAGCATAATTTATCACATACATGAGTAATGGAGCAGTGTAGTAAAAATACTCTGATCAGGTGCAAGTAAATGTTATATACACAGGCTTTCTGCTTTCTCTGCCTTGCTTTCTGTCATACAAACACAGGTTTTTAAATCAGCTTCAGTCTTGGCCCAGCTCAGCCAATAAAGTGGGATATGACTCATACTGGGCACAGACCGCAGTGCTGGGTGCTCACTAAATCTGACCTAACACTGTTTCAGAACACAATTTGTGTGGATGAACAGTAAGAGAGAAGGATTACACAAGCACCACTTAGTGCCCTTGGACATCAAAAATCCTCCTTTTCTTGATCGCCTTTCCTCCATTCTGCTCCAGCTCCCAAAGTTATCTCTAGAACTCTCACATTTCTGAGTGTTATATCTTTACCTTTATTATTATTCTGCATTTCATTTTTTCTTCTCAGTAGAGACTTCTTTAATGATAATGGCCCCATGTGGAGAAAGGTCAGATTTGGTCTAGTTTTCACTACCAGCCAATGGAAAATGTGAAAACAGTAGGACCTCCTTTGAATCTACACTGAATAGTCATTTTTATACAGCAGAGACATATAGAGACTGCTTTTATTTCTGAGGGCATTTTCTCACATATTAGTCTGAATCAGAGTGAATGTAATACTTTTGTTTTCTTGCTATTTTGTTTGGTTCACCATCAGTACCCCCACCTACCACATCATTGCACATCAAAACCCAAAATGCATTTTTGTGGCAGAAAACAGACTCATAAATGTTCAGCATTTCACTCCTCAGTCCAGTATCCTAATACAGTGCCATGTGTCTTATCTGACTTTGTAAGCTACTTAAGTCCCTCAATACACACTACTGAAAATGGGAGAACACATCTGCATACCCACAGTCTTCATTGAAAATATGTCAGATACAGAATATTGTTCACACCCTCAATATATCAGAAGCAAGTGAAGCATTGCACATAAAAGATTTCATTCAAGTCTAACTGCATATTTTTGTATTATTACCTGCATGATACTTTTGCACTGTACTATTCTATGTTTTCTTCAGATTAGGCAATGTCCCACATCCTTGCATATTGTTAATCTGCAGAAAAGTTGGTCTGAGAGGCTGATAAACTTAAAGTTCTTGAAATGCAAATTCAATGTCACAACCTGGATTAACAGACCTGTCATGGCAAATGTGAATATATGCATCTTGGTAAAAAAAAAAAAAACATACCAAGTTTGAGTTATACAAGTCTTGAATATTGCTGTTGAAGATATGCTGATATTATCCTGGGCTTTGAATGTGAAAAAAGCTTCTCTCTTCCTGTTTCACTGCAACTTCCTATGCCTCAGTCAATATAACATATGTGTTGCTTGTTATGTCTCTCTTTCTCTCTCTCTCTCTCTCTCTCTATTTCTCTTTTTCCATTTTCACTGCTCTGTCTGTCTGTCTGTCTCTGTCTGTTTTGCTGACTGAGGCTGCTCTGGCTCACTGTGTTGCTTAGTGAGCTTACTAATCACCATCAGGGGTTGAAGAGCTATTCTCTGTGGGGGTAACTTTAACAAATGTCAGACTGGAAAAGAAGAGGGAAGTGTTTTCCCTACAGCTTCAAACATCACAGGAACCCAGCCAGGCCCCGCAATGAGCATATAAAAGCACCCCACTTTCAAACATGGGTGCTCTTGCAACTCCAGCAAGCCTCTCTTGTTCCAGTCAGGTGAAATTGAGTAGGAGAGAGAACCAGCAACTTTCTGAATATAATTGGATCCCACTGGTTTTGGGCAATAGCAAAGGGGCATGCCCAGAGGAAAGGCACAGAGACTTAGAAAAAGAGCCGAAGTAGTTGAATGTGTGTTGATCATCTCTGATACAATGTTGATTTTTTTATCCCCAAAAGGATACTATTAAAAACCTAAAGATACACTGCAACATTGTCAAATCATTTCAAACATACAGTTGTGGTCAGAAGTTTACATACAAGGACATAAATTTTATCATGGAAATGAATATTAAAGCAGTATTGAACTTTCAATTACTTCAATAGGCTGGAGCATGGGCCTACACTTTGAATTTGTTTACTAAATCAAGCAAATGACCTTCTGGAACTCCCACTCTCATCAGCTACCACTAGCTAATGATTTTATCAAATGTGAAGTGCTTCAATTGGTTAATAATTGGTCAATCAGGAATACCACATTCAGAGTTCTCATCTCATCTCATTCTCAAAAGAATCATTGCATTGGCTTCATGAGCACCCCAATAGCATGATGATAGCACCACAATATCTCACCAAATGAATGGCATTACATTTCAATGACCAGTACCTGGTTTTCATTTTATGTAGAATTTGGAGCTCAGCTTAAAAGAATGTACATACAGCAAAAACACTAAAAGACTAATTTGTGTGTATGGACAAAAGTATTGGGACACCTCAACATTACACCAGTAGGGAATGTCTTTATGGACCTTGTTTTTTGCACTGGGGCACAGTCATGCTGGAATAGAAAAGGGCCTTCCCCAAACTGTGTCCACAAAGTTGGAAGCACAGCATTGTCCAAAATAGCTTTGTATGCTGAAGCACTAAGATTGCCCTTCACTGGAAGTAAGAGGCCTAGCCCAAACCCTGAAAAACAGCTCCACACCATTATCCCTTCTCCACCAAACTTCACAGTTGGCACAATGAAGTCATGCAGGTAACATTCTCCCAGTATCCTCCAAACCCAGATTTGGCCATCTGACTGCCAAGCAGATAACCGTGATTCGTCACTCCATAGATCATGTGTCCACTGCTCCACAGTCCAGTGGCGGTGTGCTTTACAACACTCCATCCGACGCTTGGCACGGGACTTGTTGATGAGGCTTGCATGCAACAGCTTGGCCGTGGAAAGCAATTCCTTGAAGCTCCCACAACATAGTTTTTGTGCTTGCATTAATCCCAATGGAAGTTAGGAACTCTTCAGCTATGGTATCAGAAGAATGTTGGTGACCTTTATGGACCATGGACCTTAGTAGTCGTTGACCCTGCTCTGTGACTTAATGTAGTCTTCTTCTTCATGGCTGCTTCCAATTTCCAATTATACCACTTACAGTTGATGGTGGAATATCCAGCAGTGATGAAATTTCACAAACCGTCTTATTGCAAAGTTAGCATCCTATTACAGTACCATGCTTGAAGTCACTGAGTTTTACTGAATGACCCATTTTGTTCCACAAATGCTTGTAAATGGAGACTTCATGGCTAGGTGCTTGAATTCATACACCTGTGGCAATGGGTCTAATTGAAACACCTGAATTCAATAATTAAGAGGTGTATCCCAATGCTATTGTCCATATAGTGTGTGTATAAAGTGTGTATTAAATAAAAATCATCCTATTACCTCCCCTACTTGGGGGTGGTATGTGTATATCTCGTCTTCAACCTTAGGAGTTAGGACAACCTTAGGAGTTAACAACCTAACAACCTAACAACCTTAGGAGTTAGGAAGAAGGAGCATGAGAAGATTGAAGAGTACCAAGGCCTGAAGGAACAACTGGAACAGATGTGAAAGGTGAAGACCAAAGTGGTTCCAGTAGTAATAGGAGCATTAGGGACTGTTACTCCCAAACTTGGAGAGTGGCTCCAACAGATTCCAGGCGAAACAACTGAGGTCTCTGTCCAGAAATGTGTAGTTCTTGGAACAGCTAGAATGCTGCTCCGAATCCTCAAACTCCCAGGCCTCTGGTAGAGGACCTGAAGTTGAGGAAGACACATACCAACCTCCAAGTAGGGGAGGTGAGAGGAGGATTTTTTTTATATAGATATAGATACATAGTATATATAGTATGTGTGTATGTATGTATGTATATATCATTCGACACTCATACAAGACCTGGCTCTACTGTCTACCTATGGGGAGAAACTCAGTTTATCAAGCTGACATTTAAAACATGGGCTTAAAACCACCATTAAAATCTGTCTAAAGTGGATTAAGTAATGACTGTTCTTTGTCTCTAATAACACCAAAATATATACTTTTTAGAATGCACCAGATCATGCACATTTATCCATAACTATGCTGATAACACCAACCTTGCTAATAGCTATTTCCATGGTAACAATGTTTGTTAGACCAGAAGATAGGCCAAAAAACCCAATTGTTTCCTATTTCCAACAAATGTGCACTACACAGGGCAAAACCTGATGGAAATTGCTAGAAAACTAATTGACAAAGTTCCGCTAATCTAGCTTTTGTGGTTTGTTTCTTTAATAGTAAATAAATATTCATCTCATTTGACTGTATATATTATAGAACTTATGTGTAGTCACCCTGACTTCATAAATAATTCCATGCTAGCTAATCCACCATGAGTCTCTGTATTACCATCATCATTTCAAAGGGAAGGTCTTAAGTGGTGAAGGTTCTGATCTTCCCACCTAATGGGCAGAGCTCTAAAATCCCCCAGATGTACAAATATATGCAGGCACATATGTGAACAATGGCACTTGCATAGCTGCCATATCCATTGCTTTTTCACATACCAAGTATAACCCTGGCCAAAAAGAAATTTACTCAGTCTATTCACTGCAAATGACTTTATTGCCTTAAAGGTCAAATCCCCTTTGGACTACTGGTTAAGTAAGTAATAACTATTTCTTATTATGTAATTCCAAGAACGTTCATCAGCATGCAATCCACGTGTTTTTTTCTCTTTGATTTATGTCAGTGTGCAAAATTTAATTTGCATTTATCCTGAATTTTCTGTCATGGCATTGTAAATAATTGTATGTATATCCTATGGACCTAGTACTGTAAGTGAAGACCCAAAATGAAAAATATGTATGTGGCTGTCCCCTACATCTTCAACTACATTGTACTACTCACAACAATATTCATTTAAGAAAAATTTAGATGACAAATAATACACAACCCTCATTATTTATAATGTAATCGTCATCCAGCACAAATCACAATTACTCTGATTCACACAAAAATTATTGTATTGTATGACAATATAATGATTGAGTGATACACTCCTGAGCAAAAAAATTAGGCAAACCCATTATTGCAAAACATTAAACTTTTAATGGTCTCAACAAAAATCACTGGGCAGAAAATTAACAATTTTGCCAACAACTCCTGAGACCTCAGCCTTCTTTTGCTCATCAGTGTTTGTTGCTGACACTGGGGAAAAACTTGGAAACAGGGAAGTTCACTTACAGTCTTCTACTAGTCTTCTGGTATGCAAAGAGAAAACCATGAAAAGATATGTTTAAATGATATAAATATGAAAGTAACTTGTCTGGCTGTTCAGAATTCTCCAAATGATCTTCTGTTTGAAGACTTTAACAATGAGTGGAACAACATGGATTCTTCAATCTGTAAAAAGCCATCTGCAAGTTTTCCCACAAGACTTCAACATTTAAAGGAAATCAAGTGAAAAGCTGCCCCACACCGATTTACTTTATCTATATGTTTAATTCTTGCTAATTTTCCTGACCAATGATTTACTGTTGAGACCATTAAAACCTTAATGCTTTGCAACATTGGGTTTGCCTCATTTTTTTTTGCCCAGGAGTGTACATTGTTCAAGGTTTTTCAAATCATTTGCCAGGAGTTCTTGCTGCTGTCTGCGTTTAAGCTATACAAGTTTTTTCTGTTTTTCATCAGTAATTTTGTGTTATTGTTTTATTTTTTTCATTGTTTTCCCTTTTTTCCTTCTGTTGCATTTTTGTTTTCTTCTTTCTTTTTGGAGAATGTGCTTTCTCTCTTTTTCTTTTTTCTCCTTGCCTAAATGCTGCATGTGGAGGTCATTCACATCAGATCTGCCAAAAATATTATCATGTCTTCAACTAAGTGTTCTGATCCGCTCCTCTTGAAGATACGGCCATGCGCGCTGCGCTTTTCACATCTCTGTCACGCTATAATCGGAAGCGTGCACTTCCACGTGTTGACGGAGACCACAACTTTGTAGAGGTGTCTAAATTATCGAAGGCTAATGTTACATATCTGTCTGATGCAGTAATATGCTCTGGCCACATCCCAATACAGCGTGGAAATTTAGCTTACAGCAGGTTATAGTCTCTGAACTGCTGGTTGTCAAAGTGACGCTCCGAAATCAGTTTGGGGTTTATAGATAACACTGTACAACAAAGTTTTTGGTTCTTGAACACTGTTGGATGTTTCTTATAGATTTTTGGGTGCCGATCATGAATATCACATCAAAATTTACCCATCACATATCGTTTCAGAGAAATCTTCCGTTTTGATAACACAGTCCGAATTGCTGCTGGGTTCGAGATTGCAGGAATGGTGTTTGCTCTCACCAGGTATGAAAATTTCTGTGTTCCGTGGCCGACATCATGATATAACCAAATTATTTCACAAGTCAAAAGTCTGTTTCTGTTGTGACACTGAAGGATTGTTCTCGGCCTTGGGTTGTGATCACAACCTGGGAGTGTGGCGTCTCTTCATTGATTCATCAATGTTAAGCCTCAAAGCTGTAATGTTACACAATGGCAACGTTTATCCTTCAGTACCTGCTGGCTGTGCAGCACACATGAAAGAAACATATGAGAATATGAAATTGTTGCTGAAGCACATCTAGTATACCAGGTACAACTGGGATATCTGTGTAGTTCTTAAAGTCGTTGCTCTGTTACTAGGACTGCAGCTACAATACAAAATACTGTTGTTTCATCTGTGAATGGCCAAAGAGTCGCACTATTCTCGACAGAACTGGCCACTCTGTAAAAAGTTAGTTCCAGGACAGAAAAAGGTGGCACATGAATTGCTTGTCGACCTGGCAAAGATATTTTTGCCTCCTCTTCACATAAAACTGGGACTCATGAAGAATTTTGTGAAAGCACTGAACAAAGAAGGTGAAGGTTTTCGTTATTTAAGACAGATGTTTCCAATAATAACTGACGCCAAGATCAAAGAGGGTATTTTTGTTGGCCCCCAGATAAGACATGTTATGAGTGACAAGTGGTTTGAAGATCTGTTAGTTGGGCAGGAAAAAATTGCTTGGAAAGCATTCAAAGACGTTGTTGACAATTTTCTGGGCAATTACAGAGCCCCAAACTACAATCAGCTGGTAGACAAACTTCTAAAAGCATAGAAGACAATGAAGTGCAACATGTCACTTAAGATTCATGTCCTCCACTCACACTTGGACTTCTTCCCCACAAATCTCAGTGCTGTCAGTGACGAACAAAGGTGAAAGGTTTCACCAGGACATTGCTACGATGGAGAAACGATACCAGGGCAACTGGAATCCGTCAATGCTTGCTTACTACTGTTGGACACTGCAACATGATGCACCAGACATTGCATACAAAAGAAAATCAGGACCAAAACACTTTATTTTTTATTTTATTTTAATTCTGTTGAATTTAATAGCTTATGAAAAACAGAAACGTGACTAAATACGTTATTGTCAATAAACATATAAATGTCTATTTCTCAGAGTTGATACGTGATGCAGTATAACCAAAAGTATATTTGTGCATACCCAGTAGGTACCTGTCAAAATCAACAAAAACTTTTCAGGAAGCAAGACTTTTAAAAAAAATTGTTGTGCAGAGGAATTGGAGTAGTTTTGAGGGTGATGACAGGCCTAATAAATCTGTGACAAGATTGCAAGAAGGCTAAACCGACCTAGCTTCACAGAATTGTCACTGACTTTCCACTATATTGAGACTGTCTGTTCCCCGAGTTTTAAAAAAAATAGAAATACTCAGTTTGTTCTAATTAAAATAAATGTGGATCATACTGAATGTACAGCCCGCCCCTTTGTGTCAGGTAAGTGGGGTTTAGTTGGACACATGCACAGGTAAGAGATGGCCATGAAAGAAGACTTGATTATTAAACATACTGAAGCAGAGGTACACAAACGGCAGGCAAACTCACAATCCACAACAATGGAGCAAGGTCAGGTGATCAACAAACAATGTAGAGCAGGCAAAAGGCAAAATCCAAGGAACAAACAAAGCCAAAAATCAGAATATCGATAACAAAGAGCAAGGCTTGGCAATAGCAGGAACACAGAGCTCACAGATGCTCTTCGTGACATTACTATGAAACTGAGAGTCCTTTTAACTGTGTATGTGAGCTGCACCTGCATCCAATTGACAGTCACGTGACACTGAGCCCGGGAGTGTGTCATCCATCTTGGCTGCGAGCATACTGGTAACTGTAGTCCATAATAGTAGTTCGCATCATAATGCTGGAGTGTGTATTGCTGTGCCGTGAATGACGGAGATAATTGGAAGCACAAAGAATTCACAAAGCTCACTGTGCATGCAGCGAAGGACAGGTAATGACCCTTTGATCTAAAGCTAGGACTTTTAAATGTTACTGATCAGCAGTTTAATGTACTGTGTTTTAACAGAAATATGGATCAAACCAATGAGTACATAGAGTTAAATGAAGCTAGTCCTCCTGGCTATAGTTATGTACACAAGACTGGTCTAACTGGAAGAGAAGGAGGCATTGCAGTTGTTTATAATGATGATAAAATAGGCATCACACAAAAACCAGGACATAAATTCAATGCGTTTAAGGTTCGCTATACTAACATAACGTATGTGTCCACTAAAAATAAATCTGTCCAGTCATTTCTAATTATTATTTACAGACCTCTAGTGTCATATTCTGAATTCCTTTGTGAATTTTCAGATTACATCTCAAACCTTATTGTTTCTTTAGACAAAGCATTACTTGTTGGATACTTTGATATTCATTTTGATGACCCAGAAGATCCTCTGAGAACAGCTTTTGTGTCCATTCTAGATTCATTAGAAGTTGATCAGAATGTAATAGGACCCACTCATGATGTTCTCTTGATCTAATTCTAACCTTTGGATTAAGTATAGAAAATATTGATGCAGTTCCACACTCCGAAACTATCTCAGATCATTATCTAATCTCTTTTAAAATGTATCTGTTATGATATTTTGCCATGCTATCTTGACAAACATTCACATCAGCTACTACACAGAGTTTTATCAGTGATCTCCCTGAACTATCAACTTTGATTGCATCACCATCGGACTCCACAGAACTCAATCAGGCAACTAAATGCTTAGAGTCAACATTTCGCTATACACTAGATAATGTAGCCCCACTTAAAACGGAAAAAATTAGCACCCTGGAATAATGATGACTTATGCACCTTAAAACAGGCCACTCACAAATTAGAACATAAGTGATGTCAAACTAATTTTATAGTATTCAACTTAGCATGGAAGGAGAGCCTCCTGAGCTATAGGAAAGCCCTTAGTGCTGCTCGATCAACGTATTTCTCCACTCTAATAGAAGATAACAAAAATAATCCTAGATACTTGTTTAATAGAAAAATTAGCTAGGAATAAGACCGCAACAGAAACATCCATACCATTAATATGCAGTAGCAATGACTTCATGATTTTTTTCAATGACAAGATTGACAATCTTCTTTCAGCTTATTCCCTGTTCGGGGTCACCACAGCGGATCGTCTGTCATCCGCTTCATGGATTTGGCTGGGGTTTTTCCGCCAGATGCCCTTCCTGACGCAACCTTCATAATTCATCCAGGCTTGGGACTTGCACCACAAAAAACTAACTGTGCCCCCTAGTGGCTGGGACCAGTCACACTCACAATCGCGTCTATTGGCAATTTAAAGTAGCCAATTAACCTAATTCACATGTATTTGGACCGTGAGAGGAAACACATGCATGCAAGGGGTGAACCTGTGGAAGATCAAACCTGAGACCTTCTTGCTGTGAGGCGACAGTGCTAACCACTATTAACCACTAACCACCACTGTACTGCCACCCCAATGACAAGACTGACAATATCAGGCAAAAATACTGTGAATTTAAATCCAGACACTCTGATAAGCAACCTTGTAGACAAGAATATAATTATATCAGATCAGCCATTGGAATGTTTTACACCCTTTAGAGAGACTGAACTAATTTCACTAATTTCCTCATCAAAATCATCAACCTGTATATTAGACACTTTACCTAATACCAGAAACCGATTCTAAAAATAATCAACTCTTCTCTTAGCATTGGCTATGTACCTAAATCCTTTAAAATTAGCAGTTTAATTAACTGATTAATCAAACCTCCCTTTTTTTCCAAGATCCTAGAAAAGGCTGTAGCACAGCAGATATGCTCATACCTACATAGGAACAGCATTCATGAAATGTATCAATTGGGATGTAGACCTCACCATAGCACAGACAGCACTAGTTAAAGTGGTAAATGACCTACTACTGGCCTCTGATCAGGGTTGTGTCTCCCTGCTTGTGTTACTT
>JAQQZU010000023.1:12872680-12886578 GCA_030068025.1 Parauchenoglanis punctatus | reverse complement strand
TATATATATAAAATATCAGAGCATTTCTTACCTGTGACTGACAATTCGGTGGTTCTTCGAACCAGAAAGTTTCCAAATGTTAATTCACAGGTGTAATTTCCAATGTCATCTTCTCTCACTTCCTTAATTGAAAGAATATCTTTCCTCCTGATAATGCTTTGTCGCCAGTGTTTGGGTTTGCACTCCTTTTGGATGAAAGAAAGGAGGCAGACAGAGAGAAACACAGTGGTGTTTTAGAAAATGGCATTCATGATAGCCCTGCTGTCAGTGAGCTGACATGTTCATAAATTAACTTGAAGTGGGAGGTCTTTGAGTGACTGCAGTACAATGAATGCAGCAAAACTTCAGAAGTGACAGTTTTGACAACAGATCTGCTTTCACTTTTGCATGCTGGCCTGTGAAATAGATGCCTGTAGTGTAATGTGAATCATTTATTTAATATTTCATTTACATCTTGATGAACATATAATTTTACTATTATCACACTGAGCTGTCAGAGAATAATTGTGTTACTCATAGGATCTCTCTTACAATTCACCCCCGCCCCGCACATGCACACTGTCTTTCTCACTCTGTCTCTTTCTTTCACCTTCACTACATCCAGAGTGACTGTATTCAAACATGTTCAAACAATATCCAGGGGTCACCTTAGCTGTTGGCAGATGCTAGATAAATGCTGTGCAACATTTAATAGAAGTAGCAAGAACAGTAGAGTAGTATAAGATGGGAGAGTCATTCCATTAGGAGACAGATCTGTTGCAATACCTAACATGGATTTACTGTACATGATAGTCTAAATAGACACTGACTGGACTGTTGAGGTAAAAAATCAGAGGTTAGAATGTTAAACTTTTTTTAAGATTATTTTCAACTTTCAGTTGCTTTATTGCTTTATGCAGGGTTTCACTAAACTCTTACCTTATACCATACAATCTCTTGGTCCTTGCCAGGCTGGATGTAGTCATCTATATCAGGACAGAGGATGTCCTTCCCCTTACTCAGTTCAGCCTTCTCCAAGTACTTCATTTTAGAGTTATAGCACAGGTCTGTGTCATTTTCTGACACACTTAGTGACATGGACACTTTCATGCAGTATGTAGAATTTCTGGAAAAAGAAGAAAATTCAAGTAAAGATTGGACTTGCTGTAACCTATAATTCAAATTGTTAAATTTGAACAGAGAATATAAAGGTTTCTTTGTTGTTGTTGTTGTTGTTGTTGTTGTTTTGGTTCGCTTTCTTTTGTAGTTGTTAATGAAAATTAGTCTTACGTGAAACAGCAATAAAAATGTGTATAATCATTGTAAATTTCACAATAGTGTTTTATTAGTTTTATTCTCCAGTCCAGAAAAACATATTTCAGGTTAGTTGTCTTCAGCAGCTTAACAGTACAAGTAAGTAAGTAACAGTAAGTAAGTACAGTACAGTAAGAGTGCAATAACAGCTACAACTGAATTTATTCATAAACACTAGTACAAGAAAAAAAAGTCAAGTGGACAGACAAGTGGACAGAAGGTATAACAGAACTGCTCTAGGCAGATGTGATAAGGAATAAATCACGGGGATAACAAGAATGGTGTACTCATATATACATATAAATATGCCATTCAACAGTTCCATTATATAATTAAAAAAGGTTTGATTTGAACATGGTAGGTTAACACCAGTGTTTTAATATAGCATACAAAAATAAAAAATGTACTGGTGTTAAGCCTCCAGTGATTTGTCCTCAGACTATCCAGTCTTAATCATCTACTGCCTTATAACCTCTGCTGCTTCTCCCAGCTTTCCTCACCTGCATGGCAATATGCAGTTTTTATTTATTTTCTGAATTTTGCAAATTCTCTTGCTCTCTTTTCTGTGTTTTTATTTATTTTTTTATTCTTTGTGTAGCTCCGCCAGTAATATGCGAGACATGAAGTTCAGGTTAAAAACAAGGTGTTCTTTTATTCCATCGACGTCCATTCAACCCTTGAAAACTAATACAAAAAAACACAGTTTGAACCTGTGTTCACTATAACCACGTTGCATTAAGCCAGTACATTACATAACAAGCTAGTTGGCTAGTTTAACTGAAAAACGAATATGAATATTCCAATTACATACCTCATTGGCGACTAATTACAAAGGTGTTAAGTGTTAATTCTCCACAACGTATCATCACATGTAACAGCTTTCTTCAATATGCAGTCAATTAATTTAAAACACAATCCATATATTTAGACATTTCATACAGATCAACCTTTAACACTGTACTCTGTTGTCTTTTCTGAAGAGAATGGCCCAAATTTGTCCCCACAGGAAGCAGATTAAAATCTGAAGTTCCACCCCAAAGCCATGTAAACAACAAGACGAAACAAACAAAAAAAACCATCAGGAAACATTCTAAAGCATATGAAAGCATATAAAATATAATATGAAAATAAAATATTAAATAAATAAATAAATAAACAAAATAAATAAATGTATATATAAACATATTGCATGGACACTCTGGATTGCTCTTTTGTTCTGTTTGCATGTTTTATGTCATCGTCCTGCATTACTGCATTCTGACCTTGTTGACTGCAGAACACTTTTCCAAATACAATGCATATGAGAATGAAAATGTTGGGAAATGACAAATATGGTTAACCTGTTAAATGCAGTGGCTGAAACTATTCAGGGGTCATCACTGAAAGCTCAAAATCTCAGGTAGTTTATCTTTTTTGTCAGTTAGACGACTTGATGAACCTTCTGGTCAAAGCAAAATCGTGCCTAACCATGTTGAGGATACCAGTACTACACCAGTGGTCCCATACTCTCACCCATTCTAGGTCAACTTGAATAGGCCAGACAAGTGACCCATCCACTTTATTTATTTTATCTTTATTTTATCTGTGATCATCCTACTGAAAGACATGAGGCAGGAAAGCACATCAGACAAGGCCAGCACCCAGCTTCAGATTATACCATTAAAGAAAGAACTCTTCAGTAGTTGGAATAAAAGTGCTCAATAACATTTGTTCCAGAATTAAAGATTGAAATTCTGAAATTCATACCTTCCTCATGGATTCTCTCATCTAATACCCAGCTAATGCATATGCTCTGTCTCCTCATAACAACTAAGAGAAAGTGAAGCAAAACCTAGGTCCAGGATAAGTAGTCCACATTCTGCAATCAAAACAAGTTCCATTCACTATCAATAACAAGTAGGTAATGTGACCCCTGTAGCTATGCTTGCCATCCATCGGAAGCAAGCACTCCACCCCTCAGAGTAAGTGCCAGAGTGACAGCACTTATTAGGACAGCAACATCTGCCATGCCAATCCAGGATGGGCAAGGTTAGCAGATGGTGAAGGAATGCGGGAGGCTGGGCTGCGAAACCCGGCACAGCTGGAGGCAAATAATCATCTAGCCTTCAGTGGAAGATGGCAAGGGACATGAGAGACAGCATATGCTGGGTGAGTAGGTGAGGGAGAATCTGATGCTCTGTGCTGTGTTCCTTCCTTTTTCATGGACTCCCCATAATTTGCACACTCCTGAGGAGGAATTGCAGATATTGCTGAAGCTCACTCTTCCTCACCCAGCTATGCGAACTGGATTTCTGCTTTCTCTTTGCTTCCTGCACAGAGCACCTACATGGATTCATGCCTCACTTTCCCCTACACTAGGTTTTCATTGTGTTTCACTCTTAAATAAAGAATTCACATGGTTCTTGCACCTGGTCTCCAGCACCGTGTGTTATCCCTGTTTACCCGCTGACAGTGGTGGAGAATGCAGGAAGGAGATGAGCCCTGGTGGTTGTAACAATCAATCCCTGTAGTGTGGGATTTGTTGGAGGCGGACCTGAAACAGGAAGATGAATGATCCAGGAAATGGTGCAAGGCCTCCGAGTGATGGCCCAGGAGTTGACCGCACTAAGGAGCATCCTCGCGGCTGCCGTAGCACTCCCCAGTCTGAGCCAGGAGATGCTCTGTCTTAACTAAGATGGTAGCTGAGGATGATGTCAAAGCCTTCCTGGCCACCTTTGAGTTCATGGCTTATTGTGAAAAGTGGCCCCTCGGTGAATGGCCATGGCTTGTAGCTATCCTCCTCACCAGAGAGGCACAGCAGCAATATCACACTTTGACTCCAGAGGAGGCAGCAGAGTATTCAACAGTGAAAGCGGAAGTCCTCATCCAGTGTGGCTTATCCTTCAGCCGAGCACCGAGCAACAAGCTGTGGAAATGGTCGCCCCCACCACAACACATGAGTTGGTGGACATGCTGGAAACTTCCCTGGTGACGCTGGACATGGGAAGAAGCAGGAGTCGGCGGTTGCTGGGAGAAGCCCACTCTCTGCTGTGCCGAGCCCTGGGAACCAGCTATCACCCAGCCCAATGATCCACCCTTCCGAGGCCTGCAACGACCCCCAGGATGCCTCCTTGCCTATGCAGCTGGAATGGCCTATGCTGCAAAAGCCATGGCTGGCTGCCTGTGCTGTCCATGCTACCCCACCACCTGGGACATCTTCTACAACTTTGCAGCTGGATGGTCACCCCATCTCCATGCTCCTGGACACAGGCAGTGCCATCAGCCTGGTGTGCCCCTCTGTGTTGCATGGCAGCCTCTTGTCCCAAAGGCCACATGCTTGACACCTGTGTGCATGGAGATGTATGAGTGGTCCTGGCAGCCGAGGTCCTCCTAGGGTAACGACAGGGTGAGTGGACAGTCACAGCAGGGTCACTTCCACTTTCCCTGTTCCCCTGCTCATAGGTCATGACTGGCCAGGGCTTCATACTAACCCTCTTGTGTGTGTCAGCCAGCAGGTAGCCCAGAAGGAAAATTTAGAAGGGAGAAATTCAGGCTGAAGCACTGTTGGAGCCACATGTTACAGGTGGATACAGAGAGCCCAAACGCCAGCACCTTCTCACCAGTTACTTGCATGTGAAGGGAAGACTACTGCATTTCCACTGTCAATGGCATGGGGAGCTGTGTGACCTCCTAGTGGTCCCCAAGATCAAAACTCAAGTGATGATGCACCTGGCTAACACCCACCCACCAGGGGGACATTTGGGACCCCGCAATACCCTGGAGAAAGTCGAGGACCAGTTTTATTGGCCGGGGATGGTGGTTCTGCAAGAAGTGCACCATCTGCCAGTGGACATCCCCCTACAAGCCGGCCCCCATTCCATTGATAACACTCCCCATCATCAGCGTCCCATACAAGCAGGTGGGTATATACCTGGTGGGGCCATTGCTGAAGTCTGCCCTTGGCCATGAATACATTCTGGTGATTGTGGACTATGCCACATGCTATCCTGAGGCCATCCTGCTCCAGAAAGCAACATCAGCCAACATCGCCAAGGAGCTGGTACTGCTCTTCAACTGAGTCAGGATCCCCAAAGACATCCTCACAGATCAGGGCATACCGTTTCTCTCCAAGCTCATGAAAGAGCTGTGCCAAAAATTGTAATACACTGTACCACAACTGTACCACCCACAGACTAATGGCCTTGTAGAGCAGTTTAACCAAACCCTGATGCACCTACTATGAAGGGTCATCAACACAGAACAGCAAAACTAGGACCTACTCCTTCCCTGTGTGCTGTTTGCCATCTGTGAGGCACCACAGGCCTCCATGGGCTTTACCCCATTCGAGCTCCTATTCAGGTGGCGACCAAGAGGCCTGCTAGATGTCACCATAAAGGACTGGGAGAGGCAGCCCTGACTATTCTACTCTGTGATTGACTACATTCAGAACATGCAAGAATGCATCACCCATGTAGGACCCCTAGTAAAGGAACACATGGAGGCCACCTACCCAGTGAGAACAACAGCAAGCCTACAATCACCAAGTCCAGCCCAGGGAGAAGGTGCTACTCCTCATCCCCAGCACCTCCTGCAAATTCCTGCCATGCTGGCAAGGCCCATACTGGTGGTTGAGAGAGTAGGCCCAGTCAACTATCACCTCCAGATGCCAGGAAAGCACATTGAAACACAAACTTACCATGAAATCCTTCTAAAGTGTTGGATAGAGTCTGCCCCTGTTCTTCTGGCTGGTACTGTTTCTGATTCTGGTTAGACAATCAACAAGGGTCCTGACTTTACAATGGCACAATGACAGGAGCTAGCTGAGCTGGAGTCATTGTATGGGGATGTGTTCTCCAAAGAGCTAGGGCAGACCAATGTGTTAAAACATTACATCAGGACTCCTCCGGGATCAACAATACAGCAATGGCCCTACTGTGTGCCAGAGGTCCGGCATCAGACTATAGAGGAAGTGGTGGCACAAATGCTGAAGAGTGGCATCACAAGGGAGTCCTCCAGGCCTGGTCCAGCCCCATAGTCATGGTGCCCAAGCCTTACAGGACCATCTGCCTGTGCAATGATTTCCGCAGAATCATCAAGGTCTCAGAGTTTGATGGTTATCTGATGCCATGGGTGGATAAGCTTCTCAAGTGGCTGTGGAGGGCCTGATTCATATCCATGGTGAACCTCATGAAAGGCTACTGACAGGTCCCCCTGCCCCAACATCGAAGAAAAAGACGGCCTTCAGTACTGCCTGAGGGGATTGGCAGTACCGGGTTCTCCTCTTTGGGCTCCACAGGGCCCCAGCGACCTTCCAGTGTATGATGGACATCATACTGTAACCCCATTGGAGTTTTGCAGCCACATATCTAGATGATGTAGTCATCCACTCATATACCTGAGAAGACCTCATCTACCACTTGCGACGTGGGCTCACGTTTAACCCACAGAAATGCCATCTCGGAATGGCAGAGGCACAGTACCTGGGCTACAGCATCCACAGGGGCCTCCTAAAGCCACAAGAATGCAAGGTTGAAGCTGTATACTACTTCCCACTTCTCACCATGAAGCAACAGGTATGTAATGCAGATGCGCTCTCCCACCGCTACTCTGAGGACTCAGAGCTAAGGGGGGCACTGTAATTTCCCTATCTCCACAAGGAATGCAGACGCAGGGCTGCGAAACCCAGCACAGCTGGAGGCAAATAATCATTTATCCTCCAGTGGACAACAGTAAGGGATAAAAGGCGAGACACAGCATACACTGGGTGAGTAGGTGGTGGTGAATCTGATGCCCTGTACTGTGTTTTTTTTCTTTTTCACAGACTCCTTATAATTTGTATGCTCCCATGGCAGAAGTGCAGATATTAAGTTAAATTAAAAAATAAAGAATTAAATTAGGTCTTAAAGAATTAAATCAATTAAAGTCTAAGAGAAAAAGAAAAATGCACCATCCTTTTAAAACTGTTTGGGCTAGGTCTTTTCGTGCAGTTTTTGAAATTTAGTTGAGACAGACATATCAATGAAACCTGACAGCCCTGCATCCCACTGAAAGCTTGGCAAGAATCCATTGCTTATTACCAATGTTTCATTTTGGTACAATGAGATACACAGCTTTTGGTTCATTAAATAGTGTCAAGAGTCTGAATGGACCACACAACTGTCAATATTAATATTCAATTATTATACTTTATTCATTTTTAATTTTTTTATCAATTGAAAATGGAAACCTAACACATATTCAGATAATTTTTGCTTTGTTGAAAATGTATTTTATTGAGATACCACCATATCGTAGGATGTTGAATTTGAATTCTGCCTCTTGTTCTGTCTCTAGGTTACCTACAGGTGCATGCTCTGGAAGGATCAGCTTTGGGAGCCCTGCTTTGCCCAACCTTATTTGAGGCTACCCCAAGTCTTACTATTTTATGGTAAATCCTCCAAACTGTCATGGTCCTTACAGTGCTATGCCAAACTCCACAAACTATTATGTGCATGAAACACCACTGAAAACACAATGATCCTCATGATTGACTGATTGAATTCCTATTACAATGGCGGGTGAATGTTTATGAAAGTTTGTTACTAGTCTCAAAAATTTGACTTCTATTAATCACTAGAACATTTGTCAATAGTAGGTGACATTTAATGAGGACTAACACAGGAATAGTCCATTTGACTGACCAACAACAATCCACAGAACTTTTCAGTTAGCCCACAAATATGAGAATTTCCTTTTTACTCACCTCTGTTTCACACAAAACTACAATGAAATGACTGCCATGTACTTTGCCATGATCTTAGTTTAAAACTGAAGAAATTTACAAAAATGTAAGACTATGCCACAAACACCAAACACTTTAAACTCAGCTCTAAATCGGGCTTTCATCTACAGTCAAATGTTCAGGATCAATCAGAAGTTTGAGAGATTGCTATACAGCTTCTGGCAGAATCAACCAAAGTACAATTTAATTGAACAGAATATGTACAGAATTTACTAGTGTATCGGCTTGACCCCCTTATGATGTGTGCTACAGTATCAACCTCCTCTGTCTGATAGCATTCCTATCACCCAACCACCATGTTATCCATTTTCCATATATTCTTTCTTAGAGCTGGTCCATTGGCTGATCAGTAGATCTTCCTCCTCTTTAGGCTGCTCCTCTGTAGGCTGCTCCTGGCCTCTCAGCTATGTAGGTGGCATCTTCAGTAAATGGTTGACTGAGGGGAAGTGGAGGAGTCCCTACAACAAACAATCTGGATGCTGTCCTTACCAGACAGTTACTTTTTGTGCAGCATTGCCCTACTAACCACTGGGCCCTCCAATGCCACACATCAGTAGTCCCTCATCAATTTATGGAGTATCTTAGCCATGCTTGAATGATGGTCTGTGGTTGTGGTGTATTTTGGTTTATGATAGCATAAAGAACCCTGTTTACTTTTCTTCCTATTTGGATTAAACAAGACCTATTAAATGTTCAACAGAAACCATGCTGTAGCTAGGTAAACATGAACACACCTTAGAGATGCAATATTTATAAATAAGAGCATTCCTTGTCTATAATTTATGACAGTTATGATACTGCAGCCCAGGTAAATTTGCACTCACAGTACAGCTTCAACATAGATGATGTGTACTGCTTGTTTTCTAGAAAAGACAAGCAGAGTCCACCTCTGACATTCTCATGACATCGATATGAATATAATATTGTTCCCTCTGCCTGACAATGCAGGCTGTCGGCAGCTTTACAAATGCCTGCAGAAATGTATTGTGTTTGCTCAGCCATTCAAGAATGAATAGCATTGGTGGGAGAGAGATGAACCTGGTTGATGTTGCATTAACTTATAAGGAAACTAAAATGAAAACAATACTGAAACAAGATGGGGTGATGGAAGAATTAATTTAAAAGGGAAGTAACTGAATCTAATGCTTAGAGGCAACCCTGATAGTCAACAGCATTGAAGATTGATTGAGGCCTTTGTTTTCACATATTATGGAAATACGGTGCAACCCTGCAGAAAATTACTTGCCAGGACTGATGTTCACTCATGACATAACTTCAAAAACTGAAAACAATTAAAAATAGATTAACTGCCATACAGGTAAAGTTAAAAACTTTCATGACCATGGATTATAGCTAACCTTTATGAGCTCTACACTTCAACACATTTTATGATTAGGGATGTGGTCTCTCTCTTTGCCCTGGCTGCTGATTTTTAGAAGACACACACACACACACAAACAAACATTATCAGGATTAATAGACAATGGTATTAACTGAATGAAACGATGGTACAAGGAAACAAATTAATCCAGATCGATGCATCTGATCCATTCTAATACTGCTAACAGAATTGCCCCAGCTATCCATAGCTCAGTAGATTATTATTGACCATGAAGCAGACACTGAGTTCTAGATAGCATTGATTCCAGGAATAACCAGCAAACTCAGTGTAAAACCTACAAGAAAAGGCTGGTTGTTGGCCTTGAATCAGCCACACAGCAATGCAACAAACAGCCCAAACACACTGAGTGTAACTGATGAATTTTTATGAAGCTCAGGTGCAAATGCTACATCATGTGAAGATTATGAGACACAGTTAAGCAAATGGACACCTGTGCAAATAAAATCCCCAAGCCTCTGGCTGCTGCTAAATATTCTGTGTGCAATGGCTAAACCTGTCCATGGGGAATGGCAGAGCATTTCCAAGGAAGCATAAGTGATTGATGCTTGGGAGCAGGTTTTTGCCCTACAATTTCTTTCACTTCACTCTGTTTGCCTGGGACTTGTCCCCTATTGCCCCATTTCTGTGTTTAACCCTTTGTTTTGCCTCATTTGTAGATGAAAGTATGTTTTTTACGTTTATGGGATTCTGGTGAGGAGCAGGAATAAAACATATCAAAGATAATATAATTATGGTATTTTGGGTGCCTGTGCATGTGTTATAGCTAGGAGTGGAGATGACATCGCAACTGTAAATCCAGTCTCCTCCTGAAAATAAGTGGAGAAAAAATTTCGTTTGTAAAATATGCTGAAGTGTTAGCTGTATTCATATGTGGTTCATTGCTGATGTTGCATGGAGGGTGAGTGCATGTTCACATTCTTGCATTCAAGTGCAAATTTATATACGTGCAGAAAAGACCACATACTTTCCTTTTGATCTGTGGTGTTTTTTCATGTGTGGTTGCACATAATTTATTCATGTCTTTGTTTTTTTTAAATGTCATTTTCAATTTGGATATTTGACAATACCTGAGAAATGATATGATATACAATAGAAGAAATGTGAACAAATCGATCTTGTGTACAAGAAAGTAATTTTAATTTCTCCTCAGCTAATTTAAGGATTTAAGGAATTTCATGTCATTTTATAACATTAACTGTAACAAGGTAAAAGTACAGCACTGCCCCTGTGATTATCTAGAATTGTGTCAGGAGTTTATGACATAGACATGTCTGTAATGAAAGCTATAAAACCCTCTAAAACCCTTCAAACTACTGCAGAGTCATTAATAAAGCAATTTATTTAGTTAATCACTTTAAAAATCCAGAGAATGAAAATTAATAGAAGGCAGGCTTTACTAATGACATCTGGGTAAGGTTGTAGTAAGTCATTTTCAAACCTCGTCTTAATATGTGAGCTCTCTCGCTCTGTCTGTCTGCCTGTCTGTCTCTCTCTCTCTCTCTCTCTCTCTCTCTCTCTCTCTCTCTCTTTAGGGCCATTGCCTATGGGATCACTATTTAAATAACATCCCATAATGCTTTGTGTGACAACTGCAGTATTATGTTTGACTTTGACTCCTGACACTGGAAAAGAGGGGTACAGAGGGGGAAGAGATTTTGGCAGAGAGAGCCAAGGTAATTTGATTTAGCTAAAGAACTGGATTCTGACATTTTGCCTGAAAGAAAAAGCTATACATCAGATAGTTAGAAGGTAAGATTAGGAGCTGTCCTGCAGGTTTCTTTCCTTTCCTCTTATGCCTCTGAAAAAAACTAAGACTAGAAAAGAGAATTTAAAAGTAACAACCTTGCAAAATTATAGTTCAGGGGTTGACAAGGACAAATGTTTTTGCCAGAGAAATATCATTAGATAAGAAGAGAAATGGTATGATTTATAAGATTTCACTTGAAAAAGTAGCATGATTCTAGCCATCAGAAGGTTTTATAGAATAATATAGCTTTGCCGTAATATCATCAAAATACTGTTTATCCACCATGGTTTAGGTTGTATCTCAAAGAGGTTTAGACAACTTTTCTCTGCATATGTTTCAAAACGTACCACTTTCAGTGTGATTTAAAAGGGCAAAACTGCCATTACAAGTAATGAAAGGAAAAAAATTAAGATCATGCTAAGTTTTTTATGCACACCTATGCTGTCACTATCTGGCCATTTACTATGTTAATATGTAGAATATTTCAATCTGTAGCCTACTGAACCCCCCCCACCCCCATCCATCAGTGGAAAGGGACCACAAGAAGACCATGATTTATATATAAAATTCATATACAGTCTGTATCTGTATCTGCAAATATACAGTCTGTATCTCTGATTGATGGATTTCTTGACAGGTATATTGGTGGGCAATGTATGTAAAAGAGAAAAAATGAGGTCCTCAAACCTACACCAAGCATTCTTTCATACTTCCCCATATCTACAATTATGGAAACAAATCTCCAAGAAACATATCATGAATTGCATTTAATACATTTCATCAGACAACAATGACCCATTTAATTAAGAGGCACCCATGCACCAACCAATCATTGTTCTTGCACTTATACATATACTGAGTGTATCTGCAGTGCATGGGTATGTATATGTGGATATATTCCTAAGAGAGAAACACTTAGAGTCTCTGCAATTTACTTTGAAAAGGTCAAACTCATACACCAGGGAGATGTGATCATCCAGAAGACTATAGGCATGAAAGTCCTAATTATACTATTGAGTGTGAATGAGTGTAATATGTATACATATTTGTGTGTTTGTGTATATGTCTTGTTTAGAGAGATGGTCATCATATGTGCAACATCACAGCTGGGTAGTTTTGACCAAATAAGGACCTTAGCATAGTGTTAGTTCACTGGAGAATTCATAATGCAAGAAAACAAATCAACAAATACACATTTTATGAACATGATGTGACTGCTCTGTAGCATAACACCAAATACTAAAAGCATAAAAGTCATGAATGAACAACATAGAATCAGAATAATTTTATTTGCCATATACATTTACATGTAGTAGGAATTTTTCTTGGTGTTGTAATTTACAGTACATGGAGGTAGATATAGCAGTTGGTTGCAGTTCAGGGTGCATTAACAGAGTGGAACACTTGTGACATAACAAATAATAGCAATGTTATATAGTAGTGACAATATGAATAAATAATATGTTTAATAAATAGTAATAAATAGTACTATTTAGTAATAATATTTACATTATTATTAATAACAATATTAATATAACAATAAAATTATACTTGTAAAATAATAATAATAATAATAATAATAATAATAATAATAATAATAGTATCTAGTTCAGGAACCAGGAATACAATTACGTGTAAAAACATTTAGTGCAAAATTGCTTGGTAAGGTCTCCATTTTAGTGCTTATAAAATGCTGCCTAACCAGCCTGGTTAATATCAGAAATTGCCAGGGAAAGAAGCTGTTTTGATGACATGTGGAATTGCTTTCCTGATGGAAGTTTTTGGATTAGGTAATTAGCATGGTGGGCGGTGTCACTGATGATTTTTCCTGCTTGCCTCCTGCTTTGTCCTGGCAATGTACAGGTCTTTAATTGATGACAGACTGCAGCTGATAATTTTCTCAGTGCTGTTGATAGTGTGTTGCAGCTTCCTCTTTTTGCTAGGAGGTTGCCAATGTGATATCAGTAAGATTGTTTTCTATAGTGGCAGTATAGAATTGCATCAGTAAAAATAGGCCAATGATCAATTTCAAAATACATTTACACATTGGCACTTATTCATCAAATTGTTGTGCAAATGAGAGCAGATGGTATGAACACACAAATCTCTGTCTGATTCATGAACCGGTCATATATAAATCAGCAAAGATGTGAGTGTAAATGATGATTCAGCTTCAGCTGCACAGAGCAGGTTCCTCATTTGTCAGATCTATGTAGCATGCCCCAGTTTACCCTCATCTAACTGAAAAACCTTTACAATATATTTTTCAGACAACATTTGACATTACATATTAAACTGTCCTGTTTTTCTTTGTAATTAGCACACAAGTATTTCTGCTGACCATCAACACCAGTGTTAATTAGCATTTTTAGGTGAAGTTTGATGCAATTATCTAACATTTTTTTCATTTCTATGAAAGAATACATGCAGATTGCACTTTCATACACTCACTGTCCACCTTAACTCAAAACTTGACCCTATTACTAAAGTGTATTAGTTGTAATTGCACTATACAGTGCGACCCAAATGAGAATGGGTTCCCTTTTGAGTCTGGTTCCTCTCATGGTTTCTTCCTTTTGTCATCTCAGGGAGTTTTTCCTTGCCGCTGTCACCGTAGGCTTGCTCATATACTATAAATTTATGAATCTATAAATATATATATATATATATATATATATATATCTATATAGATATAT
>JAQQZU010000023.1:12833305-12847409 GCA_030068025.1 Parauchenoglanis punctatus | reverse complement strand
TTTTGGACTAACTGAAGCTTGTTTATGCTCCTACTGGAACATCCAGACAGTAAGGCATTACAATAATCTAACCTAGAAGTAATAAAAGCATGAACTAGTTTTTCTGCATCATGCAGTGACATCATATTTCTTATCTTAGCAATATTTCTAAGATGAAAAGTTTCTGCATCTCCTCACGCACTGGGATGCTGAAAAAGGCAAAACACAAATCTACAACAATGAAAAATGAGTGATGTGCAGGAATAGCAGTAAAGATTGATGAAACATCAGGAACAACGGGTGCTACTGGAATCACAAGATCATTAATGCACCTCAAATCTTGTGTGAAACACCATCTCTTATGATGAGCCCCCAAACTGTTAGAACTTTGATTCAGGTTCAATCTCTATCAGACTCTGCAACCGTCTCTCTCTCTTTTTCTTCTGTGTGTCGAGCACATGGAGAATGAGTGAACAACAAACACAAGGTCATGTTAAACTCGGTCTGATTTTACTGCAGAAAGTCTAGAAGTAATTATACAGAGAAACACAGATGTCATAGTACTCTCAAGAGAACAGATGAGTAGAAAAACATATTCGGTCATGTCACAAGGACCTAAATTATCTTAAGATCACAGGACAGAGATGAAAGCAGGACACCTTTAAATCTGAGCAAAGGAATGCCAGAATAACAATCCACGGCAACAGGGTTAAAGGGGTCAAAGGACAGAAAAGGGACAAGATTTTCAATCTAACATTCACAAATAAATTAAATATTTTTCATCAATGAACATATAAATTGTCCAGGGAATAAAAAAAGGTATACAAAGGTTGGCCCTGTGTTGGACTGGCGACCTGCCCAGGGTGTACCCCACCTCTTGCTCGATGATGCTGGGATTGGCTCCAGGTTCCCCGCGACCCAGATGGATAAAGCGGTATAGATAATGGATGGATGGATGAAAGATAAACAAAGTTTCAGCAACAGTTACTATTTACATTCAATGTCTTTATTTTTTCTACACAATTTCTACATTTACATTGGTCATTGAGTGATGGAGATGAATGCAAGCATTTAGAACATTAAACAGTTGACAGGCGGGTTAGGGGTAACTTTAGGTTGTTTTGGGGGAAGCATTAAAGAATCCCTTCAGCTTTTGATAATGGAAAATCTGTCTCTATTGTGACATAGAAGCCCTAGGGTTTCAGACAGGAGAGCAAGGCTCCGAAACCTCTTCTGCCCCATGGTTTTCCACAGCCAGGAGTGTAGTTGTCACAATATGCCAAAAGATCTTTCTTAAGAGCAGCTGCTCACAGGTATTGTTAGAGCAACTTGAATGTCAGCTTTTAGAGAGGGCAACATATCTCAATCCAGGAGGTTGTATACAGCTAACATACTTTGCATGTTGCAAAGCATCCAACTTCTTTTTTGCATGAAATAAAATTTCTGGCTACTAGCACCTCTTCTAATTTAAGACCAATGCTGTAGTGCTTGGCAAGCTCAATTAAATACAATTCCCTCAAGAAATGTGCTGAACTGGGACTGCATGTCTGGATGCAAGATGTAGGCTTTCATCTACACTTGAAAGTTAAGTTCAAAAGCATCCTGTCCAAACAAGGGAACAGCCGCTGCACCTAACACACATAGCTAGGTACTTTGAATGTCGATCTCTAGCCTCCTCTGCCATAATGGCATACATTCCAGATTTTTTCATCTCAGAGATTATGACATTAGTGATTTCTTGAGAACAACACTATCACCTCATTTTAAGATTCTGGGGTTGTCCCAGAATGAAGAGTTGTACAATTGTAAGAAAAGGATCAAATTGCTTTAGAAGCTCCACTCATGCCTGAAAATTACCACTTTGGTGTAAGTTAGTTTCATTACTACCACTGAAAGGGAGTCCCTTTCTTCCTAACATAGAAGTTACTGCAACAACTCACTGAAGATACTCCCTTCTCTCTGATGTCTTACTTACTTGTACAGATTCCATCATCTGAATGATGCTTTCATGATTACCAGCTGTCTGGTAGCTTTTCCATGCTACAACACTGATTTTTGCATGTTTGCACCACCTCATGCTTTCCAAAAATAAAATGTCCATTTCTATGTACTAAAGCTGTCCTGTGGGTAGCTGTTCAAGGCACACATCTGGGCCTGATGACTCTGTCTCCTAAACTGTGTCACTTGTTGAAGGAGTTACTACAGCTGATATCCTTTCTGGACCTGACTATTCCAGCTCTCTCTCTTGACCTGATTGTTCCATCTCTGCCTCTGGACCGGAGTCTTTCTCTGTAATCTCTTTCTCTGTGTCTTGCACCCTTTCACTCATGCATCTTAATGCTTGGCCATTTTCTGTCATAGACTCTGTTATGGAATGACCCTTTAAGATAAATGAAAACATTTCATAAAAATATTCATTTTATGAGCAAAAACATGAACACACTAGTCTTGCCAAGGCAAAATTTCCAAGTTAGTTTATTTCATGACTGAACCCCTAATGAAAAAGTAATTACATCTTTCTTATGTCTGATATGTGTAATAGGAATTCTTCATCAAAATCAGAAAGCCTTTTTTATTAACAAAAATACTTTTGCCCACTTTCATTTGGGTCTCATTAACCTCCAACAAGCCAATTACATTGGTATTGCTGAACTTGTTGACAACAATTCACAAAATGTAAAAAGCCATCAGTCATCAACTACTATTTATTAGTTTTAACTGACAAAAGCTTCTCACATAAGTGGGTGGAGCTGCCACCTCTTTTGGAGGAATTTCAGACGTCCATTGGACCTCTCCAGGTCAAGTATTTAGGTACAACTTCATGTTATAATCACATAGCAGATAATAAAAACACATATATACAGACATGATTAACCATGTATACACTGGCACTGCTTTCAGTCATAACTAATTTACTAATTTACTAATTCACGCACACACTTTTTCTTTTCTTTACTTGTCTGTGTACAAATTGGAGCCAGCACAAATGAAAAAAATATTCACCTATGTGGTAACATTTTGAAATGGTTCCTCCCAACAACGCACGTAGCTGTAAATTGTTATTATAACTTTTATATTTTCTTAGAAAAAAGATTTTATCACCATGCAAAATTATATCCATATTTGTCACAACGATCACGCCGTCGCGACATTGCTAGACACAAGTGCAGGATCAGGACATGGAGGTAAAAGCTGTACAGCTGTTTATTAAAACACAACAGGCAGAGGTACAAAATCGGTAGGCAGAGAGAGTAATCCACAAACAGAAAAAGGGTTCGAGCGATCAGCAAACAGGGTATTATAGGCAGTCCAAAAACAGTAGTCAAGAAACACAAACAGAGTCAATAAACAGCAAACAAAACACAGGAATATAACGCTCTGCAATAGTGTCGTGGGGCTAAACTAATGCTTCGCAAAGCATGTGCACATATGGCAGTCCTTTTAAACACGGCTTAATCAGTCCATGAAATGAGATGCACCTGTCTCCCCTTGGCAGTTCTCGTGGCTGGGAGCAGGTGCTGACGGGAACAGTAGTCCGTGTAGTCTCCATCGACTTTCGGAAGTGCACGCTTCCGCTTTGAGAGCGACGGAGCAAGAGGAAACACCGCGCACATGGCCAAGTCATCAAAGCACGATGCAGAGCGGGTTATGACAATATTCATGGTGTTAAGGCAAAGTGCTTGCTGTGCCAAAAAGAACTAGTATACAACAAGTATACATCACTGTTTAGAAATTATAGAGCTTTTCATGTAAAAGAGCAGCCTACAAACAGACCAGGTACAAGCAAAATTGAGTAAGTATCTGTTTCAGGTCATCAAATCAATCTGTTTTACTGAAATATCATCGTTGTGTTATAGATTCCAGGAAAAAAATTAAGATGAAAAAGATGAAGCCATAATTAATATGGTTATTAAAGACACCCAGCCATTGTCAGTGGTAGAAAATGTGTGGTTTATGGAGCTCATGCACATATCAGAACCTACTTATGTGCTCCCTACAAGGAAGATGTGTGTTTAGCAAAGTAGCTAAGTAATTAGTTTATTAATTAGTCATTTTTTATTAATAGAAAAATTTACTAATTTGTTTCCACTTCATTAGGCTTTCAAGACAAGGATAGATGAGATATATCAAGAAGCAAAGGAAAAAGCCAGAGCAACACTGCAGTATGCAGTAGCAGTCAGCCTCACCGCTGATATGTGGACATCTATGAATATGGAGTCTCATCTTGCAGTAACCTGACACTACATTGGTGCCAATGACCAACTCAGAACCATTCTGCTTGGAGAAGAACATTTCACAAGTAGTCACACAGCAGAAAATATGGCTGATGTCGTAAATGTAGCAATCCCAGCTGACAGTAACTTCAAGAAGAAGGAGAATGAGAATATCGAGAAGTACCAAGGCCTAAAGGAACAATTGGAACAGATGTGGAAGTTGAAGTCCAAAGTGGTTCCAATCGTAATAGGAGCATTAGGGGCTGTGACTCCCAAATTTGGAGTGGCTCTGGTAAAAGACGACACATACCACCCCCCTAAGTAGCGGAGGTGAGAGGAGGATTTCTTTTTTTAATATATATGAATAAATTTACAGATTCATAAATTTATAACCTTTGTGACAATTGGTCCATTGGTAAAAGCACTATACAAATCAAGTTCAATTGAATTAATCTAATGTCTCATTCATCTTTTAATCTCAAAACTTTTTTTGGTAGACATTTGGGTCTATCAAATGCAATAGAATTGTCCTTGCCATTCCAACACTTTGAGCGGATTGTAGGTGTGTAAGATAAAATATGAATAATGTCCCTCATTCATTGTAACAGACACACTGTTTTTGCAGGGTGGCAGGGGAAATTCATGAATATTCATGAGGAAATTGCTACCTGATTGACTGGTGAATGCCTTAAAGTTTTATCACATTGTATTGGCTTGGGAACCACATCTGAGAACACATATATGGCAATAAGGTAAGTGTTAGGGTAAGGATATGGATATCACTGGCCAGTCATGCAGCACTTTCCTAATGAACATTCATGAGATTTCCCCTGCCATCAAATCAAAAATCAAATCATCAAATCAACAAAAAATTTGCAGCCCACTCTGTGTAACATGTGAACAACACTCCCCTCCTTCATGCTCTCTTTCTCATGCTCTCTCACTCACACACACACACCTCCTTATAGCTGTATCTAACATTAGTTACAGTTTATTATGTACTTAATTCAGCTGTGAGATGTACCTAATATGAAAAATCTTCCACTGGGCTGATTAGACACCCCTTTCCTTGACAAGCAAAAACAACAAAAACAATTCCAATGTCCAAATGTACTTTCTAATCATTAACAGGCTCCATTGCAGACCAGTTGCTTATTACCTGTGAAAGAATGCTTTCAGGTAATACAAATTCCATGATAATTTTTTTTATTATGCAAATATACATGTTGAACATTTAGACTTCTCATTTATTTTAAAAGCAGGAAGGTAAGCAAAATATTTTTGAATTTTTTAAAAGTGCTTGTCCCACTTCTATGTCTGTTTTAATCGTGATTTTCCTCCTCTCTGAAGATGTCAATATTTAGAGAGCAAAGTGCAACTGGAAGGAACAGTCCCTGTCACATATCAAATGTTAGGCTGGCCTGCTCAGTCTGCTCTGTTTCCACACCAAATACCAGAGGAATGATGTTGGTCAGAATTTTTAGTCATAGGTACAGGACAGAATTTGGTTCTGTATGGAGAAGTGTAAGTCAACATGCTGGACAAAGGCTTGATATTGCTGGGATTTATCCTCCCATTGCCACTCCATTTACACAGAAAGGGAATGTGGATTATCAAAGCCTTTATAAAAATCTACAAAAATATGGCAGCATACCTTTTAGAGGTAAGCATAACACTTCTTTTTTCACCAGGACATATTGATTACTGAAAATTTTATTTAGGCTGTTTTTTAACAAAATATACTATTTTTGAAGGTTAAAAACAAATAATTAGAAATTTTCACCATATAGTGAATTCTTACGAGTCTATCTGCCATTTATATCCATAAAAATAAAGTCTTACACCCAATTCTCACTTTATTGTCAGGTCTTGTGGTGCAGGGCTCGAATGGAGAGTACCCATATCTGACAACTGAAGAGCGTATAGATGTTGTAAGAAGAGTTAGAGAAGCTCTGCCTACATCAAAGCTAGTAATGGCTGGATCTGGCTGTGAATGTAAGATGCTTTTGGATGTTTGTGTGTTTCACCAACCATTAATGAATGAACAAACTCACATCTGACATAATCTGATATTCTCCCCCATTCATATACAGATGGGGGACTTAAATACACTTATCCTTTTAGAAGGAAAGATCACTGCACAAAGCTATTCTAATAAACTAATGAACTTTATCCAATAAAATATTCATATCCTGATGGAAGAAATTTCTTCCAAGATGACAGTGCTCCCATCCATAGGGCCCACTTTGATCAGCATGAAAATGATTTAAATCATATGCTATGGTCTTCACAGACACTAGATACCAATCCAATTAAACAAGATTTGGACAAACTATTTTTTTATGATTAGTTGTATAATGTAATTGTGAAATATCAATCAAATATGAGAATTTAACATGAAGATTGAGCATTTAATTCCAAATGTTTATGGTTACTGTGGTGGACTGGCGACCTGCCCAGGGTGTACCCTGCCTCTCGCCCGAAGATGCTGGGATTGGCTCCAGCTTCCCCGCTACCCAGATGGATAAAGCAGTATAGATAATGGATGGATGGATGGATGTTTATGGTTATTTTATTATGTTTTTTTTTCAGGAGCACCTGCTCACACAGGTTAAGAGATGCCCACAGAGGGTATTGATTGGCTGTTTGTGTATGATAACTAGCTGGGGGTGGGGTGTGGGGGGGTGTTTGCGGGGTCTTCTGTGTAGACTGTATCAATCACAGAAAAGATGGTTGGAAAATGTTTAATAATCCAAGATCGATAAGATGGAGCCAGGCCATTTTATATTAATTTGCAAATGAAAGACAAAAAGAGCATTTTAAAAATGGCATTTTATCATTGAGTCAACAAGAATATATAAACAATGTAAAGTCTATATTTATTGCAACCAGGGTTTGGAGGGTTACTTTAAAAATGTATTCTGATACAGTTACTAATTACGTGCTAAAAATGTAGTCAGTAACTTAATCTAATTACCACATTGCATCAATACCTCAATTATACCTATACTCCTTCACAATTATCAGGAAATATACATAACATTACAGTAACATTCTCACACATTAACTCTTTGTTTTTTGTACTGTGATAAGCGTGACACAATGGCACCGGAGTAAAGTTAGCAGTGGGTTCAATATTCGCCAGACATTCACGGATATTCCCTTTATTTACGCTATTAAAATATGGCAAAAACAAGCAACACCCACATTCACAAATTTGCACATTTTTGTGAAAAAACATACACACCTTGGTTTAATACCTTTAATAAATTGTGAAAATGAATTTCGTTAAAATAACAATTATTACACGTTAAAGCGTCATTTCAGTGTGTGATATGCTTACACAAAATAAACAGGACATACAGGGCTTACAAACACCCTTGCAACCTGTAAATAATAATAAAAATAGACATTGCCCATTATAATGTTCCAAAGCTACAGAACTAAGCAACTCATTTTTAACTTGGTTTCAAGGTTGGTCAAAGAACATAACTGGACCTCCACATGTCATGCACTTTGGCACTTGTGAAATTGACTTATGTGCCTCAAATTCATTATTTCCTATGAAGGTGCCATATAGGCCATCATAATGGTCCAACGACAGGAAAGAGTAACTCCATTTCAACTTCCCCTTATAGAACACATATATAGATAATACATATATATGCACACACATATACACACAGTCAGCCAAAAAAAATGTATACACACTTCAGGAACACTTCTACACAAATGTCTGGAAGCTAATGGCCACCACTTTGAGCACCTCTTGTAATTGTAGAGGCCAAAGGTAACTTGTATTAATCTTTTGATGTCTGAATAAATTTAGTATTAAAATATTTATAGTAATTTATTTTCCTGACATGTGTATACATTTTTTGACTGACTCTATTTATACATGTTTTAATTCTGGAGGTGCTTGGTTACAAATTCAAGATGAAGAATGTAAAGTGACCACCATGGAGAAGGTGGTTGGAAGCCAAGATCAGGGAAGCCCAGAGGCACATCAGCTGGCTCACAAAAGTGCAGAAAGGAGTCATGAGAGACAGGTCCTGAGTCATGAAGAATTACTACGAGATGTCTGTATGTGAGGCTCTGGAGACTGCCAATAAAGACTCACAGCTCTGGCCAAAAGATGGAGGGAAGCAGAGGCCAAAAGAATAAATTGCCTGTTCTCCAAAGAACCATCCAGGGTGTATTTACAGCTGCAAGGGAATGACAGCAGAGGAAGATCAGATCCACCCCAAGCTGAGACTGAGAAATACTGGCAGAACATATGGGAGAAGGAGGCATCACGACACCAATGTCAAGTGGTGGAAAGACCTAAGAGCAGACCACCATCACCAAGGCAGATATCCAGCAACAAGTCTCTGGCATGAAAAGCTGGACAGCACCTGGACCTGTATGATCTGTATGACGCAGCGGCCACTCCGGATCCGAAATGGTGCATTTCTGTGCCATTTTGTTTCTTGACGCAACTCTGATGGCACATGGACACCAAAGCAAACGGTGTTCATGTCTACCCATGACAAACATTACTGGACATTAAGGGATATTCAAAAACTGTCCTGCAGAATTATCTCTTGGAAACGCTAAGTGGCTTTGGGTTGCTGCGGAAACTGAGTCGCCTGATGGCAGCGACCGGGGGAGGGTCCGTCAAAATATAGAAAGTGCAGCAAGCGGGTGGGGGTTTGTGCTAGGCTAAGAACTAAGGCTAGGCGAAGTACATTCCCCCCAGCGCTAAAGCTAAGGATGCGCTCTGTGAGCTGTACACGGCTATTAGCAAGCTGCAGAATGCACACCCTGAATCTCATAATTAATCTAATCTAATCTAGATCTCTAATAATCACACCAAGGTCTTTTACGTTGGCACATGGTGAAACAGAAAGGCCATCCAGAGTTACTATGTAGTTGGAAAACTTACTTCTAGCTACATGTAGTCCTAGTACTAGTACTTCTGTCTTATCCAAATTAAGTAGAAGGAAGTTATTCAGCATCCTTTAATTTTCTTTATCTAAATCTTTAATTATCTATTCCTTTACTTTTGCCCACCTAAAAATTGGGTGGTCTGCCACCAAAGGTGCACTGTTATAAATTAACACATATCAGGAAATTAAAGCTGAAATTCAGATCTATCACCTCATATTCATCTTTTGGTCTCAAAACCAAATGTCTTAAGTGTACTTGTGACGGTCTGCTATGGGACTGCAAACGCAGCGAGGCGTGCGTGAGGGAGCACGGAGGTCTTACGGGAGCGGGGCCCGTCGCAGCCGGAGACGGAATAGGCGATGAGGGCAACGCGTCCAGGAAGGATAATAAACGGAACCAAAATGGGACACAGAACTGATAAGAGGGGGCAAAACAAAGCCGCCGTTCGGATCGAACGGAAAACGAGTGAGCAAACTGGGGAGAAACGCGAATCAATGCTGCCGGGAAAATCCCCAGGGGAACAAGGCTAGCGACAGAACACAAAGCGCGGAAAAGACGGAACAAAACGAAACCGATACTAGAGCGTAGGCGTAAATAAAACCGTCGTTCGGCGAGAACGAAAACGTTTACCTGAGCGGGAGCTTGGCCGAAGACAGATAAGTCCACTTGGGAAACCGGAGTCTGAAAATGAATCCTGAACAGGACCATGAACGAACAGCGAATGTCTCAAAACTTCCGTGTTTATACTAGCGAGCCGGAAGCGAGGTCGCAGTCCCGGGAGCGGAAGTGGGTCCGTCCGCGATGGTAGTTCGGGCAACAGGGAACGCGTTAGCGCAACTGGTCCTAGCCCGAGGAGCGCGAGACGTGACAGTACTACAATAACAAAAGAATTGGCCTTGCTATTTCAGTACTTTCAGAATGGACTGAATATAGACTTCAATTACAGCTCTTCAGGATCTCAGAAAAATGGTGATGCGGCCTGGGCAGAATTTAAGTTTTACACCCCTGCTCCATATTAACAAAGCAGTCCATGTTGTATTGTCAAATTATAACTAGAAACTTTTCTGTATTCTCTCTCTAGCCACGACAGCCACAATCCAAATGAGTGAGAGTATGGCCAGTGCAGGTGCTGATTGTGCGTTGGTAGTGACACCATGTTTTTATCATGGAAGAATGAATAGCAGTGCTCTCATTCACCACTATACACAGGTGAGTTATGTAATGTAATGTGAAGTAAGTAATGGTGGTGTTATTGAACATTTCAAAAGTATAAATGCCTTTTTTAAAGCATAGGGTTTACCATAACCCTAACTTTACCATGGTACATATAAATATGTTTGTTTTAAGACTTGATTTGTGCTGTATATGAGCATTACCATGTTGCCAAACTTGCCAATGTTACAAAAAAAATGTTACTTACCACCTGTGCTAGGTGACTGACTTAAATGAACTACCTAGCTAGGCAAGTGCAAATTAATTAATCGGCTATTTAAAGTTTACCGTATTCTGGAATACATTGTTAATATTGTGACGTCTCTGGGGTCGCGGGCAAGTTCCCAGCATGCCGTTCGGTCATGGGTTTGTGTATTTGGGGTTTCTCTTGTGTATTTGGGGCTTTAGTTGTGTATAAATGTGTTTTCTGTTATGTTTGATATGTGAGGGATGTTTATTTGGGGTGGGCTAGCCGGGTTCCGGGACTTTATTGGGAGCTACCGTCCTTAAGGTACGCGGGGCTCGGAGTGTGGTTCCGGGAGGCAGGCTATGCTAAAGCTAAGCGAGCGCGTGCCGGGGTTTTCATGTATGATGCCCATCGTGCATTGCAGTGTAAATAAACCAGGGAGTCCCTCCCATGTGGGAGTGAATCTGCCGTGTTGACTCCTTCTTCCGGCGTTTGAGAGAAACGTCACAATATGCTGTTCAGATTTGCTGTCGCTCAATGGATTTCAATTTCTAAACAGTGTTCAATGTGGAAACCGGAACTTTGAGTTGTCTTTTCCTTTGCTCTCTCCTACTAGTGTGTCCAAATTTGAGCATTTCCTGACTGTGTGTGTGTGAGTTTTTTAAACACTTCTGCCTGTTTTCTGGATTTGGATCTGTTTACTCTGTCTGCAAATTTTCTGAACTTTGTTTCTGTTTATGAACTGTGAGTTTGCCTGCCGTTTCTGTACTTTTGCCTTTGGGAGTTTTAAAACGTCTACTTTTTTTCTGCAGTGCCCTACTTGTGTATGTGTCCAGCCAGGGGCAGTGGGAGCTAGAGGAATGTTTGACCACACTCCATAGCAGTTGCTGGAAGTAATGCAACAATTTGTCGTTTGCCAACCGACAATAAGCCTCAAAGAAAAAGAAAGAACAACAGGTTAAGGATTGTCATACGTATTGTTGTAAGCATGGTTGTAAGTGGTGTGAGAAGAACTGGAAGCGCAGCAACTGAGTGGCGGTCCATGTTAGGCTAAAAACGAACACTAGCTGGCTGGTTGTACATTCCGCTTTCCCGTGTCCATTTCATGGACAGTAAACTAGTCTGACTTCAGCAGATTACTCAGTGGGAGTTTAGAGATTGCTTCATCATAGGCTCATGGAGACATGGCTCAGTGACAGAGTTCCGGATGCCACCATTCAACTAGATACGTTGGGACAACCCAAGATGGCGGCGCGCACAGATGCAGCAGCTCGGGGCTCTTCATTGTTCGTGCTATTTTTGTGTTTTTCGTATGTTTACACGTGTAATAACTACCATTACAGTCACCAGGTGTTACGAGACATTGGCTGTTACATGAAACAAACAGTACAAACTGTAACAGACGAGTCTTACCGCTCATACAACATCCCAAATGAGATCGCAAGACCACTGGGTGCTCTGTGGATTGTTTTCGGTGCAGGCGATGAAGACGGAGGCATGACAGGAAGAAAAAGCGGGGATGCTGCTTTGACCTGCTAGCGAGACTGAGGAAAGACCCCTACAAACCTCCCCTTCCAAGTATGTTCCTCATCAACATAAGATCCTTGATTCACAAGGTTTTGTGAATTTACGTATATAATAACTGGTCTAACAATAGTCTAGCCATACATACACACTGCTCACCGAACTTAGAGTCCATTACTGTTAAATGCCGTCCATTTTTCTTACCGAGAGAGCTAACAGTTGTGCTAATCACGGCTGTATACATACCACCCGATGCTAACGTTTGCATAGCTCTCTTGCTGTTATCAGACACCATAAACAAGCTACAGCAGGCTCACCCCGATGGTGTAAACATAATAGTTGGTGATTTTAATAGGGCAAATCTTAAGTCTGTCCTGCCCAAGTTCTATCAGCATGTTAAGTGTTCGACTAGGGTGAAAAACACATTAGATCATGTCTACACAATCATTAAACATGCTTACAGTGCCATACAACTTCCACACATAGGCCACTCAGACCACCCCTCTCTGCTCCTCACCCGAGCATACACACCCCTCAGAAGAAGTACTGCTCCTGTGATCAAGACCATCACTACAAGGCCTGAAGATGCACTTCTTCAACTCCAGGACTGTTTCACTGATACTGAATGGAGTGTTTTTGAACATCAGGACCTGGCTGTACACGCAGAAGCTGTATTGTCCTACATCAAGTTTTGTATGAGGAATGTCACAGTGGATAAATGTGTTTCCAACCAGAAACCCTGGATGACCAGCCATGTCAAGACACTCCTCAAAGACCACAATACCACTTTCAGGTCAGGGAACAGAGAACTGTACAGTGCTGCTAGAGCCAACTTGAAGAAGGGGATCAGGAAAGCCAAGTGTGACTACAAGAGGAGCATAGAAAATCATCTATCTGACAACAACACTCAGCAGGTGTGGCTGGGTATACAGCAGATCACAAACTTCAGAGGGCAAACCAAAGCAGCTGTGGACTCAAGCACTGCACTAGCAGAAGAGCTAAACACCTTCTTCTCACGATTTGAGATCCCAGCACCACAGGCAGCTGCACCATCATACCAGCCTCTGCCAGTTTCCGATTCTCATTCAATGACTGTATGTGAACAAGAAGTGAAACGAGTGTTCAGTAGGGTGAATGCCAGAAAAGCAGCCGGACCGGACAGCATTCCAGGGAAGATACTACGAGCTTGTTCTGACCAACTCACAAAGGTCTTCACCACGATCATCAACCTCTCCCTGACACAAGCTACCATCCCAGCCTGTTTGAAATCTGCCACCATTATCCCAGTACCCAAAAAAGCAGCTACAAACAGTCTAAACAGCTACCGACCAGTTGCACTCACACCTATTTTCACCAAATGCCTGGAGCGGCTAGTCGTAAATCACATCAAAGCCTGCCTTCCTCCCTCTTTTGACCCCTACCAGTTTGCATTCAAACCAAACAGGTCAACCAAGGACGCCATAGCCATAGCTCTTCAAACTGCACTGAGCCATCTGGAGCATCGAGAAAGCTACGTCAGAATGCTCTTCATCGACTTCAGATTGGCCTTCAACACCATCATACCCGACATCCTGGTCAGGAAACTGCATGATCTAGGAGTTCCCACACTCACCTGCTCTTGGATCAAGGATTTCCTCACAAACCGGCCCCAGACAGTATGGCTGGGACCCCATCTCTCCTCCACCCGGACTCTGAGCATAGGCTCTCCACAACAGTGCGTGCTTAGCCCCCTTCTATACACCCTATATACCTTTCAGGAACTGTCGGAGTGGTGCTCGGAAAACAACCTAGCTCTGAACACCACAAAGACAAAGGAAATCATCCTGGATTTCAGGAAACATAGGGCAGATTCACCCCCCCCCCCCATATCAAGGGAGACTGCGTGGAGAGGGTCCACACCATCACCTTTCTGGGCATCACAATCTGCTGACCTCTCCTGGACTGCAAACACCACAGCTGTCATCAAGAAGGCACAGCAGCGCCTGCACTTCCTGAGGGTACTCAGGAAAAACGACATCAGTGAGAAGCTGCTGGTAACCTTCTACCGCTCCACCATTGA
>JAQQZU010000023.1:12801758-12812303 GCA_030068025.1 Parauchenoglanis punctatus | reverse complement strand
CTCCCTATTAGATTGGATAATCTAATAGGGAGGAACTTCATCATACAACAAGACAATGACCCAAAACATACTGCTAATACAATAAACGACTTCATCAGGGGAAGGTTTTAAACTGGCTGTCAATTACTAAAGCTTAAGCCAATTGAGCATACATTTTACCTCCTGAAGAGGAGACTGATTACAGAAACCCACCAAAACAAACAAACAAACAACTGAAATATGCTGCAATACAAGCATGAAAAATCACCAAAGAAGAATGCAACACCTTGGTGGTCAGTGGGTCACCAGCCTGATGCAGTTATTGCAAGCAAGGGAGATACAACAAAATATTAAGCATTATATATATATATGTATATATATATAAGAGAAAGGGAGAGGGAACAGAGAAAAACAAATTGTTAGGTTTGCTCATTGTTACATAATGGTCATGTGCAGAGTGCAAGCAGGAACTGGTGTCCTTTATCTGAACCTGAACCAGGAGAGGGCTGTTCCCTTAACTCCAACAAACATTTCTAATCTATCAAGGAGAATAGTATGATTAGTAGTGTCAAAAGTTGCACTAAGGTTAAGTAACACAAGTAAGGAGACACAACCTTGATCAGAGGCCAGTAGAAGGTCATTTACCACTTTAAGCAGCACTGTCTCTGTGCTATGGTGAGGTCTAAATCCTGACTGATAGATTTCATGAATGCTATTCCTACTTAGGTATGAGCATAATTGCTGTGCTACGGCTTTTTCTAAGATCTTTGGAACTAAAGGGGAAATAAAGGGGAAATATTGGCCTACAGTTGGACAGCTGTCTGGGGTCAAGATCAGGTTTTTTAATCAGGGGTTTGATTAACTGCTAATTTAAAGGATTTAGGTACATGGCCAATGCTAAGGGAAGAGTTGACTATTTTTTACAATATGCTCGATTGCTGCTGTTATTATCTGTTTGAGTAAACATGGAGGTCAGGAATCTAATATACAGCTTGATTTTGTTGAGAAAATTAGTGAAATTAGTTCAGTCTCTCGAAGGGGTATAAAACATTCTAATGGCTGCTGTCATGCATTTATATATATATATATATATAATATATATATTCAAATATATTATTTGAATGATATTGTCAATTTTATCACTGAAAAAAATTGATCTTTTGATCTCAAAACCAAATGTCTTCAATGTATAGCAAAAACAAATGAATTGGCTTTGCCATTTCAATACTTTCAGAGAGAAATTATTATTGACATTTTCATTGAGATTGGCATTGCTTCTAAGGGTCTGTACTGTGGAGTAAACACGTGCATAGTACTGAATATGTTTAAGTTTAAATTATTGTAATAATAATAAGAAGCCTATGTCAGTACACTATATTTCACTGAATCTCAGTGTAATAAAACTGAGACAAAATATATTGATATAATAGAATTAGTGATTATATTGACTTTATGAATATATAGTTACAATTTAGCATTTAGGTAACAGAAGATGACATTGTCTCTTGATAATAGGACTGTATGTAAGGTGTTCATCAGGTCTAGCAAAGTAGTTAATTATATAAACTGGCATTGACCTTCAAAGATGTCATGAAATTTTTACAGGAAACTTCTGAGTATAGCACTTTTAGTAAATATCTTTTGGAAGCATGTGATTATTGTATTGATTGCAGTAGCAGGTTATATAATGGTATGCGAAGTCAGAGGGTGGAACGTTGGTGTCTTAAAATAACCAAAATACTGCAGCTCTGACCCAAACCTATTTAACTTTTTAATGTACACAGGTTAAGAACTTGAATTAGTGAGTAATGTATTTATAGACATAGTTTTATGAAAAAAATCTGCAGTGTCTTTTATTTAATTATCAAAAGCAGACTCTGTGTTCTACTTTTGCATTTGTCCTGGTGCTCACCCAGTCACAGAATTTTTTTTTTTTTTTTTTTTTTTTTTTTCAGAAAATCACATTGTTAAATCCCTGTTTATGTGTATTACTCACTGTTATTTACTTATTCAATTTTATTCTGTAATCAAATGGCATGAACCCAATGGCAAAAGTTAAAATTAACCTAATTTTTAGCCATCAAATCTGCTTGTGGTGCATGCCATTTTGATGTAAATTTTTATTTGATGTTTTAGGTTTACCATTATGATAATGATTCCTCCTGTCCAAAACAGCCTCCTCTGATAGTCTTCAAGCTTTCTTATGTTACATGCATATGAATGTAATAGAGCTTTAAAATGGTTTGTAAAAGATGACACCATTTAGGTTTAAAATCTTTTACTGTTGCATTTTTTCCTTAACACAATATAGCTGTAGCCTTCATCATTGTTTATCTCAGGATAAATGGAACTGAAGGGGCTGCAATATTTGTCAGTCATAGGATGATGGATGTCTCTGTATTAGTAGTGGTGTAGATATACTATATATATATATGGGTGTCTTTGTGCAACTGCTATACCTCAGCCTTGGAAAACACATATATGTGTGTGGCTCTTTCAAATTCAACATTACCTGAAGAAGAAACTTTTGAATTGTATGGCAGACCAGTATGTGCATCCAATTTATTCTTGTGCTTTCAGGTAAAGAAATGTATAGAGAGACTTTTATATATCTACTTTGTAATGAACAATTATGTGTATTACTGTGTTAGAATAGACACATCAGTTTTGTTTGTACTAAAATAAGAACAATGGTTTAGCCATTACATTTTAATTCAATGCCTACAATTCAGGACAGGACCTCCAAATGAAAATATGGAAACTAGAAATGTTAACCTTTGTTTGTATATGCTGTACTGTTTATGTTTATATGGTTGATTCAGTGATTCTTTTTGCATATCACATTGGATAATTACAAAAAATGCTCTGCTCTTACCTCACTTTCCATAGCATATACCATTAATTTTTGCTTGGAAAATCTCAGATCGTCATTTTCCTAAGTATTTTGCTCTGTGCTGCATACCTAGTTACCTCAGGTCAGACTTCTCCAGAGCTGCTAATTGTACAAATCAGGACTTATTGTACATTGTGTTTTTCAAACACTTGTGTTGTATTTCTAATACAAACTTGGATACTGTTTCATGGAAGTGTTTTTTTTTTCATGTTCCTTTGGTGCAGTGTAGAATATCTTTTTAATATCTACTTGACTAAACCTAGAACTTTTTTAATGCAACTTTAATGTACTGACATTAGTGCATACACTGACACTACCATTTGGAGGTATAGTGTACCTTACTGTTGCATAGACTAATCGGCAAATACATTCACTAGTCACCACTGTGGAGATGTCAGCTAGTCTGGTTTTAGAAAATACAGTGACAGATGATAAAGAAGGCAGGCTAAGTGAATTTGTTAGTGTACATGAGTGCATTTCATGAAGTGGTGGGTTCTTAAATAGTGTAATATGATACACTATGATTTATTGATTTATTATGTATTTATTATTTTTATTTAATATTTTGCACATTTGAGAACTAATTTATTTATTTACTTACTTACTTACTTGTGTAATGTAGCCTGAAAAAACTGAAGCTGGAAATATACTTTGAAGCCTGTGTTGTTAATTAAAATGCAGTTTGACAACTTCTTTGCTGCACAAATAAAACAGCCTAAAATAGTCGACCAGGACTGGTCACAGTTTGTATTGGTCAAACCCCAACTGTACATACACACTTAGATACACAAATAACAGCACATATGAACACTACCTGTAGGAATGTTGCTTTGCTGAAAGCTGACTGACATATCACAGAACAATTATTATTGTTATACAAATTTCCCTTTGGTATTTCTCCAAGACTGTCACAGTTAATCCTTTGAATTTGTTCACCTTCCAAAGGTTTACTTGATTTTACTTTTAACCAATATTATTCAATTCAGCAAATCTGAAAAAATGATAGACACATACTTAATACTTAAACTTATTAGAATAGTGAAGTTATTTACTTTTTGACTTTTAAGTTTATTTACAATAAAACCATTGTTTTCAGATTTAGATTCAGAATTTGCTAGAATTTGCTTATACTAAACCTGTAATGTACCCTACAGTTTGAAATTTTTGACATGCTCAATTAGTAAGAACAGAGGCTACTGAGACTGTGGTGAATAAAATTCACTTATTCAGGGCACTAGGAAAATACGTAATTTCATACTTAAATGGTCTATGTAAAGGTCTAAGAACCTAGATAAATTAAAAAAAAAAAAAAAACATGTATGAGGTTTGTTAATGCCAATTAACAGCAGACTAAAATCTGAAACTAAAGCTAGCATACTTTTATACCTATAGACACTGCCAGAACTTCATCAGCTGTCTTATCCTAAAAAAAAATCCTAAACACATCTTCAGGCAATTTACAATGCAATTATTTGCTTATTGATATGAATTTACATACTAATAAAGTAATTGAATATTTGGAGATGAATGCTAGTGCAGACTACTTTATTTAAAGTGAAATGCATGTAAAGAAAGACACAAAAAAAAGAGCATGGCATGGATAAAATATAATGATGCCACTCACAACAGACACTAGACAAAGAGTGCTGTACAAACATGACGAAGTTGTAAATTTTTTTCTAATTTCACCCAGGATGGTGTGATAATCTAAAATTCTAAATGAGTTACTTATGTTGTAAGTAACACATTATGTCATCATGGATAATTCAGGATACATAAATGATAGATAGTGTTAGTGGAATAAACAGCATAGTATAAGCAAACAGTTCCTAACAGAACAAATATGTAAATAAGTGAAAAGAAATGTGACAAAATATTGCATTATGATTGTATAAGTTTGTACTTTGTCATCAGAGCCTTGCAATATTATTTGTAGGAAAAAGCCATGCCATTTTTTTTTTTTTTACAATTAAGTATTTTCTGTAGCAAATAGTACATAATATAAAAAAGTAAGGGGGTTAGTTAGATCATTTCTGTTCTTACAAATGACAGCCTTACAAACATACATAAACTCAAGGGAATGACAATTGACATATTAAAATAAAGCTTTCTTCATGTAACCTCACATGCAAAATTGTACTGCGCGGTTCCCTTTGACCATGTATCATTTTTTTATTATTATACATTAGTAAAACTTCTAGATGTCTAGATTCTTGTGAATCTGAACTTTGTTCTTTGACATCAATCTGCATTTGACTGTTTAGTGATTATTCCACCCTTGCAGTACAGTGAACTATAAGATCATTATTCTCTGCTACCTCAGCTTTGCAATGGTTTTAATGGTCAAAAGAATAGATCAGTTGCTTGTGAAGGAAAATTCATAACTTTGGCAAATGGGCGATCTTGTTTATTGTCTGGAAACTGTAGCATATCAGACATGGAGGAGGGACATTTAAAAATAGGTTTTTGAAGCTTTTTCTCTTAAGAGGCAGAGAGGCAGACTCCTTTATAATGAGTGTCTATGGAGTTGTCAGACCAAACTATGGAATATATTAAGAGTCTTGAAAGGCTTCACATGTTTACTTGAAAGCCTCAACTGACGCTGTGCAGGTGAATAGTGGGGGGAATAAAACAGGTGATATTTTTTCCAATATTTATCTGTCCAATTTCAGAAAATCTGTGCCCACTGTAGCTTCAGATTCTGATTGTTGACTGATAGAAGTGGAATCCAATGTGGTCTTCTGCTGTTGTACCCAATCCAACTCAAGGTTCAACATGATGTGCATTTCGATTCTTTTCTGCTCTCCGTATTTGTGAAGTGAGTGAAAATTCCAGGAGATTGGCAGTTACTTAATACTCAAATCAGCCTATCTGGCATCAGCAACTATGCCAAGGTCAGCGTCACATCACATTTTCCCCCATTCTCTATCTGTATGTTTTTATGCATTGTGCTGCTGCCACATGAGTGGCTGACTGGATAGTCGCAAAAATGAGCAGGTGTGCATGTATTTCTAATAAAATGGTCACTGAGTGTACACTGTCCACAAGTCCAATTTGAATTTGTAATTGGGGTGGGAATTTTGCTGAGATCTGGCAACCATGCCTGTGAGAACTTGCACTCTCTCAAACGTTTTTGGTTTCATTCTGAGGGATTCCAGTCCACATGTGTACATACCTAGTCTCATTGTGAGGCTTTCTGGCAAACTTTCTATATAAAAAAGACAATGAGTAGTGCACCTCGTATTCATATCTATATTAGTATTCATGTACAACATTAACTAAATAGTGTATTCATTTTCGACTACATTCCTAGAAAATGATGGTTATCATGTTCATGATTTAATTTTTATGGTACAGGTTCTAAGAGGCTATGTAGCACATTGGTTATCATTATAGAGCATGGTATAGATCATTCTTGCATGCATTCATATCCTCAATTCTACAGTTAAATCTACCAAAAGTGTAGGTTGTAAGGGTAAGATACAATAATAATAATCAGCACACAATATGTGAGCAGTTAGGGCACTAGTCTCACAGAATAAACATACAAAATGTACATATGTGAAATGAAAAAGAATGAAATGAAAAAGATCGGGGTGTTAATAGATTGTCCCATTGTACCACTCTTGGTAGTGTGTGCTATTATTTTATATTCAGTCTTAGCAAAACTTAATGTAACAAAACTTTGTAAAAAACATTAAAAAAAATTTTTTTCCAAAGGTAATAGATAATATTAACATCTTCATAAATGTATTTGCTTTTTACACCTTCTATATAATGAATATTCTTACACATCATCTTCAGGAAAGGAAGATCTCTTGATTCAGGGAACAAAGGTTTTAACACAGTATAATTAGTCAGAACTCATTTGGCCCAATATAGCCCATTTGTTACATTGTTTTACTTTTTCCTTTCTTTTTCTTATTAACGTCAGTTTCAGTTTAAAGAAAGCAGTGAAAGGCCCTTACCTATAAAGACCGCCAGTGGTGAGAGAGAGAGAGAGAGAGAGAGAGAGAGCGAGAGAGAGAAAAATGCTTAACTAAACAGTTAAGCGTGTAACATATATGTTTTCTGTTAAAACAAACAAACAAAAATGGGTTACAGTGTAATACTCACTTGCAGATAGTACTTCTTTTGTAACCATTGACAGGTACTTTTTAATTACAATTATTGCTAGTATTTTGCATGGTACGCAAGTGTACACCTTTTATTAATTGTAGGGTCTGTTCGGTGCAACAGCTTTATTACAGCTGTTATTATTATATTATATAATTATTATAAAAGACAAATGTCCTAAATCTTGTCACCTGCTGCATTTTTTTATAAACATTTGACTAAAATTGCATAATACTTAATGTTGTGGATATGATTGCTAGTGTCATTTTGTATATAAAAATTTAATGTAACAAAATCCTTACCACCAACCCCTCAGGGACTACAATCAACAGCTTAGCAGTAAATTTTACTTTATAAATCAGCAAATGTTTTTCAACAGATAAAAATGATAAATTAAATGTTTTTCAAAACAGTATTTTTGCCATTAATCAGCTGCACAGTCCTCTGTAAACACTGTGCCTCATATGCCATACTAATACAATAGAAATAAAAATTTTTTAAGTGATCCAGCTCCTCCTAGCACTAATTTTTAAAATGTGACTGTAGTTTTTGCTTACAGCCAGCTATTATTTTTACTGAATCTCTATTCTCTTCATGTAAGTTTTTCAGTTTAGGAAGGTGGCTTTACCTGTAACAATACTGTAACAATTTATTGACAGTTTTCAATAATTAATCTTTGGTCAATATGGTTGTCTATTATTTACTTTTGGAATTTTAGCAGATGAGGGGCATTGTAGGAACATTTATTTTTACTTTTAAAAAAAGTTAACAGCTATAGGAATGTTAGTTTTGCATTTAAGTGTTGTTTGCCATATACCTCAGAACCTTTTATTACTACTACTGATCTATCAATCTGTCTATGTATCTGACCGTTTGACTGTCTGTCTGCCTGTCTGTCTGCCTGCCTACCTACCTACCTACCTACATGCCTGAAAATATAGTTATGATACTAGATCCACTATCAACCCATACCTCAGAAATAAATTTTATGGCCAGTATGGACCTCATTTCCAGATTTACTGTTTACAATTTCAGAAAGTATGTAAATTGTATTATTAAATGGTTAGGATATTTTTTGTGTAATTTTATTTATGTACATAAATTATTTTGTTGGGCACTTGAAAGGATTACAATAATTGCATTGGATTGATGGCACTGTTTGTTTTTCTGTTTGAATCCAGATTGAATACAACTGCTGACTACAAATATTCTAATATGATTAAGAAGTTATGTTGTTTTTGTCTTTGGCATGTGTAATTGTGGAGTTTTATTCACTTCAGATTTTTTTTTAATTAATTTGCATTATTTAGCTTTCCCTGGAAGATGCAACCTCTTTTCAAAAACACTTTTCTTCTAATAAATTTTGTTGTGCAAACAATTGATGAGATTTATGTATTAGTTTTAAACATCATTGCATTAGTACCTTTTTCAAAAGGCTTCACATACAACCCCAATTCTAGAAAATGTTTGGAACGCTGTGTATAACAAATAAAAACAGAGTGTAATGATTTGCAAGTCCTTTTTGATCTATATTCAGTTGAATACATTACAAAGACAGGATATTTAGTTGATGCCTGCAACACGTTTAAAAAAAGTTGGGACGGGGCAACAAAAAAAGAAGTTGGGACAGGGAAAGTTGTGGAATGCTCAAAAAACTGTTTGGAACATTCCAGGGGTAAACAGGTTAACAGGTAGCAGGTGATCATATCATGATTGGGTATGAAACGGACATCATTGTTCACAAGCAAGCACTGGCTGAAGTTCACCAACATACAGTTTCTCAACATTTCAGTGTCTCAACATAATTAACATAAACATAAATGTAAATATCATATAAACATAACTCATCATAATTGGAAGAAATTTAGGGATTTCACCATCTACAATCCATATTATCATCAGAAGAGTCAAAGAATCCAAAGAAATCTTTGCACATATGGGGAAAGGCTAAAAACCAACATTGAATGCCAGCCCTCAAGTGGCACTGCATTAACAACTGAAAAGATTTTATAAAGGACATTATTTCATGGGTTTGGGAACACTTTGGAAAATGTTGTTAGCAAACACAATTCATCACTGCATCCATATATGCAAAGCAAAAGTCATATATCAACAACATCCAGAAAGACTGCCGACTTCTCTGAGCCCGAGCTCATCTGAGATGGGCTGATGCAAAGTGGAAAAGTGTGCTGTGGTCACATTTCACTTTGTTATTGGGCTAAAGAGGAAAAGGACCATTCAGATTGATACTAGCACAAAGCCTGCATCTGTGATGTTATGGGGGTTTGTTAATGCCTGTGGTATGGGAAACTTGTACATCTGTGAAGGCATCATTGATGCAGAAAGGTACATTCAGGTTTTGGAGCAACATATGCTGTCATCCAGACATTGTCTTTTTCAGGGACATTTTATTCCGTACACTTTATTCCCTGCTTAATCCAACAAGAAAATGCCAAGCCACATTCTGGATGTGGGAAACAGTGTGGCTTCATAGTAAAAGAGTGTGGGTACTAGACTGGCTACCCTGCAGTCCTGACCTGTGTGTGATGCATTATCAAGTAATATGTCACCCAATGGGCATGGGGCTTGGGCTTGCCTGCTCACAGAAATACCACATTTCTGAACCCCAGACTGTTATGGTTTGTTAAGTCTTTTACATTTGTCCTCTACAGACCATCACTTTACAGTACTATCATTTGCTTTATAATAGTCCTATTTCCAAAAATGGGTATGTATTCCCGCAGTTTCTACAGCGAGACATTCCAGCTCATCACTTGGATTTTCAAACCCAGTGAGTGCCTGCATTCTAATCTTTTGATACTTCTCTGGCTGATCCTGTCTTTCCATGCTTGCTTACTTCCAAAAATTTACAAAATTACTCTATAAGATTTTATAGAGTATACCTTTATATAGAGGTTGGTTCTACAATTGAGGGGCACATGGCATGCCCACAGGTTATCAATGCCACTAAATGGTACTTCAAAAGATGATCATATAACCATTTGTTATAATTATAATAATAGGTAATATTAGTCACATGATACAAATATAATAGAAATTTAATATTAAGCAAATTGATATTTAATGTTGTTCAAAATCAACAGAGCTTTATCTTTTATTGTCAGGAAAGTATACACTCTACTAAAGCTTACTTTATGCTCTCATCCTGCTAAAATTTAGATTTTGTTTTTCACATTAACACTAGGATGTATATTAATTACTTCACTGTCTATGGGAAATAATCAATAAAACATGGAAAAGGTGTCTTAAAAATATTTGATTTACTAACATATGTTGAATTATTCATTTATTTATTGTTGTTACCATTATTATCTGATTGCTACTTATCACTGCTTGCCTACTTTTCAAATTCAGGATTCAAATGCCCACTAGGTGGCGATCACACACTAAAAATGGACTATATTGCCTGTTCACAAAAAAAACCCTTCAAAATTGTTTTGCCCCACCATCACATGACTAGGGTCAATATATAATTGAGGGAGTTTTCATGTCCATGAGATTTATCTCGCAAACATGCTTATTAAAATAAAATTTTA
>JAQQZU010000023.1:12787420-12801658 GCA_030068025.1 Parauchenoglanis punctatus | reverse complement strand
AAATACTTATTTTCCACCATAATTTGCAAATAAATTCTTTAAAAATCAGACAATGTGATTTTCTGGATTTTTTTTTTTCCTCATTTTGTCTCTCATAGTTGAGGTATACCTTTGATAAAAATTACAGGCCTCATCTTTTTAAGTGGGAGAACTTGCACAATTGGTGGCTGACTAAATACTTTTTTGCCCCACTGTACATACATCAGCTAGGTCGTGAAGATGAACACAAGCCATGCATCAAGCATGCTATTCAAGCATGGTAATTTGCATCAGTGGCATTGTGGTCCCTAGTATGAATTGTGCAACTGTACAATATAATATAAAAATAAATGTCAAAATAAATCTTTCTAGTCCTTTTACAAGTTTTATTGATGTTCATTTAGTACTTTTCCTCTTAGGTGTCTTGCTGGATCAGATAATTAAGAACCTATCAGCTGCTGCCACTTTAAACTCCGATCAGCAGCTGAAGATGATCATGTATTCTGCGGTGAGTCAGTAAATTCTTTGTTTCCCTTTATTTACATTTATCGGTACATTTTGTAATACAAGACTTGTCAATACACTTGTCACAGTGTCATGCCAACTGTCCCCTTGAACTGTCAGTACCAACATCTTACATGGAAAAATACAGTACAGCTTACAAACATTGAAACAGTTTGCAAAACACCATATACTTGCTGAGAACATTTTAGGAGTGGTAACAAGCTCACAATCCTCCTTCAAATATGGTTAGTATGAGACATGCACTATGACAATATTTATTATTATGTGTTTATTTTTTCTTCAGCATGACACAACTATTGTAGCTCTTCAGGAGGCGCTTAATGTGTTTAATGGATTACAGCCACCATATGCTTCCTGCCACATATTTGAACTGCACCAGGATCACAATGGGTGATGCAAACTTCACACACACACGCACACGTGTTTTCCTGATTAATGCAGCTAATTAATGCTATGCATGCACCTAAACCTAAACCTAGGAAATTTGGTCCTCATATATCAACTCATGCGTACACACACACACAGGTACGCTTATCAACCACCTTAATGGAAATATCTGCACCGTTTCTTATCATAACTGGTGCTATCATGACGCAGCAGTACAATGCATGTCTTATTTTTCTGCATTCTGATGTTTGAGTTGAACATTAACTCAACCTCTTGGTCTGTAAGCTCATGACTGTATGACCAAAAAAAAAACTGAAATTAGTCCCAATAAACAAAATTTCAGCCTTGTATCTTTGCTAGGTTTTCTTGAATAGGTGGGGTATGGCTCAGATTTTACTGTAAAAATGAGTACTATAGAAATAATTATGTTCCATAAGCTGTAACCTTTAAACTGTTTAAGCTAGATGCATGCAATTTTCAGGAATTGTACTTGGGTTCAAGATGTCTTTGATTACTGCAAGTTCTGAAGTTCCACAACTGCATATCTGCCATTTTATAGCTTGTTGGGGAAAAAAAATAGTTTTTTGCTTTGGAGCACCCTGTTTTGGGCCCTCTGTATCTCAAACATTTAAACATCTAAGATCTTTCACATTCTGGTATTTATTTCTCATATTGTACTATAAACATGCCCAATTTATCTTTAAAGATTAAAGCATTTTTTTTTGTTAACTAAGTGTTTGTCTAAAAAAAAAACATTCAGAGTTACAATGAGTTAAAAATGAAAAAAGAATTTTTTTTGATCTCACATTTCAAATGCATATTGCTTATGCATGACAAGCTCTCCCGTAAAAACATTATACCACTGGAAAGAGCATGTCTCATGTAGCAAATGCATAAAATATGAAGTTTGTATAATTTTCCAAGCTATATTTATTAAGGTATCACATATGCCATGTTTTACTACAGACAGAATTGCTATTTTTATGTATATAATGTACATAGATTCTGGGTCATTTTATGTGAAATCAACCCACACACTTTGGTCTCAAAATAATTCTGGAAAAATTACCAGGTGTTCCCATGTTAGTCAGGAGACACCCTGTAAATTTGTTTTGATGTAATATAAATACTTTTCAGGATACAGCCAGTTAACCGAAGAGAGGGGGGTGTTCAGCCTCATTTTTTCATACAATTTTACAAGTCCATAGCTCAAGAACTAAAAGACTGAGCATGTTCAGACTTTGCATGCTGGTACATTAATTGGTATAGTTTGTGGTGAAATTAAAACATTTGGTCCAGATGACCCTGCATGGTCAAAGCAGCCCCTTGAAATTGACCACAATTTAATATGAGTTTTTGGCTTAGCGATGTTTAGGCCTAAGGGGAAACATATTTGAAATACAGACTTTTGATATATTTTTCCCTTATTCAGAAAACTATATGAGCTTTGTGAAAAAGCAATAAACTGAAAAGTAATTGTATCAGGGTTTGAACAGAAGACCTCTCAAATAAAAAAAATCATTTTGGATTTCATTTTCAGAGCACCCTAATGCCATGTGGTATTGTGCAAATTATTGTTTAAATATTCTTCCCTTATTCTACATTGTCCCTTCCTTGTCAAAACACAAACCTTACTTTATTTATGCAAATCTTTCATGTTTATTTTCTATCATAAGCAAAGGCTGAATGGACGATGTGTCGATAGTAGTAATTATTGAGTTTTCAGTAAATTTGATAGAAATATTAATCAGTAAAGGCACATTGTGTTCAAACTATATGAACAGCAGTGCTTCTATATACATTTTGTCTGCATACATATATGTAAACGTTCACCTACAAACATATTTGGTTTATTTATGAATGCAACCTGTTGCTCTCTGATGAGATCAGCTGATGGTGCTTGAGACCAACTAGAGATTATATTTGTTAGGTGTCATTACAGTGTGTCCTTGCACTGCTTAGTGCACCTACAATGGTCAGTAGGATGCAATACCATCTAGAGCTCAAAGACAAAGACCCCTTACACTCAACATTTCGATTAAAACAGAAATGAAATGGGTCACATATCTGCTTCTGCAATACCAAGAAATTAACATTTCTACATAATACAGAGAACTAGTGTTGTATTTCATGATAAATCAATTAGCTGTTGTTCATGTATTGTGCTTAATGTGCCATTGGTGATTTATTCGTTCCATTAATCCTATACCCAAGTTGAGGAATTTGATGATTATCATTACTGACAAATGGTGAAAATTTAATGTTTAGAATTGAAAATAAAAATGAAAGCTTCTCAAAAAATAAGTAAGACTTTTTTTTAAGAAGGAAGGGACCATGTATGATCATTGTAGATACTGTAGTTTGTTTAAATGGTAGAACTGGGCTTAGTAGAATAAAGATAAATTGAATATTTAGACAAAAAGTACATATATTAGTTCTCTGATATAGTTTTGTGATTGAATTAAAGAAGTGTGCCTACTCTGTAGTAAAAGATGCCAAATTTCATACCTTTTAATGAGTATTGTTTGGTTCATGTACCAACTTAATATTTTGTGCATTTACTAATTAAGACTTGCAGTCTTTCCAGTGGTATAATGATTTTTTGGTAGACCTTGTCATACATGAGCAATGTGCATTCAAAACATGGGCGCAAAATGTTTCATTTTTTTTTTTCTTCATTTTTGAAGCATTTTGAAAGTTTGATTTCTTTGACAAAAACTTAGTTACCAAAACAGTATTCCAATGTGAGACATAAATACATACAAGAATTGATCTGACATGTGTAAATGTGGAGATGCAGAGAGCCAAAAATGCTCCAAAGCATAAAATGGTTATTCATTTATTTATTTATTTATTTATTTTACAGATTTTAACAAGCTATACAACTGTAAATATGCAGTTGTGGAAATCAGTTGCTTTAATTTGGCCTTTTTTTGTGCTTATGAACAAATTTCATGCATCTTGCTTAAATAGTTCAAAAGTTATGGCTTATGGAATTTCATAGTTTTTTTTTTATAGCCCTTGTTTTTACAGTAAAATCCGAGCTACGCTCCACCTATTCAAGCCCCTATATCTCAAAAACTAACAAAGTTACAAGGCTGAGATTTTGCAGTTTATTGGAACTAATGACATTATGTTTGAAAGTATGAAGGAAATCTGAGATGGTTAGTCAGGAACATTTTCTGAAACCTGGTGATTTGAGGTCGATTTATGCCATATAATTGACAGATTTGCGGCTTGCATGAATGAGTAGGTGTACAGGAACTCCTATTAAAGTTCCACTGCAATATCAGCTTACACTGGTATATTATCTGTATACAAGTGCATACACTTTTGTTTTCTACATTTGCTACACTTACTGCAGTATCTGGAATAAGTGTTACTTATACATTATGCTCTCTGGCCTTCTCCCTCAGATCATTCTCTGTGGCAATGTTTTATAATAATGATAGCTCTGTGGCTGAGCCATACTATTTAACTTTACCTGGCTGTGCCCAGATGTGCCCCCTGCAGGATTTCATTAGACTCACACAATCGGTCATTCCAGCAGATTGGCACAAGGAGTGCCAGATCAGCTCATCTGGAAATGATAAAGGTATAGATAAATACCTAATATTCAGCTGGACACTACCATACTATGACTACCATTCAATATCAAATGCGATAAATAATTGTTCTTGATTTTCTCTTTTGTATGTTGGTGTAGATGTGATTGTTGGGCTGGTTGTCTGCGGCTTTATTCTTCTGCTCCTCGTTGCGGTATTGTTTGTTGTGTTGTGCCGTCAAAGTGAGCCAGTCCTTGGTTACAGCCACATTATCAACCAGTGTGATGATCACTCCTGACAGTCATACCATCTCCTGTGCAACGCAGAGTCATTGGATAGTGATTGTAAAAGACCAGTCATATACACCAGAAGGTACTTTCATCTATACAACCAACTGGGCTATTATGGATCATTTTTAGACCTGACATTTTATTTTGATAACTATGATCTTTCTTATATATTGCAGTTTTTTTTTTTTTTAGAAGAAAGGTTTTCTGATTTTCCCCATATTTTCTCCTTAATTTAATCTTGGCCAGTTCCCACCCTCCAGTCAGCCCTCCTCTTTCACATGTCAACTACCAACATGGGAGTGCAAAGGCTATCACATGCTTCCTCCCAGGCTCGTGAAGCAAGCTGACTACATCTTTTCACACTGCTTCTCCTGCAATTTCAGGGGTCAGTGTGATGCTTGGAGGAAGCACTAGCCTCCCACATTCGTACCCAATGTACAGCCAATACCCAACCCTTGGCAATGGATGGCTGTGGGATTATATACATTGCCAAAGAAGAAATTTGTTTCTTTGGAATTGTTATATTGGGATGATCTTGTGACCTGCTAAAATACTTAGCAAATGTATGCCATTTTGTCTCTTCCTGTCTTTCCTCACTTCTGTTGTATAGATTTTCTTTTTCATCCTCAGAATATGTTTATGTTGGGTGAAAACATGAGATTCAGTTAATGTTCAATCATTAGAATGGGAAAAACAACATGATCATGGTTGTTGATTCCAGAAGGCCAGGTCTGAGTATTTCAGAAACTGTATTTTTACAGTTTTTTACAGGGATTTTCACACACAACAGTCTATAGGGTACACTGAATGGTGCAGAAAACAAAAGAAACATCCAGTAAGCAGCAGTTCTGCTGTTGGAAACACCTTGGTCATGAGATGGGTCAGAGGAGAATGGTCTGACTGGTTTGAGCTGACAGGAAGGTTACAGTATCCAGTCCTTTCAACTGTCTTTCAACATCTTTTCTTTTCTTGCTGTATTGCACTATTCTGGCTGCAAGACAAGTTTTTAGTGTTTTGAAAAAGCAGTTCAAGACTTGCTAGATTAAACTACTATGAACTTCAATGCAAGAGGATTTACCATCCTCTCTAGTCAAAAATTTTGTATAGTGACAGTAGTTATGCAAGTCAGATGTTTTACTGTTTAGTCAAATTTAATTAGGAAAAACTGTCCTTGAATCAGGAAAAGACAAAAACTCTGACCAAATATACTGGCATGTGAGTTCCTTACACAGGGTTGTTAAAGAAGTTGTAAGTGTGTTTCTAGATTAATAATGTTTAAGAGACCTTTTTGGTAGATTTTGCATGTTTACAATTAACCCCTGACTATATTATGTCCCCACATATACAATATCATTAAATAATCTGATGCTTTCTCCTTTTAGTGAATTTTCAGGTTCAACATAATTGTAATTGAGGTGTGGGTGTGGGGGTGGGAGATATATATAATAACACGCCTTCTAATTCAATGTTTTTTCTTTATTTTTATAAAGACCACCTAAGTATTAAAGTCAATATATTTGAATGCAATGTCATATTAAAGTCCCTGTTGGTGTAATGGTCAGGTGTCCGGATGGATGGCTGGATGGATGATACTTGCCAGTATAACACTTACCATTATACTTGATGACCTACATCTACTCCTGCTTGTAAGATGAATGCAACTATCCAGGCCTACCCTTTTGGTGGCAAGTAGACCTCAGCCTACAATCCATACAACAGTTAACACCATCCATGATAATCCTGTGTAACATGGTCTGACAGATGAGAAACCAGTGAGGCCACTTAGAGCCCATTGTGCCTTCATTTTCTGGATTGAATCAGGTGATGTGGAATAATTTATAAAGAAATGAATGATACAGTATACTAAAATGTATCCCTTAGTTAAAGTTTTTCATGAGGTGTAGCAAACCACTCTATGGATTGTAGGCTGCTGTATATCTGGCACCAAAAGGGTAAGCCTAGATAGCTGTACTCATTTTACAGACATAAGTCTCTGTGAAATTCTTACAAGTCAAAAGATCAGGGACTATAATGGCTAATGGCTTTCTACAGTCGCCATCCACTTTACATACAGACACACACACACATATATATATATATATATATATATATATATATATATATATATAATATAAAATTAGTGCGTGCGTGCGTGGTGCGTGCGGTCTCTAGAGTTTACACAGAATGGTGTGAAAAACAAATAGCATCAAGTGAGTGACAGTTCTGTGGGTGGAAATGCCTTGTTGATAAGAGTGTTGGAGGAAAATGGCCAGATTCTCCAGATTTTCGAACACCTTTGGGATGAACTGGAATGGAGATTGCAAGTCAAGCCTTCTCATCCAACACCAGTGCCTGACCTCACAAATATTCTTCTGGATGAATGGGCAAAAATTCCCACAGACATACACCCAAATCTTGTGGAAATCCTTTCCAGAAGAATGGAGGCTTAACAGCTTCCAGTTAGCATAACAGCTAGCATAGCTTTAGTTATGTTTTAGTTATTAATGTTATATAGTTAGCTATTAGCTGCAATGGGGGGGGGGGGGGGGGGTAAAAAATGCATCACTGTAATACACACATTACAGAACCTCATGACATCATCGCCTGCCATCCGGACACAGGTATTGGACTCTCTAAAACACCCTGCGTCATCCTATTCCGTGTCTCGACGACTAGTATTAGCCAGACTACGGGTTATATCCCTATGTGTAGGCTGCTGTTAACACCAGCACAGAGATGTGTTTGGAGTGGTGCTGTAACCGGGAGGCATGGACTGATGACGAGTGGTGTCGTACCATGTTCAGAGATTAATCTCGGTTCTGCATTACCACAGATGATTGTTGTGTGTGTGCCCATAACGCCAACTCTGCTGTCCATTTGATCTGATATTGTACTCCTTGCAATATAGTTATATAGACATTTCACCACGTGCAAGTTCATTTAATTTCAACCAGTCCGTCAGGGTGCTTAACTTTTTTTGTCACTGAGTGTAGTATGCCATGAAAATAATGTTCAGAGACAAAAGAACATAACAGCACACGTAAACATGCAGACTTGGCCTTGTGCACACTTGCAGCCAGTTCGGGCTCGTCAGACACCTGTCTTAAACACACGCTGATCCTGACACATGACACTCGTTCATGAGCTCCAGTGCTGAACTTGTATGCTGTGGCTCAACATATTTGCTTTGCTTTAGTTCCCAGTGTTTTGCCCTTGTTTTCTAGGTTTCTTTCTGCTGCTTACTCAAGTTTTGGGTTAATAAAGCCCTGTTTTTTCAACCCGTGATCCAAGCTAGTTCTAGATAATGATACATTATACAGACTCTTCATTGATGTATTCATTGGGGTAAAAACACTGCAGCTAGATGTCCATTTCTGGAGTAAATTTGATATTTCTGCTGAAACATGATACTCAATATCTATATATATTATATATGATATACAATTGGCTGATGATATGAATGGTCATACTGTGATAGGACAATTTATTAATACATTACCCAGCCCTAAAAGACACCATATCAAATGCTGAAATGTTGAATAATTTTAGTGTTTTATGGAATGTCATGAAAGTGAGTTGAGGCTGGATGCATGTGCAGGCGTGAGCTTTATATACAGTGAAAGTATATATACAAACACAAATTAAATAGACAAAACTGGAATATGATTGGAAACAGAAACCAAAACAAGGGCACACAAGATGGTGCAAAACAGGCTAGGCTAGGCAAAAACATGAACAACGAGGAACTAGAACATGGCAAGGAAATGCCCAAAAGCGTCTGTGCATATCCAACAAGACAACCCAATGTAGTCTGCTTTACACAGTGGTAAACATACCCCTGTCCCAACTTTTTGAAACATATTGCTGGCATATTTTCCAAAAACCAATACTATTTCTCACTTTCAACATCTGAGACGTTGCCTTTGTTCAATTTTCAATTACATATGGGTTTTCATGATTTGCTAATCATCGAATTCTGTTTTTATTTACATTTTACACAGCATCCTAACTTTTTTGGAAATGGGGTTTTAGATATACACCATATGAATGAAAGTTTGTGGACACCTGACCATAACACTCATATGTGCTTGTTGAGCATCGCATTCCAGATTTAGTCCTCCTATGATGTTATAAGAAGCTCCACTGTTCTGGGAAGGATTTACACTAGATTTTTGAGCATAAATGTGGGTATTTGTGTTCATTCAGCCCCAAGAGTGTTAGTGAGGTCAGGCACTGATGTCAGGTGAGGAAACCTGGGATGCAGTCGGGGTTACAGTTTATCCCAAAGGTGTTCAGTGGGGTTTAAGTCAGGGCTCTATGCAGGACACTCAATTTCTTCCAATCCGACCTTGGCAAACCATGGAGTCTTCATGGAGCTGGCTTGGCGCACTGGGACATTGTCATGCTGGAACAGGTTAGGGACTCCCAGTCCCAGTGAAGGGAAATTGCATACAACATCCTTAACAATTCTGTACTTCCAACTTTGTGACAATAGTTTGGGGATTTTATTCCATTTCTTTTTTTATTGGTGCTGCAAATATCTACACTACAGATTTCTAAATTTCACCATTTCCGTGGGTCACATTTAAATTAATGAGAAAATAGCTGTTTTACCACTGCATGGAAATTGTCCATTCTGAAAAATAATTCCAGATCCAGAGGAAGTATTTGTGTTAATAAAGTTGAATTAGTATTCAGCTTTTCTGTCATATTTTAGGGAACTACGTTTATACCATACCTTTACAAATCTACATACAATTGTTACAATACAATATTGGAATGTTGCCTATCCCTGTAATACCCAGGAAGTTCCCAGCTCCCTGTTGTTGCCCTTTGGTTCCTTGGTTCATACATGGTGTCTGTTAAGGAATAGGTGTTTAACTTAAAATTTGTAATATGATTTGTAAGAATGGAGATTTATTGTAATAAATAGTAGGATGTGGGCGTGCAACATTAAGGTTTTTATCCGAATTCATAGATTAGTTATCTATAGATGTAGGCATAATCAGGTCTTGCCAAAAGACTTGGTTTTGGTGATACCTTGGGATGTTTCACAGTATTTACAAGCAAGGGACAAGATGTACAAACAAAGCTTCCGTGACTGATTGTCTGTCTCTCTTTATCTAACTCTATCTCTGTTGGATGACATTGGTTCCCAACCACTGGTCCCTGCACCTGTCGCTGTTGTAGCACTTCTGATAAGTTGTAAGTGGTATACGTTTCAGTTATTAATTATTTACACAATGATCATTCATGTTCAAAGTCATACTTGTCCCATACCCAACTTTAATTCATCACAATTCTTTGTCTTAGTGAGATGTCCTTAACAGTCCAAACATTACAGGCTATGCAATAATGTTACCTATGTAGGAATTTGCTTATACCTCTGGATGATCCCCAAGCTCTGCTCCCAGGTCCCAACCTCCCATCCATGGGAAACTGCATTAAAGAATTTGTACCTTACTCTGACAGCCCACATTGTGGAATTAAAAGTCATTATTTAAATCTAGAGGGTTTAACGTTCTTTAATTTTTGTACTTCTACAAAATGGTGATGCCTGCCAATCACAGCTTCCTGCTGCCACCTGAGCTGGTCTGACAGGCTGGTTTTGTGTTTCTGATAAAGAATAATCATCATACCTTATTCACAACCTAGGTGAGGGAAGACCCAATATGTATTGCACCTCTGTAAGACTGTGGTGGTTGCCAAACACAGTTCCCTGCTGCAAATCCCTGAGCTGGTCTGGTCATCTGGTCATTTATGGACTCTGAATAGCATACCTTATCTTATTTCTCAGATATAAATTCCTCAGATAGATATTGCAACCATGAATCAAAAAAAAAATTTCTTGCATGAATTCAATAGACCTCTGCTGGATGGTTCCCATGGTAGGGTAACTGGAGGAGGAGGTACCACAGGAGCACTATGAACGTGCTATTTTTGGTTGAAAATCTTGAGTTTCTTCATCTGTGTCCTCAAATTCTTGCAGTCTAATGGAAAAAGAAAAGGTATTTATACCTCTGTGAATAAATATTCCCTGATCTGAAAACTAAATATTCACTAGCTGGGGGTCTAATTGAAAATGGAATGTGCATAATGTAGGTATGCAATACTTTTTTGCCTCTTCATTTTTAACAGCTTCATCTTCTCCCTCACTTTGGAGATCAGAAGTTATGCAGATCATGGCCTGTTTCAGTTTTCTCCTGGCCTCCTGGTATGTAGCTGAAAAAAGGCAGAACATTCAAGTCAGACATAATTTCAAACAGTGATTTTGAGAGATTAAAATGTGTAATATGCCCACCTGCTTTCACAAGCTGTCACTGCATAGCAGGGCCAGTCAGAGTAATTTTTGTAATTTGGCCACCAGGCCATCACATTGCCATACCAATGTTCTGGTACAATATTTACAGATTTGGAATCTGAAAACTCAACTACTATGTACATATCCTAATGAAGTAAAAAAGGAAAAAATAAAGATGGGAGGGATCAAATACAGAATCCTGAAGTGACAATATTGCAAATTATTTACAATGAAACCATGTAAAAAAAAAAAAAAAAAAAAATACATATAGAAAATCAAATGGTTATAAAAATGAACTAAACAAATGGTAATGATCTTTTTTTTTCTTTTTTGCATACAATGTATTAATGGAGATGCAGCAACATCCTCAAATGGCAATAATACACATTTTGATGTAATGTCTGCAATATTTACAATATATAAGTCATCAGATAGACTAGAAACATTGTATACATGGACCATTTCAAAGTTGAATGGGTATTTGAAAAATGATGATGTCCTAGTAAAATTTTTAACAAAAATAATATGGACTCCAGAGTTTGTTTCTACAATGTTTTGGACCAGACAGACATCATTCCTATAGTAAAATGCATTGTTGCATTTAAGACAGAACTGTGGGAAATGCAGTTCTTTAAATTGTCTCTTAATAGTTCAGTTTTCAAGGAGTGGTCTGTTGAAATGTTCTTTTTATGTCAGATCACATGAAGTCTGATACAAGGCTTACAGGTGACTGTTCATGTAGTCTGCATATTACTTGTGCCAAGGGATACTCTGGTTTCCTTATCATTTATTTTTTAGGTTCGTGAAGTTTTCAAGAGGAAAAGCGGCGAATGAGTCAAGGGGGCCATGAAGTTGAATATCATCTGCCAAATATAAGAGTCCATGGATATTGTATACCACGGATATTGTTCTCCATAGATTTGAGCAAAATGCTTCACAAATGCAGTTGACCGACTGTGAGCATAACCATTATGTTTACTGCATAACGATGGACTGGTTAAAATCATTATGCCTGTAAAGAGTAGCATGAAATTATTGTAAACAGATATGTCCAATATAGGTGCTGGTACTACTGGTCTTGTGTATAGTAAAAAAAAAATTGCCTAAATTCAGTTGCCTTCCATCAAGCTAGTTTTGCCAGTGACCTGGGCTTTCTTGCAAATTCTGATGGGATGAAGGGTTTTAAAATCATTGGTGATTGTGATAGCCTTTTACTTTGTGGGACTGTAATCTAACACTAACCTTTAACCATAAGCTAAGCAGCTTTCTGCAAACACCCAAGCATACCAAATGCATGTAATCAGTTGGAAAGTGAGATATAAATCCCATGATGGGGGAGCAGCACAGTGGTGGTCTTCATCTGTCATTTGTTCAAAACTGCTATTAGTTCTTAAAGCGAAAACTATGTCTGGAAATGTCATATGACTGTTGAGGTACCTGCCCACCTGTCTGTATTTGTTACAGCCATAATAACCAATGTGACCCTTAACATTTTTAACAAAAGACCTGGCTAGTTTGTCACATATTACAGAGCTTAGCTTAACATTCATAGATTTTCCTAGAAATTGTAAACCATGTCATTTCAAAGTCATCTGCAATATCAATAAAAAACCCTTTACTAGACATAGGTTTAGATGTACCACAGAACAAACCAACTACAAATAGGGTATGCCATTTGAGGTTGAGTATTTTTATAAGTATAGGCCAGAACTGAATGGATGAAGTTTAAATAGGGGTAAATCATCTTCATTAATTTGCATTTGTTACGGAAGTTTGTATGGTTTTGTATGGAAGACTTAAATTTTTTGAGGGATCCATTAATGGCATTAAGGAAGTGAATGTAATGTCCTCCAGCCTTTACTTGAATGTTTTCACAGCGCTGTGTTTTTAAAAGAGTTCTAGTGTCTTTAGGAAGTTTGGGGTGTTGGACCCGTAGAAAGGGCTGTCAGTCCAACAAGTGAGATGCTGTACTGCATAACCCACCAGTGAGCATATCTGACAAATGAAGTTGAGGATTGGCAGATTCATTGTCAGTGGAGGTGACACTCCAATCAAGATTACAAGCCTCCACATCACTATGTTCTTCTGCACATTGACTGGTTTCCATGTATCTATCAGGAAGAACATTTTCACAATGATGAGGACCATCAGGGATAGGGTCAAAAGTTTGTTGTTTTTCCTGTTCCTCAACCATATCAGTGATAATTCGCATGACATTTGCTTGTGCTCATCTAGAGATTGTGGCCCTGAATGGCCCTTGTGTTAGCTGACCGCTCATTTTTACTTTTCATGTTTTTTTTTTTTTACATTTTTTGAAAGGTCTTGGGGATGTAATTATAGGCTACAAGATAAAGAAGACATATTAACAAATATGTTCTCTATAAATCATTATAACTTAATAGTTGTTATATACTTTATATTGTTATTACTACTGTTATTGTCAGAACTTGTATTTTAATTAAATTATTGTTTAAGTTGTTAATCATGTTGTATGGGTTTGTCTATCTATCTCTCTATCTAGAATGAATGAATGAATGAATGTGCTTTTCTCAGGCTGTGTTGCTAGTACGACTAATTTGGTACAGCGATGTTCATTTGATATAGCCTGGAAGTGATTTCTGGGTTTTTAAATAAAGACGTTGCCATATTTTCACTATGTGTAAGCTTGTAGTGCGTAAGCATGAGGCGGGGCTATACATGGGGTGCAGCCATACGTGTAGCCCCACCCCTAACCTTAACCACGTATAGTCTCGCCTCATTCCCCAGGCTGCAGTAGGGTATACTTCACGGGCGTCGCCACTATTATAGCTCATTTCATTTCATAATTATTAATTTGGACACCCCTCCCCCCCACATTTAACAGAAAATATTAGTTCACCTAGCACAGCAGAATACTTCAGTAGCCTAATTTAGGCTACTAGCGTCAGCTACGCCTATTATAGTGCACAGAGCACCACCTGCTGGTATTCATAATATCAGCAAGAATGAAGTAATCATAATCATAATAAGTTTATTGGGTGTTTAGTGTTTTTATCAGCAAGTATAAAATGTTTGCATCCAAAAATTTAATTGGGAGTTTAGTATTTTAGAGTTTCAGTATTTTCCACATAAAACAGTGCTTGGTTCATGGTCCAAAAAATTTAATTTTTAAAATTCAGATCATGAGAAGACCATTGGGTTAAAACAATTGGTGATCACAACCACTAATGAA
>JAQQZU010000023.1:12746728-12764589 GCA_030068025.1 Parauchenoglanis punctatus | reverse complement strand
TATATATATAATTAGCTTTGTTTTATATATAATTACCTTTTCAGTAATCCATCCTTGTAAGCTCCCTGCTGTCAAAACCAATAAGCAAAATGACTGCAGTTCAACTATGCCAATCAAAGCACCTACCCTGGAAAAAAAGAGAATTTGAGGTTGGTTAGATTTAAGACAGATTTTGTATAGTTTACATAAAAATATTAAGTTTTGCTGTTAATTCCTGGTTTTTCTTTCTTTGATGCTTGAAACTGTAGGCAACCTATAGAAGCTATGGTCTCTATCCCTGTTTTTTCGATTACTGCAACCAATTACATCACAACAACTTGCCAATTTTTGTCTAAAATGTTGCAAAAAACCTACTGAATGCATAGCGTATAGCTAGTATATAACTACCAGTCCATACATGTAGCACACTTTGTTTGCAGAAATTGTGTGACATCATTTGCATACACTTGTATACCAGGAACGCGGAATGTCATGAGGCAAGGACCACTTTCTCACATATCACCATACACACACATGCACACTCTTCACTGTTGCTGTAGAGTGTGTGGAAGTGCTCTTCTCTGTTTTGATGATGTGATGTGTGACATTTGTTGTATGAGAAAAGCACAATTAAGCTAGCAGGGCTTTAAATTTTTGTAGGCAGACTGACTGCATTTGCCATTATATAGAGGACTTGTGCCTTTATCTGACTGTTTACCCAGCATGATTTTTGCAAGCAGACAGACATATATAAAACATATAACATTATAATATTACATAATAATAGCATATTATAAACATATAACATTAATAAAAAAAATATTTCCATGTCATTTAGGTAAAATATGTTTATATTTTCTTAAAGTACAAAAGCATCCTAGACATTGTTTTTCAGTAGAGTCTAGATTTGCCTTTAAAGACAGGCACTGAAGAAGCAAATGCCATTCTTTCCTTTATTGTCAAACATCATACTTTGTTTCCTCACTAATATAGCACATACTCTATCTCTGATTCTTTCTCTCTATCCTTTTCTCTTTCTCCACTACACTGTCTGCCACAGCCTGTTCAGCTGTGGCCATCAGTCACCTTCCATAAAGTGCAGCTACTTATCAGTAACTCTTAAAGCACCCTTAGGGACCTGACAAAACTCTGTCCTTAAACTGTAGCTGTCTTAATCCATCATGTCTTTGTAGCAAAGCTTCACTCTGTGGTGCATCTTTTAGTGAAAAGCAAACCGGCTCATTTTCAGTGTGTTTAAAATTATTTCTAGATCAGTTTTGTAATATTTATTTATTTAAATTATCTCAATTCCTTTGGCTGTTCTGTTATAGTCTTTGGGCTAGTCCCCTTTAGTTTTATGATCCATCAGCCTTCTCTGAAATACTGTGGGAATTTTTCTGCTTTTAACTTCAGGGCATTAATGCCTGGGCTATTAAGGAGGACTGGCAGGTAATGTATAAATGATGAGATTTCCAGCTGTTCTTTGATATCTTATTTTTTTCTTTTTAATTTCCTCGGCATTGACATTTTCATGATTTTCTTCTTAGTGGAAAACATCTGGAAGAGCACAGCATCCCACATTGTGAGTGCTCTGGGGGTCTCTTCCTTTTTCCCACTTCATGAATGCCAGATGCCTCTTCAACATTAACATACTTTTCATTAACTGTTGTGCTACTGTCTCCTGCATGGAAATGTTTGTTATCCTTTCTTTCTGTCTCTGGAAGATTTGGTGGTTCAGGATGGCACCACCAACTCTCTTGTGTTTGCCATCATGTGACCTTTCCCTTTAGACCTCAAGGCATCTCTCTTGTGTTTGCCATTTGTATTACTTTTGTTTTATTTGTGAACTTTTTCATAATATCTTCTGACAGTTTAAAATCAATCTTTTCTTTCGCATTATCCTGAGTATCAGACATATCACCCATACTCACACTGATTTGTAATCTGAGCATTAGTGTTGGGATCTCTTCTGAAGTCTGACTCTGGAGGCTTAGAGAAATCAATTACAATGTAAGATACTTAAGCACTGGTATTTAACCTGAATTTATTATCATTTGTTTGTGCTTCTAATTCTGTGGTATAATATGGTTTATCAGTAATTTCTTTGTCAGTAGTTGTATCTGGTGTGAGAAATTCTGGTTTGTTTAGAAGTATGCTTGCAAGCCTATTTTCTGTATTACTTGACTTTATAAAACCTGCACATGGTGACACTGCTAAGGGATTCAAAATAATGTTTTTGTCATTCAGGAGTTGGACTCCTTTCGTGACTGCAGCACCAGCTTCCGTTGACTTTATATAGGATTTACTATAAATTTTTCCTTTGACTACAGTATCAACTTGGGGTCTTGAATACTTGTAACATTGTTTGTGTTCAACTGGGACCAGAGATTCTTTAATATTGGTAGTTGGCCTTGTAATGAGTTTATTTGGGTTTTTACTAATGTCATTTTGTCCAATTATATGATTTTGGAGAAGGTTTCCAATTAGATAGCCTGTAGTGTAAATATGCTTGGTTGTATGTTTTGTGTCTGAAGGCACAGTCTTGTTTGGACTGTGAAAAAACTTGTCTAACTCCTGTTAGCACAAGGTAAAAAGTTTCTGTTGGATATGTAGATTTTGCTATGTGCTCTATCACTGCTGTTTGAAGTGTAATATTTTGAATTAATTGGGTTTGGAATATATGATTGTGCTTGTGGAAAAAGATAAGTTGGCTTTATTTCATCATATGTCAGAAGAGGTGCTAGAACTTGCAAAATCGTAAGAGTTTATAGGGGTTGCAGCTTATTTTCTATGGCATGCTGATGACTGACTGACTAATAGCTATTGCACATTTAGCCTCTTGCTTTTCAGTGTTAGGGGTTTTGACATTTTGTATCTTTAACAAGTCAAGAATTTGTGTCTTTGCCTGATTGCTTGGAATATTTGTAGAAACTATAACCAGTGTCACTTCGGATGAATCTGACATTGGCATTTGTAGTCATGAAGTTTGTGTCATCTTTGAGTTTCTAAGATGCCACACTTAAGGTCATTGGTAAAAGTTTGTAGTAAGGATGTATCATGTGGTAGTCCAGCTGATGATTTTGTTTAGGATCATGTTTAGTATCATCACGTGTTAATTTAAATTTAAATGTATTAAATGTTAAATGTGTTGCTTTTGTCATGCTCTGTCCCTCACTGCACGCACAGTGTGAACTTTGAACTGAGCTTGCTCCCAGTGATCTCCGTTGCACACACCGCTGCAGCACACACTTCCGAGTTATGCAGCGAACTACTACCTTTCCCAGAATGCTCCCAACCAAGATGGCTGACACACTCCAGGGCATTGTGTCACATGCCTGTTAATTGCATCCAAGGTACGTACACACACACACACACACACACACACACACACACACACACACACACACACACACACACATGACATTCTGTTTGGGGAAAAGACCAGGGTGAGCATGACACCAGACTCCATACTGCTCTGCACAAGCTCCGGGAAACAGGTGTCGTAGAGAACATGGAGAATTGTGAGCTAAACAAATGTGAAGTTTCTGGGTCATGTACTGTCCACAGATGGAGAAGTTCGCAGCTTCCTTGGAATGGTCAATCAGCTCAGGAAATTCATCCCAGCATTGGCAGAGAAAGATAAGCTGCTCCATGACCTACTTTCAAAGAAAAAACAGTGGGTTTGGGGCAGTGTACAACAGACAGCCTTTGATCAATTAAAAAATGATCTAGCATCACCTCCGGTTATAAAATTGTCACAGGTGCATACACTGATAGGCCTAGGGACAATCCTCATACAGAGAGACTGTGGAGACCAGTATTGTATGCATCACGCTCCATGACTGAGCAGAGGTGTGCATAGATGGAGAAGAGGCTTTGAGACTAACTAACATGGGCTTGTGAGCAGTTTAAAGGCTTTCTCATTGGGAGACACATTTCAATAGAGACTGATCACAAACCTCTTGTCAGTTTGTTAGGTCACCAGGCACAAACCAAACTTCCTCCCAGAATCCAGCAGTTTCGACTCAGACTAATAAGGTACAGCTACTCCATCTTTTACCCCCCCCCAAAAAAAGGTTGAGTGACAAGTACAGGACTATTTCATAATGCGTTTAAATGTTGTTTTAAGAAACAATGTTATTTAATGAGTGGAGATGTGACGATGTTCAGTAGAGTGCAGCATATTCTTATGTTGAAACGTCATAAACAGGAAGTATGAGCGGAAGCTCTGTATATTGGTTGTTGGATATGCAGTAGCATGGTGGATGAGCAAGTGGTTTGATGTTAAGCTAGCTCTGTGTTACACTCGTTAACTGTAGCAGTGAATCCTTAATGCACAACACAACAAGAGGAACATGTATTAAATGGAGCTATTTAGAGGTCAAAGGGTGGATCAGCATGCAAGTATGTACTCAAGAACAGAATTGTTGTTGAAGAGTTAGAATTGTGGTAAGGGGAGCTTCAATAGTGTTAGAAGGAACTTACAGAAGAATTGTGAGTCAAAAGCCCTGTAGAGGGGCATTGTTTCTGGAGCAGTAGTTGAGTTAAGGGTCCGAAGGTGCAAAGTTATCTATGTAGTTGTAGTGAAGTACTGATATCACTGTTCTCCTCATCTGGACTAGACTCAGTCACAATTGACAGGATTGAGATGGCATGAGATGGGTGATTGAGTGAAGGAGCCTGCCTTCTTCTTGACATTTTTTCTTTAACAGCTTCTGCAGATGGGCATCATTTTTCCCTGGCTTTGGCAAAAGAGAGGGGAGGGTATTGGGAGAGAAGGAGAGGCTGCCTCTTCCATCAGCTTTCCAATTTCTGTTAAACACAAATAAACACATTAAATTAGACATGTGGTGTGTACTTGCACTGTATTTACCCATAACCTACAAATAGGTTTTGCTTAATATTCTATTTTTAATATTCTTCAACATCTAATTTTTACTGAGAAAACAAAAAAATGGTGGTCCTGAGAGGTCAACTTGCTGCAAATTCAGACAACACATTAGCAGAAAGGTGCTCTAATAACAAAAAAAGGTAGTGGAAATGTTACCAGCCCTAAGAGGTCAATGTGCTGCAAATTTACAAAACACATTAACAGAAACATGCTGCAATAACATTACAAAAAAAGACAATTGAAGTGTTTCCAGAGGACACTTAAAAGTGATGAACATGTCTGGACACGCTTGTGACTCAAGACGTTATCATTAAGTCGGCTAGCTAAACCTCAGTGGTAAATGAGCTAAAATGTCATTGCTTTTGGTATATTTTAACATTGTGATCACATGATTCAGATGTTATTGCAGATATCTGCTGTTAACTTAGCATTGGCCATTTGCTGCCAATTTAAATAAATTGACAAAACACACAAAATTAATTGTGAAAAACATGCATGATTATACATGTTCATTACTTTTAAGTACCCACTGGAAACACTTCTGCAGCATTCTGACCTCTCAGAGCTAGTACAATTCTATTGTTTTTTTTAAATTGCAGAGCATTTCTGTTAATGGGTTGTATTATCTGAATTTGCAGTGCATTGATCTGTAAGGGCCAGCATACAAAAAGGCCCAAAAAAGCTTTAGTTATTCACTATTACTATATAACAAAATATCATAGTATTTAAAATTTAGGTTTATTAGAATCTGCTGAGATATTACCATATATTAATTATGTGTAATTTACATCGAATGCAATGCCTGTATCTGTTACATTTAGTGCTCAAATATTTATAGCTGTTTGGGTATTTTGATTTAAACTGCAAATAAGTGCAATGTGTATTATTCCCTGTAAATGCTGAAAAAAACTTTTTTTTCCATTCTGTCAGATGAAACAAACAACAAAAATGTGTGTGAGGAAGGTATTTACTTTAATGTTGAACTTTAAACAACAGTTCTTTGAAGCTCATGAGGAGGATTTCCATGGTTCAGCAAAATTCTCACCCAAATTACAACTGAAAATGCACAAAAATGCTTTAACCTACTTTGCCTACTTCTCTGACAATAATGCTACAGCAAATTAGTGCTGCAATTATCGAATATTTTTGGAATCGAGTACTCTGTCGATTTGTTCATCGATTAATCGAGTAATTGGATGAATCATACTTTTGTGTTTTTAAACAACTACATCAATAGTGTTATGCAACATGAAAGGCCTCTTAAAATGGGCAAGCAATTGGTTGTTATTCCTCACAAAAAAGGTTTTTATTCAAACTCAACACTTTTATTAGATCAAACCTTAAAACCTTTGGCTTATTGGCTCCAGAACTAAGCCCATTTAATGACAAAAAATCTATTAAAAAATAGATTTGTACAACAAATGCTATAAACTCGCCCAAAAGTAAATTTATATGCTAATGAATGCAGTTTTGTCCATCTGTTGCATTTATTATTACTACGTTGTGTATGGGGAAGGCATGTTTTGAGATGTAACTTATCAGAATATGTGTGTGTGTGTAGGGAGGGACTCATAACACAGCCTACAAATAATTACAAATACTGTACGCTCTCACAAGTGCTAGTGTTCATATCAGTTAGCAATCGTAAAAATACGTTACCTTGTAGAGGCTCCGAGCCCTCTTGGAGAAGTACAGTTAATGAGAGGATGCTTTCGGTTCAGGTGCTGCAGCACTGAGGATGTGCTGTTGTGGAAGGCCAGGTCCGTTTTACAGTGTATACACTGCACTACATTGTCCGCATTACACAGTGTAAAATGGCCCCACACTTTAGACATTTTCTGACTTTTATGAGCACTGGGATCTTCATTTTCCACCATTTTAAACGCGCCGTATTAACACTAGAACGGCTGTCAATTGACGTAATTTCATCAGAATCAGAATCAGAATCGCGTCTATTGGATTATTGGAGCAGCAAGAATGCCCTGTAAGAGACATTGTGGGTTGTGGTGTAGGCACATGTACACACGTATCTTTACATATTGTTGTTTTATACTGTTGTGCTTGAGAGACACCATCGACCGGAATCAAATTCCTTGTGTGTTCGCTCACATACTCGCAATTCTGATTCTGATTCTGATATGGCGACTGGCGCTGTACGACGGGCTCTGGGTCCAAAGTCCACTGGACACTTGCTGTGTCTGCTGGCTGCAGCTTGCGTGGATGTATGCCGGCAGGCTGCATGACTAAACGCCCGAACATACTCCAGCAGCGGTCATATCAGGAAGCGTCTCGTGCGAAACTGGGCACTGCGCCAATTCACGCAGCCGTTATAGGTATAGCCAGTTAGCAGCCGTTCTAGTGTTAAGTCTTTGAAATGCGCGTCAGTTACAACAGTCCGTGTGAAACAATGATATCGGAGCTGCGCAGTAGTCTACAAAGCGGGAGTGATACGATAGCAGAGACATTTTAAATAGATGGACTTTGGTGACATAAATTAAGCGAAGCCTCGAGGCAAATTCTTTCTTAATTCTAAAATTCTTACATTTTTTGTAATCAAATTATACGAGTTACTCGAATAATCGTTTCAGCCCTACAGCAAATATATTCTTCTTTGTCATTTCCGTTCCATGGTGGAACTCCTGTTTGACTTTAGGCCTGTGTGATCCTGCCCCACTGCACCAATAAATACCATTTCGACACCCCATGACCAGAGACGCAATAAAATTTGAGTAAATATTAGAGACACGTTTGAAAGAAAGAGACCGCTAAGAGCCCAGAAGGATTTTAAAACAGATGCCGAGTTGACTAATTTATTCCTGAACGGGTAACCATTGAGGGCTGGTGAGGGCACTTCATAACTGAGATTGCCATGGAAACTCTCAAATAAACAGCTTACGTACCCAAGGAGTGCAGAAAAAGTAGGCCTTTATTGAAAAAATAAAAGCCGAGAAGGTCTGCAGAGCGTTCTGAAAAACTGCTCCACTGAGCTACTCTTATACAGAGCAACAAGTTGATGAAATTATGACATGTGCACATTCCTTGATCTCACTGCTATCTGACTCCCACCATTGTTTCTAACACTCTAAGTTTGCCTAACTAAGCTGTCTAGTGTAGCCATCATTAAAATTAGTTATTACCTTCATTACCTTCTAATTTATGCTTGGTAGCCATTATTAATTAGTTGCCTGACAAAGATAAGATATAAGAAATATGTTCCTACTCATTTTCCTATTTCTAAGTGTTTGTGACGTCCCTAAGTATGTCTTCTGTGTTGTGTGCGTGTGTGTGTGTGTGTGTTCACCACCTGTTAGTGTTGAAGCCTAGTGTCTGCATTTTCGTCCCATTTTAGCAAACCAAGGATACATACATGTGTTCCTATATGGTCTTGCTTCTCAGCGTCTAATTTTGGTACCATACATATGCCCAAAGTTTAAGTGTGTCTAAATATGTTATGATACATGTATGGGGATAACTATTCGAAGTATTAGAGCTACCTTTAAAGCCTACAATTCAATGATGTATATGGTCACAGCGTGGTTGTTACACGTGACCACATACATCATTGAATTGTATCTAACAATGCACACATTGCTAAAGGCTTTTTCCTAAAACTCTACAAGATCTGTATTGGGCTGCAACATGGACAAAAGGTAGGCTACTACTGTGAAAAATAATTGTAAAATGATTTTTCTATTAAATTATGAGTTATCTATTAAATTGAGCATTATGTTATCGGGTCCTGGAAAGTAGTAACTCCAAATCCAGACTGTGTATTTTCAGAACTGTGGGCCGTTGTTTTGAGAATAATGTTGCTGTTGCTACTGCTACTGTACATATCCGGCCATTCATCTAGCTAATATTTGGCCATGTGAATGAAAGTTTTGGATTTGCATGGAGACATTTTCCAAATGGCACACACGTGTCTTTCTGTGCCTATCTGTTTGTCGTTTTGCTCTTGAGCATTCTGGTTTTTTGATCCTGCTCTGTTTTCCAGTTTATTGTATTTTTGGAATTGCCTAGTGTGTGGTGTGAACCTTCAGTAACGTTTACTACAAAATTACTGGAGCAAAAATTCATAGTTAATTATGTTGTCTGTGCAGGTGTTGTCTGTTGGCTCCAACTCCAAGTGGTCTATGTGGAAAGTAGCAAGTGAGCTACAGCGCACTGATCCTTTAGCCATAGCAAAAATAAAGGTGCTAGCTATAAATTCAGTGAGCAATAATTCAATTCAATTCAATTTTATTTGTATAGTGCTTTTAACAACAGACATTGTCACAAAGCAGCTTCACAAAAGTATATAAATTCTGAATATAAACTTCTGAATCGACACATTAATCTATATATATCCCTAATGAAAGCTGTGGCAACGAATAATCGGACACTTGTGTGCACTATCACAGTTGGGTTAGTTTTAGCTACCTCTGCAGAACAGTTCCCAGCTCTCTTACCAACAGCAGTAACCAGACATGGGATTCCACTTGTGTGCACTATTGATATGCGCATATAAGCATGGCTGCAGTGGTGCGTTAGCTTCAGCCCCTCGCTGAACAATTTCCATTTCTCTTACCAATGGCATGTGCAAGTGAAGTGATTAAATCCATAGAAATAGAGCCCATCATATCATATCATAGAGACTATCCTGACCATAAAGGAAATGCCAGAGTCCTAAATCCTTAGACAACTCCAATCTGTAATTACTTTCTAATTAGGTTAATAGCTATGCGCATCCAGTAGTTTTGTACATGGGGTAATTTAACTCACTTATATTCAAGATTCAAGATTCAAGATCCTTTATATATATATTCAATTCTGTAAACATGAATAAAGTCCTTTTCCAGGATTTTCTTGCTGCTGTTGGAGTTAAAAAAAAAAAAAACTACCTGTTTTTTTCTGTTTCTCATCAATAATTTCATGCTATTATTTTATATTTTCAGTGCTTTCCGCTTCTTTCCTTCTGTTGCATTTTCTATTTTTCTTTTTTCTTTTCAGAAAATGTTTTTTTCCTCCCTGTCCAAACACAGCAAGTGGAGGCCATCCATATTGGATCTGCCAAAAATAATATCAACAAATCTTTGACCAAAGTAAGTTAAACATTCATCAAGGCAAACATTCAGCTTGTGGAGTCCAGGATGTTTAGTCATTCTTACCATCATTAGTAATAGTTTTTTTTGTGATAAGTGTATATTAGTTAGCTCACTAAGACTCAGATGATTGCAGATTTAGATGTGTGCATCCGGTCTCTGGAGTGGTTTAGTTAGTAAGAGCAGTGTAGTGTCAGTAGGGAAAAGTCTGGATGCCTTAGGCGGACTTAGTAATCCCCAGCTCTGGCATTAGAGCCTTCACAGCAGGGCGAATGGGTGACGACTTGGCTGCATAAACACAGAGCCAAAGTTAACACTAAGGCACGCCCACAGTACCACTCCTCCACTTCATGTGTCTAACAGGTTTGCTCTCCTCAGTGAAGCACCCACTGAGAAACCTGAAAGAGCTCTGGTTAAAGGAGACTCTATCTTAAGGCATGAGAAATTAGCTAGGTCCTTAGGGGTGCCAGCAGTTTTGTTACCGGTGTTTAGCCAGGACACCAGACATAGCAGATAATCTTAGGGTCCTAGGCAAGCACAGGTTTTCTAAAATAGGTATTCTAATAGGTAATAGGTTTTATAAAATAGGCCGGTGTCAGTCAGAGGTTACGTGAAAGTGTAACTTTGTAGAGGTGTTTAAATTAAAGAAGGCGATGTCTAATGCAGTAGTATGCATTGGCCCCATCCAGTGCATAATGGCAATGTAGCTTACAGCTGGTTATCGTCGCTGAACTACTAGATGCCCAGGTGGTGCTCTGACAATGTGGGCTTTAAAGATAATTGGAGTAGTTTTGAGGGCAAGGCTGGCCTTTTAGGGTGAGATGGTATCCATCCCGCTCGGGAAGGTGCTGCTCTCGTTCCTTGCAGCATAGCTCGTAGTCTCAGATCTGGCCTAGTTAATCTGTGACAATCCAGAGCCAAGGCCAAGGTAGCAGACAAACAGGCTAAACCAACCAGCAAAATTATTTACAGATCCCCAGGGCCGTATATTAAATTCTTCTGTGAATATGCAGATTTCATCTTAAACCTGGTTGTCTCTTTAGACAAAGCATTAATTGTTGGAGAATTTAATATTCATTTTGATAATGCAGAAGATCCTCAGAGAACAGCGTTCATGTCCATTCTACACTCCTGGACAAAAAAATGAGGCAAACGCAATAATGCAAAACATTAAGCTTTTAATGGTCTCAAGAAGAATCACTGAGCAGAAAATTAACAAGAACTGAAAAAAGCACTCCTGAGACCTCTGGGTTTTTTTTGCTTGTCAATGCTCATTGTTGAAACTGTTTGGGGAAAAGCTGGAAACAGGGATGTTGACTTACACAGTCTTCTGGTACACAAAGAGAAAATCATGAAAAGATTTAAATGTTTAAATGATAAAATTGAAACAACTTGTCTGGGTGTTCAAAATTTTCCAAAATATCTTCTGTTTGAAGACTTTAACATTGAGTGGAACAACATGAACTCTTCTTTCTCTAAAAAACTATCTGCAAGTTTACTCACAAGACTTCAACATTTAAAGAAAATCAAGGGAAAAGCTGTCCCACACAAATTTACTTTATCTGTTTGTTTAATTCTTGGTAATATTCCTGACCAATGATTTGCTGTTAATTAAAAAGCTTAATGTTTTGCAGTATTCTGTTTGCCTAATTTTTTTTGCTCAGGTGTGTAGCCTCAGTAGTGGTTAATCAGAAACGTAATAGGACCCACTCATGATGGTGGTTACACTTTTTACTAACAAATTAAGTATAGAAAATATAGTCACACTTCTATTGTTGAAACTATCTCAGATCATCTCATCTCTTTTAAAATGTGTCTATATGCACCAGTCCACACTATTGTTACAAATGAACATTCATGTCAGCCACTACACAGTTTTGTGCACTGGGCAGATCTTTCTCTTACAAAGCTCCTCAAGTTATGGAACAGCCTTCCAATTCATGTTTGGGACTCAGAAACAGTCTCACTGTTTAAGTCTAGGCTGAAAACATATTTGGTTAGTCAAGCCTTTTTTAATAGATTTTTTGTTAGGTAATGGAGCAGATCTAGAGGGTTCTCGGGTTAGTGTTTTGGTAAACTGGGAAGTTTGGATGCTGTAGCCCCCCATTCTCACATGTTCACTCAGGTTTGTTGATTTATGTCCCAGGTCGCCCTCATGTCTGTGTTACCTTCTGGCTCTCCCTTTTAGTTATGTTCTCATAGCTAGTCTTTCCGGAGTTCCTGCTTGCACTCAGCACACTGTTCTTCACCATTACATGACAGTGAGCATACCTAACAATTTATTTTTCTCTTTTCTCTCTCTCTCTCTTTCTCTATCTCTCTCTGTCTGTCGAGCTGCACATGCTACATCTGGGATACCAAGTGATCCTGACCCCCTCTGCTTTCTAGATCTGCCTGATCCTTCCTGATGTCCTACTTCTGGTTGGAATCATCATCACTTGAAAAACACTTGCTCCTGTTGAGGATGGCCCCATATGAACTGTTTCACCACTCAAAATACACCTAGAACTGTGAAGATTGCTTTGATTGCCAATCTCCATCAGCGAATCAGTTGAAACAGAACAGATGTTATGTTAAAATTGTATTATGTGCCTCAACTGTCCTTTTTTGCTCATATAACACACATTTATAGAAGTGAGTTAGATGTAATCGCACTATCTGGTGTCTCCCAAATGAGGATCGGTTCTCTTTTGAGTCTGGTTCCTCTCAAGGTGAAGGCTGGTTCCTCCTTTTGCCATCTCAGGGAGTTTTACTTTGCCACCATCGCTATAGTCTTGCTCATCATGGATGGTTATGTAGATTTATATACTTCTGTGAAGCTGCTTGTGACAATGTCCATTGTTAAAAGTGCTATTCAATTAAAATTGAATTTAACTGAATTAAATTGAATAAAGCAGTAGTAAACATAAGAGCTACATGCATGGCTCTGAGTTTTACCAAGTTACACTGGTATGTCACTGTTGCGCCATCGTCTTTCCATTTTTATAATGGCTTTAATGCTGTTCTATGGGATGTTCAAAATTTGGGATATTTTATAACCAACCCTGACTGATACTTTTCCAGAACTTTGTCCCAGATTTGTTTTGATTGCACATTGATCTTCCTAAAGCTATATTGATTTTCCCACCATTTCAATATTATGGGTTAATGTTATGGTATGATTATAATTATCAAGGGTGACAGTAATTTTGGAGTTCATGAGATGTGATGACATCCATTATATTCAAAGTCAGTTTCTAATTTTGTCTGAATTAGATACGTTTATGAATCCAGTTGTATATGGCCTATGGATTTTATTTTCAGCAGACATAGAGAGAGTGTGGTATGCCCTTAAATCTTTCAGAGGCATTTCCTGCATGCCAGCCTGATGTGTAAAAGGTCCAGGCTTTCTCATACCACCAACTTGGCCTTATGTTTGCTCGTCTTGTATTATGACAGATATAGCAATGAGACATTTCAGCTGTTCAAACTTGACTCTCCTTCCATCCAGCATATTCTTTTGATATCCTTATTGAGCTTGGGTGTTTGTAGCAGTGTGTGTCGGGGTGGTTCTGAAGATGCAAATCTGGCCCAACTGCCTGTCTGACCTTCTCAGCCAATACGGGTCCTTAGAAGATTAAATGTCAGTATAACACAGTGTCACATAAGTACAGACCTTGTGCAGAACCTTTCATCCTTACTCCTGGGCACTCTCCTCTTGTCTCTAAGGTAAGATTCCAAAGATGTTGAGGTGTACTGAAAGTCTCTATTTAGTTTAGGCAGAAGTAAATGAGGAATCCATCAATATGTGAAAGAGGTAAATGGTTTCTGTTAAAGATTAATGAGGAAGAAAAATAATTTTGAGTTGTTGACTTAGTAATGATAAATAAAGACTATTAATTATATATTTTTAATTACATCTTAATGATTTTACTGCAGTATCAAATTATAATTTTATAGGTAATAACTAGGTAATTAAGGATCATTAGTGTTCTGATCATTAGAACCATTATCAGACAAAGCGGAAAGTAATAGGAGCTAGCAAGAAAGCAATAGGTTTATTATGGTAAAATATTTTTTGTGATCTAGTCTATCAGTAATAAATGAGATAATCATTTTATTGTTAACAGACTCTAAGTCCCTTATGGCCAAAGCAGATTCACTGTGGGATTATTAAGCAACCGCTATGGCTTTGCACTCTATTGTACTGGAAGTAGCTTCAGTGTTGGAAGTGACAGTATAGTGACTTAGCAAAGGCAAGATGTCTAGATTATGAAAATAATGGTAATACTATATTACAGAATTACTCACTGATTAATTGCCAACTATCTATTTATTTCTAGAAATAACATGGAAGGAATCTATATTTAGGACATTTAAAAAAAAAACACTTCATTGATTGACCTATCTTTATTAGTTACATATAAACCATCCAAGCCATTGTGTTAATTTCAGAATTTCAGCAATATGGCCGTTAATGTCACCTGTCGTTTAATTTGATAAATGTATGTTGAAGGCTATGTCCTCATATGTCCACAGAGGGGATCATGGAGAGGTTGATCCAGGATATGTGATCTGATAATCCCCCAAAATTCCAGCAGCTGCACTGAACACAACTAAGAAGGGCACTAAAGCCCTCATATGCAAGAATGCTCTTCATGATCACTTGATCTCTAGTAGAGCTGTGTTATTAAGAACTGTAACCCAAAATTGCATAAAGCATTCAAATGGGAACAGCAGTATTTATCAGTGTGTAGCTGACAAGATCAATTAGTGAGTCAGATATGTCATCTCATCAAGTTGTTATGAGTCACAATAAGTATAGAATAAAAACTGCTTCTCTCTTTGTGACAAGAGCAGAGCAAGATAATGAGGTAAATGCTAATCTCATAGTTTATTCTATACTTGCTGAGGAAGTTTGTCTCTTCTCTTTAAGTGTGAAGTCTGTGACCATTATGTCTGACACAGAGGATGTGTGAGTATTTTTCCTTTTTCTTTCACATTTCATCATTCAGTTGAATACATTATGTTTATTTGATACTTGAAACATGTAAAATGAAATGTTTATTTACTCATTTTTTCAGTGGTGTTGAGGGTGAGTTGAATTTCTTCTTTTCTTTTTCTTTTTTAATTATTATTATTATTATTATTGTTATTATTATTATTATTATTATTATTATTAGTAGTAGTAGTAGTAGTAGTAGTAGAAATAATATTTATATCAACACTATCCACACCAATTGTATTTCAAAATGTAGGCACATTAATAGTATCCGTACTGTTATGTTACTACTGCTCATGTTGGAAAATCAGACATATTGCTTAAAAGGAACAGGCAAACCAATCATTTAATAAAATTACTAAATATAAATAGTGTGCTGAGATAATGTTCACTATTGTGTTTTGGAAGTTATATTCAACTGATACCAAATGTTGTCCTCTTCTGCTGAATCTGTGAAACCTATTAATCAACTTCCATAAAAAATTCAGAGCGCCTATGGGGCAGTGTTGTTCTGCTCTAAAGGTCACAGATTAATGAAGTCCTCTGGGCTCATATCGGCAGTACGTTCTTGCTTAATCATAATAAAATTAAAAAAAAATAACCAATCACAGAGTGGATTGTTGTCTTTGGAAAAAAAACCCCACTGCACTTAGAGCAGACTGCTGAGTAGATTATTGGAATGTATGCATGAATGCTATTATTACTGAAGTAATATCAATTATAATGTTGATTTTATTTGTCCATTGCTTTCTTTTCTGGGAAATCAAGAGGTGGAAGAGGAAGGTAAAAGACAAACTAAAGATGTCCACACTTCCACTCTAATATTTACTCTAATATAAAACCTTGCTAACCTTACCAAACTGCATTATGTTTCGCCATGGTGTGGTATTCCCTCTTAGATACACAAATACAAAACTTTGATACACAAAACTTTTATTTTATTTATTTTTTTTACTACACAAATAGTGCTCAGACTGTTCTATCAAACTAACATCTCTTTGGTTGTGTGTGGCTATAAAAGGGAAACTTAACACTGAACTTATTTGAACTGAACTAGTGGCTCTGTGGCCCCTAAATTTAGGACATGCATCTAGCCTCTGTGGAAGCTCCCAAATGCAAAACATTCATAGACTGTTAGCCTAAAATTAGAGCATTTTATTTTCAGCTGCAAAACAAGTTGAATATTATTATTTGACTACTAAGGACATAACTAATGCTTGTGTAGTCTTAAGGGTACTAACACTTGTGCTTGCAAGTTTAAACCAAATGCTCACATGAATCAGTTTGAAATCAGAATTGAAAATGCAACCTAGACAATCCGCAAGATGATTATTAGATGAATTACTTTTAAGGTTATATTAATACATAACCTAATGGTAGGATTTATTAGATTTCACCAAAGAGAGGGTTGACCTTTATTTCAGATGATTTTAATCAAAGCAATTTAAAAGAGAAGTCAGATAAAGTCCAAAAATAAAACTGAGCAGCAGAAGTGGGTAGTAACATGTTACATTTAGCCTCTTATTTTCCAATAAATTGTACTCATCAAAGTAGTTGTAATGCATAATACATTTTACTCTTACTCAAGTACATTTGCCACTTAAAAAGTGTACATTTTCTCAGTTACATCAAAACATACTCCTCGCTACTTTTATTTGATTTGTTAAATTATTTTTATTCACATGCATGCAGTTTCTATGACCCCCACTGTTTTTGATGAACGTTTATGTTCTGTTTTAAATAAACCACACCCCATCCCTCTACACAATATGGCTAAAGACACGGCTGCTGACACGGATGCAGAAGTAAGCTTTGCAACCCTGGCCTCACCTTCAGGAGCTATTATCTTTCCAAACTACTAAGAATAATAGTTACATCATGCATTGCCTGCTTTGTCAGCCAAAACTGGTGGAAATTTTAGTGTTCCAGAACTCCACATCCAACTAAAAAAATATGTGGCGGTACATGTCCATGTAGGCTAAATTAACTTATAAAGATAGCTACTATTAGGCATGGTACCTAGTTAACTAGCTAATTTTATAATGTTATCTATGAAAGGGGGAATCTCTTTGCTAAAGTTACTCCATAAGGCCATAACCTAAACACCCCCCCCCCACACACACACATACCCACCCCTAGTGATTAGTTGATCTGCGTTATGAAACACACTGCACATGCTCTGTGTCACTTCATAAAAAAATTTGTGTGAGATGGCGGAGCAGAAACAGTAGGACTTTCTCTACGGTACAGTATACCACCCTGTTGGCCTCATGACATAACTTGTGTTTTAATCTGTGTAATATTATCGTTTGGTTGTGGGAACGTGAGGAGAAGCATGATGTTTCTGGTTGAACAGCTTTGTTATGTTTTATTAAGCAGCATCTAGTGAAGATATTTGAATCATTTAGTTTAAAAAAGTAAAAACATAGATCGCAAAAAGAGTCAATTCATTAATTTTGGGCATTGAAAACGGAGTCAAATGCAAATATTTGGAGTCGATTGCACACGAATAATTCGCCTCATGTGCGAATTTGAACAAATCATGGCTTGAAATAGAGACATACAGCAGCAGTGTGGTAAGTGATTAAAAAAGTGATCAGCAGTAAATGATTACTAGTGCATAACTATTATTAGACTAGATGCTGCCACCTTGAGTTAGCCTGAGTGTCTATTCAGTACCATTCATATGCTATGCTTGTACTGAATGAGTATTACTATTCATTTGGTCGAAATGAGTACTTGATAATATTCTCATGCTGTTACATCAAACGTCACTAACATTATAATTAGTGAACTGCTTTTTAATTAAGCCTAGTTAAGAAAAAGGTTTGTAGTAAATATATATTTTATATGGGCGGCACGGTGGTGCAGTGGTTAGCACTGTCACCTCACAACAAGAAGGTCCTGGGTTCGATCCCCGGGTCACCCA
>JAQQZU010000023.1:12555082-12582234 GCA_030068025.1 Parauchenoglanis punctatus | reverse complement strand
CGAGCACAGAGCTATGGTAACTTCCGTGTTTATATCCTGCGCTCCGGACGTGCCGCCATGCTTCCGGAAGTCGAAGTAGGCGTTAGCGCGTCGTTGCCATAGCGACGCGGGGGGCGTTGGCTCGTGTGGTGCTACTGTGGCGAACGGGAGGTGCGACACACAGTCCAGGAAGAAAACTTAACAGACTTGAGATTTGGGTGGTGGTCCTATTTCCGGCTGTAACTAAATGTGAACTGCAATTCTGTTGTGATTTGCAAGTGTTTTCACATATATATAATTAGTGGATCCATTTGGAGGAAGAACATTGCTATAGTAACTAGCCAGGGGTGCTCACTTATGCAGTTATAACACAAGTTTTTCATTTTCATTAGAAAGGGGTTAGATATGGGAGTGAATATTAGGTGTCCACATACCTTTGGCTATATAATGTATATGGCATGGGTATAAATATTTGCTGAATAAAAAATATTAAGAGTTAATACAATTAATTACTGCATAATTAATAGTCATTTCTTGATACAGGTGTTATTGCAAGTGTTATAAGTGTTGATTTAAATTGTTTACTAAGTTTTATGTAATGAGTGCTCATATGTTACCAAGCTCTTCACCACAAGTGTAGTAATGAAATTTAAACCAAATCATAATTAAAATGTCAGAGACAGGTGAATACTTATTCAGGGCACTATAAAGTCTGTCTAACATAGTCGTTTTAAAGGTGCTAATACGTTTCTCTTACATCATTCACTTCAACTTGATCAACCCTGATCAATATGGTAATGTGAACAGTAATGGAAAAAAAACAGAAAACTGTTAAATAAACCTCAGAGAAGTTAGATAACAAACCAAGCCACAGAATGAATCCCAAATGGATTTTGTATCAGCCATACAGTGCACTATATAGAGTGTAAAATCCATTATTTTTGCCTTGTGTAGTGCAGGATAGGGAGCAAGAAGCCATTTGGGATTCATCCTGATGTATTTTGAAGATCGCCGTTACCACAAAAACAGCTGTAAAGATGGGTGTTGTTAACAAGCCCTTGCTCCACATGTTAAAGAGAAATGTGTTTGCATAATAGCTGCACATGCAGAGTAGCTGTGATTACTCAAACAGCCTTATTGAGGACAGTGTGAAGTTCTCAACTAAGACTCCCAAAGCATTTATAGAATCTGAATCCTTCCTGTGAGATATGTTTAATGCATGTGAATGAAAATGCATTGCAAACTCTCTTAATACAAATTGTCTCACATTTAAATTTTTCCCCTTTTGCCCTGTCATCATTTCTGTTATTTCTGTCCCCAGAACAAAACAAAGTTATGCCTGTGAAAATAATAATAAAAAAACCACTACATTTTTTACTTTAATGTTTCTGCATCTGCCTTGTTTCTCACTGCTCTTGAACTTGGAATTATGCATATTATGCACTAAATTATGCACATTCATGTAATAAATTCAACTGCAAATACAAGATAAAATGTTCTAATTAGCATTTGAATTTGAATAAAGTCCAAGGAGAGCAACAAAATTCTTACATGGTACATATACATGGTAACTTTGTACCTTAGTGTACATCTCTTATGTTGAAGTTATATTACTTGATGTGACTGCTTTTTGAGGTTAATTGGAAAATTGAACAATATTTTCTCGCTTTTAAGATATTGATGTTACAAGTACAAAAGGCATTCTACATAATATTTTGAAAGTGTTCACATTAATTTTGTAATAATATTGTGATCATAATAATCTTGTTTCTTGATACAATGTAATGGCTAAATAAATCAGTTAATTTACCAAAGGATTGTATCAGTTTGATGCTGTTATGCTGTTAAAGCTGTTACGACACTGTGAGTAGTTGTCACAGGCTTATGTAAATGTCACCCCTAGATATTACTATTAGACTTATGTATGATGTGCAATTGTTTTCTGTGAACACCAGATTTTCTCTACTTTTTCAAAGGGCTATGGTGAGCAAGAGAAGGTATACATTGCCACTCAGGGTCCAACTGTAAACACAGTGGGAGATTTCTGGAGGATGGTTTGGCAGGAACGCTGCCCAATCATTGTCATGATCACCAACATTGAGGAGAAAAATGAGGTCAGCTAGATACATAAGTATCACACATACAGTAAACACACTCACATAAAAGAACAAAGATGGAAATAAACAGAGAAAGTATATGCATAAGTATAGTTGTAAAGTTGTACAAATATGTCCAGAAACACATTAAAATAAACTTCAACAAATTCAAAACAGATTTAGAAATAGATTAGTGATGTAATTAGTAAATGTGTTGGTTCTATATTTGATGAACCTGCATTTGCTTTCTTTGTGAACAAATTTGTGTAGTCTGCTTAAATAAAAAAACAAAACATTTATTTTTAAATAAATAAATAGCTCAATTTTTAAAACAAAAATTTAAATGTTTAAATTACTTAGGATATTTACTTGATAAGTATATTTACTTATTGATCTAAATGACAGTCATTACTGTAAAGAAAATTAAATGCATTTAATGTAAAGCATACAGACTGTATCTAGAGATGAAATAGAACCTATTATTGGTAAGTCGATAAGGTGAGGCCTATTTGAAATAAATATAAGACTCATAAGGTTCATAATTGCTAATACTTAATAAGAGAAAAGAGAAAATTGCAGTTGTGTTTAAAGATGAGAGTGCAAGTTTTCCTATAATTGTGTTTTACAGAAATGCACAGAGTACTGGCCAGAGGACAGTGTGACCTGTGAAGGCATTGAGATCACTGTCAAACAGTTCATTCAGGCTGATGACTACAGTCTAAGGATCTTCACTGTGAAGGTGAACCTTTCTGGCTTAAACATGAAAAATTTATTTAAACATGGTTTAAGTAGTGTAATTTTTTATATTAAACACTGGTTTCAAAATCATCTGCATCCTTATATTAGTATCTTGTGAAGACATGCTTCTTTCCACTTATCTTCAGATTATGTTCTTGTTATACAGCAAGAAGTGCTATGTTGTTTTGAGGGAGGGAAAAGTAGACTTTTGTGCTCAATTGATGTATATATTATTAGGAAAAGTGTGTTTTATCTTAGGCCCTGTTTACACTTGGTTTTAAAATGTGTCTTGAGCATTCAGGTCACAAATTGACTGCCAAGACACGTTGCTGTTTACACCTGTGTTTATCATGTCTCCAAAGTGTCTAGCTTACTGCTTTTGTTCAAATTTCGTTACTGCCTACATCACTTCTGCTAAAGGTCAAAGCTCCCCATGCAAAATTATATTAAAACATTAAACCTGCAACATATCTTCATTATTTTCTTGCACTCCAACCACTTACATCGGTGCTCGTCTCCATTATTTTCTAGCATGTCGCGCTGTTACCAAAACAACCAGCATTAATGACACGTTATGTCTCTATTGTGGACACATCAGAACGCATTAGCAATTACACTACAGAAGGTATGTGGTTAAATGCGTCTCAGACCACCAGTGGTGAGCAAACGCGTCTTGAATGCGTCTTGGAGGTTGTTTACACTTGTATTTAGTGCTATCCAGTTGTGATCATATCGCGCAAGACTTATTTTAATACCAAGCGTAAACAGGGTATTAGACTGTAAGGCTTTGATTACTGAATATATACTGTGGGTTTGAAAAGAATTCAGACTCTGTGACATTATGCACACTTTATTGGATTATAAATTTTATTTAAAATTGATTACATTGATACATTCATTTGAAAACAGTAATTGTTAATCACAAAGCCCAAACATGTTTTTAGAATTTTTTGTTCATTTAACTATCATAAACTGAAAACTCTCTTTTAAATAACTATTGATGTTGTTGGCAGCTGTCATTGTTAAGGTAATCATTGTTACATTCAAGTCCATGTGGTGCATCTGGCATCTTGTGATTTCTATGAAGCTTTTTATCAGGAAGCCTTATCGAGGAACCAGTGTTCAGTTTAACGCAGTCCAAGGTGAGAAAATTTGTCATTAAGGAAACAAGTGAAACTCTTTGTTTTACAGAGAATATGTAGGGGACAGTTACAGTAATTTTCATCAGTTCAGTTACAAACATTCATCTACAAACAGATTACTTGGAACCTACACCTCACACAATTACAAATTACAAGTCAAATTTGTCTTTAAACCCAGCCCTTTAACAGTGTAGATCAATTTGTCCCTACTCTTTGCAAGCACAAACTGCTTTTGTGGTGAATTACAGACTTGTATGATGGGTCATTTCATGTCAAATCAGACCAAATCCAGGAAAGTGGTTGCAGCACTGTCTCATACTGATCTCAGGGCTACTGTTTCGTTTTTTTCCCAAAACTAAGGCATGTAAAATATTTTTGTTCAATTATAATGTATTTTTACATTATATACATGCTTGGTGTTTTCTTGATTAGTGGAATACAGATAATGTACATACATGTAGGCAATGTATATATAATATACATGCTTTATGTTTTCTTGATTAGTGCTATACTTATGTTCCATTATTTACTGATTGGTCACTAGGAAGACTTCAAAGTCCACTGCAATACCTTCACATGTCTTCTTATTCAGGGAATATTGCTGTACTGTCCTGGTTGTAGCTGTATTAACTCATCCAACCTTTTATGTGGCAACATATTTAGATACTCCCACTGGAGTCTGAGAAGGCTATTAAGGATATCACATACTGTTATCAAAATATTTCACTTAATTTCAATAACCATGACCTTACCAGAGAAATAAACATTATATCCTTAATTTCTTATGACATGGGAATTCAAAATTCATGGAAATGTTGAGGCAAAAAATGTAATCCTAAAATGGAAGTTTTTCTGTTTTCATAACAGAAAAATATAACAAAAAAAAATATAACAAACAAAAAAATTTCATAGGTAAAATATATCTCAAATCTGTGTCTATTTTTGTATGAAGAAAAACGTAAGGACATTGTCACTTTGTACCTTTAATAACCTTACATTATTATGTTATGAATAGCTACCCAACATACAATTTTAGTCCAGTGAAAATGACCAAAATATGCAAACGTGCCTTGTTATATTATGTCCATTGTTGATAGAGACCCCAATTGTTGGTACAAAATTAATAAAAGACTGTATTTGCAGGAAAAATAATGATTGATATAATGTTGGTACAAAATATTGGTTTGTATTACCCTCAAAATCATTCTCATTTAATAATATTGCATTTTTCATCCCAATCTAAGGCATTATAAAGACAAAACAGCATGTGATGCAGGCTTTTAATGGTTTTAGCATACAGAAAATGTTTGCCTTCTATCCTACAAAGTGCGGTGATGAATAATTATATCCCTATACAATAGCCCAAACAAGCCTGCCCAGATTAGGCATTTTTGAGGCTATAAAGATGAAAAATCAAGGGCTGAAAAAATATGAAAACAGGATTTCAACAGAAATATTTCACAGGCCCTGGTTTGGGGGACCCATTCATGATATAGTCAAAGTTTGAACAAAATCTGAGACAATGTTGCAAGAACATTATCTGATTTTGACCCTGAGTTGCAACTTCCTTAATGTGTCCCATAATGTAAGATATAATGGTTATTTTAACTAATGTTGAGACAAATATTAGGATGTGTGGTGGAAAAACTCCTTTCATGACTTTTCCTGGACTTGTGTGTTTCATCACCCAGCACCCTTAAACTTTCAAAATCACACCAGTACAAGAATTAGATTAGCAGCTCTATATCTATATCTATCTATCTATCAATCTATCTATCTATCTACATATATATGTATATGTGTATGTGTATGTATATATATATATACCACTGTATTATTCAGCTGCTATATTTAATGGTAACAAGAACAGGAGGGTTTGCAGTCAAGGCATGTGGTAACTGTGCTTTTGAAACTACAGACCAGGGGACTAGGGTTTGATTCCCAGTCAAGTACTTCCAGTAAGGGTCCCCAGGCTTAGAACCTACCTCAGAACATGAACAAGAGACCTAAATACAAAGCCATACCAACTCAGACGTCACCCGGGTTAGCAAGATCCACATCAGCTGTTGAGGAACCAGAGCATACTGATGAAAATTGGGCAACGAGAACAAAAATGGGCTACTGGAACAAGTCATACATGTACTAGGTCAGAAAACTTGGAACTGATGGAATACTACTATAACAGTAATTCCAAGGAAAGAGGTTATATGCACCGAATGTGGTAACTATGAATGACCAGAAGACCAACATCCACTCTGCCTAAGAAATAGTTCTTGGCTCAATGCTCTAACATCAATAGATGGAAGCTACTTTCACAGCTTGAATGTGGAAGACTACAACCCCATCTCGGCAACAGTACAGGTGATGGTAATGATGAACGGCCACTGGCACATATACGACTCCACCACATAATAGTCTGCCACCAGTAGTGATAAGCCAAAAAATTATACTAAATGGTATTATGTAGGGCACATATTGTAACTGCTAATATACCATTTATTTATTTGTTTATTTAGCAAATATTTCAGAAGAAGGTCATTTATTTATATTTAATTTATTTATACTTTATTTATATAAGATTTTATATAAGATTTAATTTATTTATGTTTTTTTAGATTTATTAAAATTTTTATAAAGTTTTTTTCAATAGCTTCCATGTCATGTGACCTTATTGGACAGTTAAGACACACCTCTTTTTATTGGATTTAAGAGCATTTTCTATTTTCTATTAATATTTTTATGGAACTATGTAAGAAGACGTCGCTGAGTCCTGAATGAATGTCTGTTGAACAGCCTAAAACTAACTTTACAGTGGTGATAAAGCAATGTAAACATCCTAAGCGAAATTCACTACGTTGAAAGGACCTTGACTTGAGTATTTCCCCACTGTATCAAGTTAGCAGATGTTCAGGGTACAAAACTTATGAAATCTGCAAGAAATGTAAGGCAAATGAAAGTGTTTGAATGACGATAAAGCTACTTGCAAAACATCAGCCTATATAAAAGCCTATATGTCTATATGAATTGGTCAGTTGACCAAATGTTTCATGGCACAGTCATTAGGAGGGGGTTGGGATCACACCTAGCAAACTCATTACATGGACACACACCTCATTTGCTACTATCAGCTTCTCCAAGGAAAATACTGGTGGCCAACATGCTCTCTGACATCCAGAAATCCATCTCCTCATGTACTATTTGAGCTCAATTCCAGTACCCAGAACACTACCTAAGGGTAAATTCCATCCACTGCCCAGAGCACAACTACCACGGTCTTACCTGGCCTCACACAGACTTTGTCACAGATTTACCCTGATCCCAAGGTAACACTGTCATCATAGTGGTCATTCGACTGGTTTTCAATGTACCTCTGCTTGATTTCCTTCCCTGGTCTCCCTTAGACCTTTGAAACTGCCGAACTCATATTCACCCATGTTTTCAGACAATACAGAATTCCTGAAGATATAATGATTGACAAAATTCACATTTTGGGCACGGAAATGTTTCATGAAGAAACTGGGGATTTCTGTCATCCTCATGTCTGGGTGGCACCCACAAGACAACAGACAAGTTCAGAGGGCAAACCAGGAAGTGGGCTGCTTCTTGAGAGCATATTGCACTGACAAACAGGAGGACTATGGCCGGTTTCTGCTATGGGCAGAATACTCTGTATGTCACTTAGCCATGCAACAAACCACATTCCAGTGTATGCTAGGTCACCATCCTCCCCTCTTCCCATAGAATGCCAATCCCTCCATCTCCACTGCAGTTGACAACTGGTTCAAGAGGAGTGAACAACTGTGAGAGACTGCAGCACAACACCACAAGCACCCGAGAAGAACAAGGAATTTGCAGAGAGATGTTGAAATGGCACACCACACTATGAACCCGGAGATATTATATGGTTCTCTACATATATCAGATATCTCCAAAGTTAGCAAAGTCACTCATGGATGCAGAAAACTCACAAACTGCTACATTGGCCCCTTGAAAATTCATCAATGTATCAACAAACTCAATATAAACTTGACCTACCTAATGGGCAGTGATCACAAAATATTTAATAGTAAGAATGCAGATAATTTTGAACGTAATAACTTGTCAAAAAAACCTCCACTAGAAAGTTTTTGTTTGAAAAAAAGTTTAAATAAAATGTAAAATTCTGCATTGTTTAAATATGTCTGAGCTTAAAATATTTTTGTTTGCATGTACAGTACTTGGCAAGGCCTCCTATTTTTGTTATAGATGTTTATTTTATGGCTTCTGCATTATTGACTAAGTAGAAAAACATTTTATATTTCAAAACTTTACTTTTCCAAACAAAATAATCCAGTGGTAAAATATTGTATATCATTAAATAAAGCAACATATGCATCAGACTACTTTCAGATAAAAATATAATGAAGGCTCCAGGGTTTTAAATGCAAACAAAGAAGGAAGTGTGACAAAGTTTTTGGAAGGACTGTGGCATATTCTCTAAGATGCTCAGTAAAACTTACCAACTAAAAAAAGCAAAGGTCTTTGCATTTGCCTAAGACTTTTGCACAGTACTGAATTTTCATACAGAATTTTTTTTATTTTCATAAGATATAATATGGAGATATACCACATATAAATGTGTAATTCATTTGTTTATTTAACTAGCTTATAAATAAACTGCATTATAATGTCACAATTTCAAATAAAACAATTTCTTAGTTATTTTTTATTAACTCCCCACAAATACACTTGCTTATTACTATTTATTGTTTTACGGAATCTTTCCATTTGGTTTCTGTTTCATTTTAACTTCTTAAATAATGTTATCATAGGCTTGATTGTGTGTGTGTGTGTGTGTGTGTGTGTGTGTGTGTGTGTGTGTGTGTGTGTGTGTGTGTCTAGTATGAAGGAGAGGAGCGCAGTCTCAGGCATTACTGGTACACATCATGGCCAGATCAGAAAACTCCAGATAAAGCCCCACCTCTTTTACAATTGGTCCAAGAAGTGGAGGAAGTGAGGGAACAGGCTCCATCTTCTAGTGGCCCTGTCATTGTTCACTGCAGGTAGCCTAACATCATGCTGCTATTTAACATATTTGTTACTTTCTACACATCCCTAAAATACACCACATACATGGAGTGGACAGATTAATGCAAAAAAAGTGTAACTGTGAAGAGTGTCATATAAAAGTAAATGCAATTTATGAGAAAATGCAGCTGGCAAGAAAAGAAAGAATATTGTTATAGATTAAGCAAAACAGGTGACATTAAAAAAAATGCCTTAAGCAAAACACACACACACACACACACACACACACACACACACACACACACAGTATGTATACTATTTATACAATGGTGAGTCAAATGAAAACCTTAATTATTTGATTTTGCACTGTTCATTTCAAATATGTCACAAAATTGTATTATAATAATGTTTTAATGCACCATCTGTTGCATTTCTTCATTCAGCCAGAAGATCTATCCATCTAATTTTTCCTTTTGTTGTCCAAAAACATGGAAATCACTTGGATCAAAATCAAGTGAGCATGCTGTATGTGGAAAACACTCAAGGTGCAAGTCCTCGATGGCATTTTTAAGGTTTTCATTTGACTCATCATTGTATGGACACACATTCACTGGCCCCACACACACAGCTAGTTACTCCACCTAAAGCTTTAACAGGGCTGTAATTATTAACATGTATTTGGTTATTGCTCTGTGACATTCCTTCCTCCCATCACCTGCTATGCTTGCTATAGCGAAAGAAATAATGTGGTCACCTTTTGGTGACCATATTAGCTTGAGAAGAACTGGTCCTTGCAGTTTCAGAGCTCCCCTTTACAACATGAAATTGAAACACTGTAGATACTAGGCCTGCAGAGAATAGATTAATCTGAATGCATATGGTCTGATACAGCATGCAAATACTAGTCCACCAGATAAATGCTATTTTACGTGCTAGCTGCTGAATCCAAACATGTTCACTTGTTGACAAATAAGCAACTATCAGTGCACCAAGAACTCTTGCACTCACTAACTTTCTCTTCTCTTGCAAAAATAAAAGTCAGAAAACTGATCACTAAAAACATTTGTTTCTGTGTTTGGTTGTGGTGCATTTTACACTGAATCTCTACAGGAAAGTAGTGCTGCTCTTCTTTTGGTTGAAATTGTTGCCCTTTTTTGAGAGATTTCTCCATTGTTTTTCAACTTTTTCATCAGGTTTGAAGTATGACCTGACTTCTCCACTACTAACTTAAGTCATTTATTGCTCCAGGAACTGTTTTCATCTACTTATGCAGTACAGCCAGACTTTAGACCTCTGTGACATATTTTTACCCTCTCCTTTTGCACCCTGTGCATGAATAAGCCGGTCAGACTAATGTAGATTGCATATTGTCTTATATTTTGTCTTAAAAAAATTTTGATAAGCATTTATTATGTACATTTTGGCCAAAGTATAGCAAGTAGTAGGAATATGTTGGAAGAACATAAACATTTTTACAACTTGCTCCCTTGTCCCAAAACAATTTTTACTATCCCAAGCAAGTTTTATTTTAATTTTACATTTATACAGTATATTTAAATAATGCATTATTAAAAGCTAATCTCTGTAGTTTATTATTAATGTAATGTATTCTTAACATAAGTGTACAATACCACAATGCTTTCTCTTAACATATTTCAACTTTGCTGAAAGTTGTGACATACATTAGCGGGTGCTGGGATAACGAGATAGAAAACAGTCAGAAGAATCAGCGATGCGGTGAACACCACAGTGTCTCTTTATTTTCTTCTGTAATTTTAAATCCACATGGGCACCAAAAAGAAAAAACAAACTTAAACTCATAGTCCAACAAACTAAAAATACTGATGTTCTCAGTTTGTGCAGTGAGTAGGTGGGAGGGTGAACAGTTGTTCAAACACTTGCACTTGTCGAACACTTGCTTCTGGGTGACAAGGGGGTTCCTCAGGCGACGCGGCTCCTCCAGGAATGGGGGGGTGGCGATGACGGGGAATCCTTCAGCGTGGTGCGGTAAACTCTCAGGAGGAGTCTAGAAGAAAAGGAGCAGACAGAGCATTTGAGTTACACTCACGTTTAGCCTCGCTCTCTATGTATAGCCACCATCCCCTTTTAATCCACTGCCACGATGAGCTGGAAAGTGGCCGGGAATCACACGCCAGCCATGCCAGATTACACAGACCCAACTCGCTTATCGCCGGTGAGTATGGCATTGTGGGGATTTTTCTGTGGCTTCCGGGATTCCCCGACGGGGCGGAGCGCTTGCTGGTCCGAGACTCCGGGGCTGTGTGGCCATCGGCGTCACAGTGCTCCCCCGAGCTCCAAACCGTCAGAGTGCCGGGAAAGAGCGTCTGCGTTTCCGTGCTTCACCCCGGGCCGGTGCACTACTCGGAAGCAGAAGCCCTGTAATTAGAGGAACCATCATCAGCAGAGTTAATTTGCTGTTTTTGTTATGAGTTTGTTGTAACCAGTGTAGTGTAGCATGGTCGGTGATGAGAGTGAAGTGATGGCTGGTGAGGTATTACTGGAGTTCCTCGATGGCCCACTTAATGGCAAGGCCTTCCCTCTCGATGGCTCCATACATTTGCTTAGTGGGGGTCAGCTTCCGACTAATGTATAGTATGGGATGCTCTTCCCCATCGAACCAAGCACCAAGATCGCTCCTAGTCCAGTCTTGGAGGTGTCTGTCTGCACCAGGAAGGGGAGGTCAAAATCTGGGTTCCGGAGAATGGGGGAGCTGGTGAGGGCAGTCTTCAGTTCCTCGAACGCCCGCTCGGCGGGTGGGGTCCACCTGACCTTCTCCGGCTCACCTTTCCTGGTCAGATCTGTAAGGAGGGCAGCTATAGAGGGAAAGTTATGTACGAATCAACAGTAGTACCCAGCCAGTCCTAGGAATGCACGTACATGTTTCTTTGGAGTTGGGGATACTGCCGGACTGCTGTGATATTTCTTTCCTGTGGACTCAGCAGTCTCTGGCCAATGCTGTACCCCCAGGTACTGGGGCCAGCCCCAGATGGCATTTCTTGGGGTTTGCCATGAGCCCAGCCTGCCGCAGCTCATCGAGGACTTGGCACAGATGGTACAGATGATCATCCCAGCTCCAAGAGTGGATTACTACATTATCCAGGTAGGCCATAGTGAAGTCCCGGTGAGGGCATAGGATGACGTCCATCAATCGCTGAAACGTTGCTGGGGCTCAGTGCAGCCCAAAAAGAAGAAACCGGTACTGCCAGTGTCCCAATGCTGTACTAAACGCCGTTTTGGGGCTGGAGGAGGGAGTGAGTGGGACCTGCCAGTAGCCCTTCGTCAGATCTAGTGTGGTAATTAACCGGGCTCTCCCTAGATGCTCCACGAGTTCGTCCACCCTCGGCATCGGGTAGCTGTCAAACTCCGAGACCTCATTGAGCTTGCAGAAGTTATTACAGAGTCGCAAGCTCCCATTGGGCTTGGGCACCAGACGATGGGGCTAGACCAGGGGCTGGCAGACTCCTCGATGATCCCATCTCTGAGCATGTTGGTCACTTCTGCCTCTATAGCCTGACGCCGGGCCTCCGGCAGTCAGTAGGGCCACTGCCTGACAACAACTCCGGGGGGCATCCTAATGTGGTGCTTGGCCACGTGGGTCCGCCCGGACTCCAGGGAGAAAACATCTCTGAATTGGGACTCCAGTTCCTCCAAGTCATGCCGCTGGGTCGGGTGGAGGTCTGGTCCTTTGTGGACTGCCTTGGCGAGACCTGAAACAGAGGAGAGACATGAGAGGAGCACAGGGACAGGCTCGATCCAATGTTTAAGCAGGTTAATATGGTATAGTTGTGTCTCTGCCCACTTACCTGGCTGCTGCAGGCGGTAATTCACCGGCCTTACTCGCTCAACCACAGTGTATGGGCCCTGCCAGCATGCCAGAAATTTACACGTGGCACTGGGGACTAGGAGTAGCACTGCCTGGAACTCTTGCAATTGGGCCCTGATGTTATAAGCCCGCTGCTGCTTCTGCTGGGCCGTTACCATGTGTTCTCATATGATCGGGCCCACCTTCGCGATCTGCTCCTGCATCTCCCCCATGCGCTCGATCACAGAGCGGAGAGGGTTGGGTCTCCCAGGCCTTCTGGGCAACGCCCAGAAGTCCCTGGGGCCGCCGCCCAAACAGGAGCTCGAACGGGGTGAAGCCCGTTGAGGTCTGAGGTGTTTCTCGGACGTCGAACAGCACATAGGAGGAGGAGGTCCCAGCTGTGGCCTTTGCCCTCAACAACCCAGCAGAGCATGTGTTTTAAGGTCTGGTTGAACCTTTCCACCAGGCCATCCGTCTGTGGATGGTATACTGAAGTGCGGAGATGGTGGATCTGCAGCAGCCGACATTTCCTGCATCAGGCGGGAGACAAATGGGGTGCCCTGGTCTGTGAGAATGTCCTTTGGTATCCCCACCTGACTAAATAACAGGACTAGCTCCCTTGCAATGTTTTGAGAGGTAGCCTTCCAGAGAGGTGAGGCTTCAGGGTAACGGGTGGCGTAATCTACCAGTACCAGAATGTATTCGTGGCCACAGGCGGACTTCAGCAACGGCCCTACAAGGTCCATCCCGACCCGCTCAAAAGGGACTCTGATAATTGGGAGTGGAATGAGTGGCATAGGTGCCGGTTTGTGGGGGGAAGTCTTCTGACAACTTGGACATGTCCAGCAGAAGCGCTTCACCTCAGCCACCATCCCTGGCCAGTGGAACTGGTCATGGATCTTTTCTAGGGTGTTTCTCGGTCCCAAATGGCCTCCCAGCGGGTGGGTCTGGGCCAGGTGCATGATGATGGCAGTCTTGGTTCTGGGAAACGACGAGGAGGTCGCTCGGCTCCCCTCGCCTCTGGCTGTGGTAATGCATGAGGCCTTGCCAAGTGAAGAAATAGGCATTAGGTAGGGCCTGGTTGAGCAGTTCCTCCTCCTCATCGACCCGTAGCACCTGACCCCAGCAGTGCTTCAATTGGTCGTCCTCCTTTTGCTCCCTGCCGAAGTCTCCTTCGTGAGTGACCTGTTGGCTGACACACAGGAAAGAGTTAGTATTAGGTGTTGACTCACCTTCTGGGTCAGCCTCAGCTGTTCGCTCCTCATCCTCAAGTGCCAGGGCAACCGTCAGCACTGCTGTGGACCCCTGATGGCGACGTCGATGTCTCCGGTGGCGGGGAGATGCCTTTTCAGTGCCACTCGCCTCCTGTAGCACCTCCGATAGGCCTGGCCAGTCCCGACCTACAATAAAGAGGACAGGTAGAGATGCCATTAGCCCAGCTGTTACCATCCACTCACCTCCTTGGAACCCTAGGCGGACCTCGGCGGCCGGCACCTCACTAATGTAATTGTGGACACAATGACTGCGAGCTGTCCCAAAGTCTTGGAGGTGTCGGGCAACACCGATGGCCGCACTAGGGTGATGCTGCTCCTGGTGTCGAGGAGGGCAGTGATAGGCTGTCCCTCCATCTGCAGTATGGCGGTTGGTGCCCCCAGCATGGCGTTTCCATGGGCCGCCATTCATGGTTTCCTGACGGCAGGCAAGTAGGGCTCGGTGACCATGGTAACATCCTGTCCTGCTGGTGTTGGCCATGCAGGGGTCGGCCGGGCCGGCAGTCGACGAGGAAATGGGGGTGGCATCTGGGTAGTCGGTGGGGTCTCAGACGGAGTGTGTCTTGTTTGGTAGCGCGACATCTCCAGAGTATATAGGGCCGCTCCTAGTGCCTCGACGAATTCCCACGGTGTGGCCGGATGGGCCCAGCCAATGACTCGCTGTTCCTCTCTGGGGAGGCCCTGCATAAACCAATCGACGGCGATCTGCTGGGCGACTTCTCCGGTGGCGAGCACTTCCGTTTGCACTTCCACATCTGGGCTCTCGCCGGTACGCACAGTGCTGGAAGGCACCAGAGGCTCGAGTCACCGATAGCCCGCAGTGCGCGAGGATCTTGCCGGTGAGGAGTGGTGTTAACAGCCACGGCCAGTCGGTGCTGCACCATGCCTCCGCTCTGCGGTTCACTCAAATCTGTCCAGGAATGCTTCGATGTCGTCTTCTGCTGTCATCTTGGTGAGTGAGCACAAACAGCTCCTGGGCCATTGTCCTTAGGCCATGAGCCAGTTCCTGGTTGACGTGACCCTGCTCCAGGTTCGCTACCAGTAAACGCTGGACCACAGGGCCGATTGCAAACTCTGTCGGCTGGGCGAACTCGTCTCCTGCCCACATTCTCCACCAGTGTGAGCGGGTGCTGGGATGACGAGATAGAAAACAGTCAGGAGAATCAGCAATGCGGTGAACAACACAGTGTCTCTTTATTTTCTTCTGTAATTTTTAATCCAAACAGGCACCAAAAAGAAAAAACAAACTTAAACTCCAATAGTCCAACAAACTAAAAATACTCAAGTGCTCAGTTCGTGCAGTGAGTAGGTGGGAGGGTGAACAGTTCACATGGCACGTGTTGAACACTTGCTTCCGAGTGACGCGGGGATTTCTCAGGCAACGCGGCTCCTCCAGGAATGCGGGGGCGGCAGTGACGGGGAATCCTCCGACGTGGTGCGGTAAACTCTGGCATTGTGGGGATTTTCCTGTGGCTTCCGGGATTCCCCAACGGGGCGGAGTGCTTGCTGGTCCGAGACTCCAGACTGTGTGGCCATCGGCATCACTCATAACACAAGTCACCTTGCATGACTTTAATTTCAGTTAATTCTAATAACATTAACTTAATAAATTAAAGACTAAAGTTCAACGTTATAGTATGCATATTGTATACAGCCTTCTCAGCCATATATGTTCTTTTGGGAGCCATCAATCTACAACATTATTTGCAAGTGGTGAATAGCAGGCCCCTCTAAACTTACGCACATTCACTTAGTAAACATTTGAGGGGATAATTTATTTCTCCATTCTGACTTGACTCTCCTCAGTAATCTTAATGTTATCATTAGCATGCATAGTTATAGAATGTTACCTTAACAACAAGCTACACTGGCAAAGTTAGTGGCTAGCTACCACCTTTACTGCCATATATATGAAATGACAGAGAGAGGCAGTGGTAGCTCAGTGGCTAAGACGTTGGATTTGTGATTGGAAGATCGTGAGTTTAAATCCCAGCACTACTATCACTGATGGGCCCTTGTTCAAGGCCCTTAATCCCTAACTGCTTAGTTGTACAAATGAGATATACAGTATGTAAGTCACTTTGGATAAGGGTGTCTGCCAAATGACATAAATGTAAATGTTTATCATGGCACTCAAGCTTTGCAGGAGACAGGCAAGTAATGTAGTATGTTTATATTGACTGGACAAGTGATTGGATTAGACAATTTATTTGTCTTACCAGAGGTTAAACATTCAAATGAATCAACAATTACAGTATTCAGGTAGACTGATCCCAACGAAAAACATGAACTTTTCTGATCAGGCAAGTAATTTTTTTTATTCTGCTCACCTGACATATAAGTTTGTTTTCCCAGGCAATTGAGCAGAGATTATTGTTGAACCTTGCCTCAATAGTCAGTCATACCTGTTAAATTCACACAGGAGTCTGCCATAAACTCCATTTTCCAGGAGCACACACAAACTACAGTCATGGCTGACGTGGACTCCAGCTGATGTGTATGGAATGAACCCGCACTTGAAGCCAGCTCCTGACAAGGGCCCAATACATAGATTCTTAGAAGATTGGCGTTCTGAGATGAAGAGGCCACCCTCAACTCCCTCATTGACTTGTCCATCTGCATCAACAACCAGCTCCAGAGCTGCAGCTGTTACTTGCCGCTTGTGCTCACCAGTGCCATGTCTGTGCCATTGAGCCAATGCAAATCTGCCGCACAGGCCTGAGCCTCACTGAAAAAGAGGGACTGAGACAAGAACAGCTCAGCTTCTACTATGGGGAGCCTGTCCATGCCATCACCAGCTGCTCCAAACAGAGAAGAGCCACTCCCACTCTGTACTTGACTGAGGGAGCCTCTGTCTCTCCATGAACCTCCCCAGTGATTTTAAACCCATTCCTGTCTCTATGGTCTTTCATGTTAAATGTGCTGGTCGTGCATTCAGAAAATATATCTGAATGAATATAGCTGACTGACAACCCCAAATATCAGCACCATCAGTGGGGTTCCATTGGCACAGGCACCTTCATTCTTCACTGAGCCCATCCTCCTCTCCAAGCCAGCTCAGGAAGAACCAGCTCTATATCAAGGGGAGAAATGTCAGTTCAACATCTCCACTGTCTCTTTCCTGGGCTACATTTTTAGCCAGGTGGTATAAAATGGATAATGCTAAGGTTAAAGCAATTATGCAATGACCAGCTCCCTGTACAGTGAAGGACCTCTGTGGCTTCCTAGTATTTGCAAATTTTTATCTGCATTTCATAAGAGGATTCAATGCCACAGCAGCCCCACTAACTAGTCTGCTCAAAGAAGGTTCAAAGAACCCTGCTTGGGGACATGTCACCATAGAACCTATCCTACATCACTCAGATCCCACCGGGCTATTTGTGGAAGAGGTAGATGCCTCAGAGACAAGGGTGGGTGCCATACTATCACAGCATTTCGAGGAGAAACCTAAACTGCACCCTGTGGCCTACTTTTCCAGAAAGCTCTCCTCTACCAAGAAAATTTTTGATATTGGAAACCGGGAGCTGCTGTCTGTTAAACTTGTACTTGAGGAATGTAGACACTGGCTTGAGTGCACTGCGCACTCATTCACAGTGCTTACTGACCAGAAGAACTTGGAATGCCTCTGCACTGCCAAGCCCACAAGTCCCTTTTCTTTACCCATTTTAATTTTTCCCTGTCATACTGCCCCGGGTCTAAAAACTCCAAGGCTGACTATCTGTCCTGTATTAATCCAATGCCAGCTTCCTGATTAGAGCCTGAGCCTATTCTTTCTCTATCTTCTTTCATTCAGAGCATTTTGTGGGACTTTGATTGGGAGCTTGCCAATACATGTCACATTCCAGCTGTGTGCTCCCAGACCTCACTTATGTCCCTCCATGACTCAGGGAGTGTCTCATGGGCAAACATGGGCTCACACCGAAATTGCCACAGGACACCCAGGTATGCTCAAGATATACTGAGATGAACTTATTTGTGCTAAATACTGGTGGCCTGAACACAAGAGCCAATGTTCACAGATTTGTTGTGCCTTGCAAAAGCCATGCTCAGGCCAAGGCCTCCTGAACACTCCACTAAGAAAACTCATGCTGCTGCCCATGCCACAGTGTCTCTGGACCCATAGTGCACTGGATTTCCTCACTGACCTCTCTGAGTCCCATAGTAACAGTTATCTTTTTCATCTCAGACCGGTTTTCACTTTCGATGCAAATGATTCACTTGCCAGGACTCCCCATCGCCTTTGAAACTGCTGAGCTCATATTTAACCATGTCTTCCATTACTATGGCATCTTGGAGGACATTGTCATGACCAACGAGTTCAGTTCATATCCCAGGTATGGTCAAGTTTTATGGACAAGTTGTGTCCATAAAGCTAGAGTCTAATGGGTATATGGAGCATGTCAACCAGGCAATCTGCTGCTTCTTGAGAACATGCAAATACACCCAAAACCCAGCCTCTCCTGTTCCCATTAAATGCCAACCCTACTTTCTCATGCACCATTGACAACTGCTACCAGCAAAGTTGGCAGGTGTGGGAGTGTAAACAACAGCATTTGGAATAGGTGGCAGAGGCATCAAAGCTAATTTCTAAAAGCCACAAGGGAGAGAATCTTCAGTACCAACCAGGAAATTGAGTCTGGGTGGCCATAAAGAACCTCAGAGGGGCATCTGGCTGCAGACAGCCTAGTGCCTGTTATATTGGCCCTTACAACATTTTGCACTAGATAAAGTCACCTATAAACTGCCCAGGCACTGCCAATTAGCCCTATTGTTTCATGTTTTCCAAATCGCATTGGATACCCCCTCCCCCTCACCAAGCCCATTGAACCCATGAACATCAATGACCAGCCAGCCTTCATAGGCAGAGCACTCCTAAACTCCCACAGGAGATAACGTGGTTGACTTGTAGCTGTTCCAGTCTGGGATAACCTAGACCCTACAGTCACTAACTAGCAACTTTCATGCCAGACAAACCAAGAAACCAAGTCATTTGTAGTAATTTTTTTCATAAAATATAGAAATATAAATACAAAAATAAGGTACATCCTTCTCCCTTCCACAATCATTAAAAGAGTAATTAGCAGACAGATGTTACTAATAAAATGCACATCAAGAACTGTAGCTACCTCTGTAAAAACAGAACTTTTGGCAGTTTGGTGTTCTGGAGCATGCAGGTGTGTGCCTACATCATGCCAAGAAGAAACATCAGCCATGACCATATAGAAGCAATTGTTACAGGTCATCAGTCTGCAAAGGGTTATAAAGCCATCTCCAAACAATTTTAAATTCACCATTTTACAGTGAGAAGAATTTTTATAAATGGAGAGCCTTCAAGACAGTTGCCAATCTTCCCAGGAGTGGTCCAAGGACAGACCGTCTAATGCTCACAGATGTGAAGGACAACCCCAAGGCCAATGTGATCACATTAAATGCTTATGTTTGACAGTACAATCAGAAGAAGACTGAACAAGTATGACTTTCATGGAAGGGTTTCTAAGAAAAAGCCCATTCTCTTGCAAAATTGGTTTGCAAAATTTGAGCAAACCATAAAATTTGTAGAACAGTATTCACGTAGACTAAGGTGCAGATGGTTGGCCATCATTCACAGCACCAAGTTTGGCACATACCAAACACAGCGCATCACCACAAACACCTCATACCAACTGTCAAGCATGGTGGAGGAGGGGTGATGATTTGGGCTTGTTTTGTAGTCACAGGACCTGGGAAACTTCCAATCATTGAGATAGGGATGAATATCACTATACACCAGAATATGTTTGATACAAATGTGAGGCCATCTTTCCAGAAGCTTAAACTGGGCCAAAATTGGGTCATGTAACAGCACAATGATCCAAAGCACACCAGCAAATTGATATTTGAATAACTAAAAAAAAATCAAGGTGTTGGAATGTCCATGTCAAAGTCCAGACCTTAATCCCAGTGAGATATTATGGCAGGATTTTAAGAAAGCTGTATTGTTTTCTTTTCAGTGACCAGGTATTTTAGTTATATTGTTTTTCTTTACTCAACTTATGTAAGTTAAGGAATTTTGATGCGCCATTAAATAGATTCAGTTCAGTTAGTAGTTCAGTTTATGGTAAAAATAGTAAATAATATTTAAGATGAGGTAAATTGGTATTTCATAGAAAAGTGTATAGGTATTTAAGGTAAATAGTAGTTCCAGCCTGCACAGCAACTACTACTGGGGACTTGGGATCCTGTTCATAAACACATATACCCTCTAGATTAAGAGGCATGACTAGGGAGGTGTTGCTACCAGATCTATTGTGACCCTGACCAGAACATAATGACAATAGTATATTTGCTTCTTAGCTATTTTATCATTTATATATCATGGATAATTTCAAAACGTGATACCGCTAACTCGTATTTCAAGGGCTATCTCAGCTAACACCTTGTGCCACCCATTTGACCATGCTGCTGATTCAAACCTATGTACTTTTGGAGAAATTGAAAGTAACTCTTCAGAATATCTTGCCAAATGCAAGTAATTTTGCAGGGGATAATTACATCTCACAGTTGATCTGCATGTTTACATAATAGACAGGGAATATTTATTTTAATATTTTGTATGAATAGGCACATGCACTAATGCAATCTTTCCTTTGTGGGATGTTCCTTTTTGAAAATTGTCCAATATTTCAATATACACATTTTAGTAATTATATGGCACAATTCCAAGAATTTAAACTATTTTAAAAAGAATTGCCCAGATCCTTTAGGTACTTGATTTCAACTGACTGATGTAATTTATGATTGATGAAAATTTTGTCCACTTCTTGTATGTTATGTATTATTGCTCTTGTCAGTATCCTACAAGATTTTACTATCTACTATTTTACTATCTACTATTTTAAGATCTACTCTGGTATAAACATTATTGCTTTACTTAAAAATAATAACAATAACTTATTCAAGGTCACTGCACAACTCCTCTCAGTGCAGGAATTGGCCGCACTGGCTGCTTCATTGCCACTGCTATCCTCTGTGAGCAGCTTAGACATGAAGGAGTGGTGGACATCTTGAGAACCACCAGTCAACTACGTTTGGACAGGTATATTTGGATTATATTAACATTCATTACACACAATGATTAAATATGTCCAAAGATTCAAACCAATTAAAGAAAATACTTATAAATATTTTATTTTACTTATAAAAATATTTATGTTGTAAAAACTAATATCAAAATAATATATATATTTTTTGTTTTAAATCATGGAAAATTTTTGACACTGCTAAATAATATATTGCATTTCCTTCTCTACTAAGTGGTTTAAATATCACTAAGCTTAATAGTAGCCATAATGGACATTTAAAAATGTGGAACTGAACGAGGACTCATAAATCACTGTTGAAGTGAATTGCCACAGGAACTGGTATGAAGGTGCTTGACAAAACAAACAGCAAACTGTCTCTTGGTCTTCTAGTTGTGCAGTATTTCTCTATATATCTGTCTACAGTGTCTTGTGAACATATTCAACCAATTGGTGTTTTTCCTGTTTTGTTGCGTTGCAACCTGGAATTAAAATGAGATTTTACTTGGATTTCAAATGATGGACCTTACAAAATAGTCCAAATTGTTGAAATGGAATGAAAAAAACTTCTTAAAAGAAATAAACACTGAAAAATTGTGAAATTGTAAAATATGATTTTGGTCCAAAATCTAGTCCAACCTATTAACTTTACAAGTCACATAATTATTTGGTTAAGGTCCACCTTTGTGCAATGAGTGTCACATGATGTCAGTATAAATAAATCTATTCTGAAAGCCTTCTGAGTCTGCAGTACCATCAAGCAAGCAACTTGAAGACCAAGAAGCTCTCCAACCAGGTCAGCAACAAAGTTGTGAGGAAATATAGATCAGGGTTGGGTTATAAAAAAATAATCCCAAACTTTGAACATCCCATGGAGCTCCATTAAATCTATTATCGCAAAAAGGAAAGAATATGGCACCACTACAAACCTGACTAAAAAGGCTGCCCATCAAAACTCACAGACTGGGCAAAGAGTGCATTAATCAGAGATTCAACAAACACACTAAAGACAACACTGAAGGAGTGGCAAAGATCCAAAATGGAGATGGGAGTATCTGTCCATGGGACCAGTTTAAGCTGTATATGCCATAGAGCAGGGCTTTATGAGAGAATGGCCCCAAAAAAGCAATTGCTTAAAATAAAAAAGAGAAAACATGTTTGGAGTTATCAAAACAGCATGTGGCAGACTCCTCAATTATATGGAAGAAGGTTCTCTGGTGAGATGAGACTAAAATTTTACTTTTTGTCCATCAAGAGAAAAGCTATACAGTGGATATAAAAAGTCTACACACCCCTGTTAAAATGTAATTTTTTGTGAAATATATCATTTCAGAATTTTCCCACCTTAAATGTGAAGCTGCAAAGTAAACAAATAAAGTGAAAAATTATCAAAAATGTTTTTAGGTAAAAAAAAAAAAAAGAAAAAGAAAAAACTTACAATAACCTAGTAAGTGTGCACATTCCTAAACTAATACTTTGTTAAAGTGTATTTTGATTTTATTACACTTCCCAGTCTTTGTGAGTAGGAGTCTATCAGTATGGCACATCTTGAGTTGGCAATATTTTCCCACTCTTTCTTCCAGAAACATTCTAGAGCCTCCAAATTGTGAGGGCATTTCCTGTGCACAGCTTGCTTCAGGTCAACCCACAGATTTTTAGTTGGATTCAGGCCTGGGCTCTGGCTAGGTCATTCAAGAACATTGATCATCTTTTGGTTAAGCTGCCACTTTGTTGATTTGGATGTATGCGTTTGGTCATTGTCGTGCTGAAAAGTGAAATTCCTTTTCATCTTCAGCTTGCTAGCAGGCACCTGAATGTTTTATACTAAAATTGACTGGTATTTGTAGTTATTCCTGATTTCTTCCACCTTGATGAAAGCCCCAGTTCTGGCTGAAGAAAAGCATCCATAAAGCATAACTCCATGCTCCACCTTGGGTATGGTGATGTTTCAATGATGTGTTTTTTTGTGGCAAACAAAAAATTATGGAATTATTAAAAAATTAAAAAATTAAAAAAAAATTGGAATTATGGAAATTTTATGCCTTTTGTAATTGTTCTCATAATACCATAACCCATTTTGCAAATATGGTTTGGGATGATTTAGTTGAGCTTGGATGTTTTTTGTGAGAAATGGCTTGTGTCTAGACACTGTCCCATAGTCTAGACATATGAAGGTTATGAAAGATCGTTATTCCATGCAAAGAATAATCAATAATGGTCAGATATTCCGGCAGCTCCTTTAATGTTGCTGTATATCTTGTGGTAGTCTCCCTGGTAAGTCTTTGTCTTATCCTTTTGTAAATTGTTATTATAACTTAGGTTTCTGATTGTTTTTCACTTCATTTGTATACTTTGCAATTTCACAATAGAAGTGAAAAAGATCTGACATGATTTATCTTAATTTCTTTTTTTTTTTTTTTTTTAACTTTTAACTTTTTTTTAACACAAAAACCTGCCATATTAGCAGGGGTGGGTAGATTTTTTATAGTAACTGTATGTGGCACAAACCCAACACCATTACATTAAAACCACCGCTCCCACTGTGATTCATGCTGTTGGGATGCTTTTTATTGAGAGAGACTGGAAAGGATTGAAAGAAAGATGGATGTTACACATGTATAGGGCAATTGTTGAGGAACACCTGTTTCAGTCTGCCAGAGATTTGAGACTGGGACACAGGTTCACCTTCCAACAGGACAATGAAACATGCTCCCAAAGCCACACTGAAGTGGTTTAAATGGAAACATTTAAATGTCTTGGAATGGCCTAGTCAAAGACCAGACCTCAACTCACATTAGAATCTGTGGCATGACTTGAAGATTGCTGTACACTAACAAATCCCATATAACTTGAAGGAGCTGGAGCAGTTTTACCTTGAAGAATGGACAGAAATACCAGTGCTTAAATGGGCTAAGCTAATACAGATGGAGTGGGAGAGGTGATTTGGGTTAATTATTTTTTTTGTGTCGCAATAAAAATATTTAGCATGTTCAAATTGATAGGCATGTTGTGTAAATCAAAACAACCCCCAAAAAATCCATTTTAATTTCAGGTTTTAGGCATTGTATCTGTGTCTGTCCGTCTATCTACAACCCGAATTCCAGAAAAGTTGGGACATTCTTTAAATTTGAATAAAATGAAAATTAAAAAACTTTCAAATCACATGAGCCAATATTTTATTCCCAACAGAACATAGATAACATAACAAATGTTTAAACTGGGAAATTGTTTACAATTTTATGCATAAAATGAGCTCATTTCAAATTTGATGCTTGCTACTGGTCTCAAAATAGTTGGGACAGGGGCATGTTTACCAAGGTGTAGCATCTCCTCTTCTTTTCAAAACAGTTTGAAGATGTCTGGGCATCGAGGTTAGGAGTTTCTGGAGTTTTGCTGTTGGAATTTGGTCCCATTCTTGCCTGATATTGGTTTCCAGCTGCTGAAGAGTTCGTGGTAATCTTTGATGTATTTTTCATTTAATGATGTGCCAAATGTTCTCTATAGGTGAAGGATCTGGACTGCAGGCAGGCCAATTCAGCACCCGGACTCTTCTCTGACGAAGCCATGCTGTTGTAATGGCTGCAGTATGTGGTTTTGCATTGTCCTGCTGAAATACGAAAGGCCTTCCCTGAAATAGACGTCGTCTGGAGGGGAGCATATGTTGCTCTAAAACTTTATATACCTTACAGCATTCATAGTTCCTCCCAAAACATGCAAGCTGCCCATATCGTATGCACTTATGCACCCCCATACCATCAGAGATGCTGGCTTCAGAACTGAACGCTCATAATATTCTGGAAGGTCTCCCTCCTCTTTAGCCCAGAGGACATGGCATCTGTGATTACAAACAAGAATGTCAAATTTGGATTTGTCTAACCATCGAACACTTTCCCACCTTGAAACCGTCCATTTCAAATAAGTCTTGGCGCACAGGACACGACGGCGATTCTGGACCATGTTCAAATATGGCTTCCTTTTGGCATGGTAGAGCTTTAGTTGGCATCTGCAGATGGCACGGCAGATTGTGTTTACCGACAGTGGTTTCTAGAAGTATTTCTAGGCCCATTTAGTAATGTCAATGACACAATCATGCCGATGAGTGATGCAGTGTTGTCTGAGGGCCCGAAGGCATCCAATAAAGGTCTTCGGCCTTGTCCCTTACGCGCAGATATCTCCAGTTTCTCTGAGTCTTTTGAAGACGTTATGCACTGTAGATGATGAAATTTGCAAATCCTTTCAAATTTGAGGTTGAGGAACATTGTTTCTTTGGAACACAATCTTTTTACGTACTCTTTCACAGATTGGAGAGCCTCTGCCCATCTTTACTTCTGAGACATTCTGCCTCTCTAAGACATCCCGTTTATAGCTAATCATGTTACAGACCTGATATCAATTAACTTAATTACTTGCTAGATGTTCTCCCAACTGAATCTTTTTAAACTTTCTTGCTTTTTCAGCCATTTGTTGCCCCCATGCCAACTTTTTTGAGACCTATTGCAGGCATCAAATTTGAAATGTGCTCATTTAGTGGAAAAAGGTGTACAATTTCCCAGTTTGAACAAAACAAAACTGTTGTGAATAAAATATTGGCTCATGTGATTTGAAAGTCATTTAGTTTTCATTTTATTCAACTTTAAAGGACGTTCCAACTTTTCTGGAATTCTGGGTCTGTCTGTCTGTCTCTCTGTCTATCTATCTATATATCTATCTTTCTTTTTACATTTTACTGTAACTATATCCAAATGAAAACATGAAACAAAAGCAAGACATTTGGAGAAAAAAACATCCAGGGTTTGGGTAAAGGATCATATTCAGTGCAATCTCAAACATTACAGCACAACATTACAACTTGTATGACTGAGCACCTGAGGAGGAGTTGTCCAATTGTGAATTGGTGTGAGATGTCTGTAAGGTGGGATGACTGGCATTAATGTAAGCATGAGTTAAACAATCTGTAACCATATTAATGCAATTTTCAAGACGTATGTTTCAATAACTAATTCATTAACTGGCTGAAATGCTGTGTAAAATGGAATAACAGATAACAGAATATGTTAGCATTTTTTATGTACCACAAAATAACAAACATGCAAGGCACAGCGTAAGGATTAAGTAAAAGGTAGGAATCACCTGGACACCTTATTGTACACAAAATGATGTATGATGCATATAAGGATAATAGGTATACGCTATTTATACAGGAAGCACCAGAAATGCAAGGTACATTCCAGCAATGAAGGTGCTTCACTATAATTTTAAATCTCATAAAATAATTTGATTAGATAATCAATCTCTTCAGGCAAACACTCAAATACCCACTTTTATTTTAGTATTATAATTGTAATTACAAATAAAAAAATGAAAATGAAAAAATGTGTCACGATTGTCACGAATGCCAGGCTTACGTGGTTTGCCTGGCTGGTTGGGTTTGGCAGAACGCATATGCAGGACAAAAGGTGACTTAGTGAAACTCATACTGAGTTTATTATATACACTATATACACAGTTCAGGGCAAAGGTACAAAAACGTCAGGCAGAAGAATAATCCAGAACAGAAACAAAGTCGATCGATCAGCAAACAGTAAATCCCAGAATATCCAAAACACAATAACAAAACAGGCAGAGTCCGAAACACATGAAATCAAACACGGGTAAATTCGAGGCTTGGCAAGGATAACGTGGCGTTACGCTAATGCTACGCAAACTCGAAGCACATACGGAAGTCCTTTTAAACATGAACTAATTGTCTCTTAATTGGATGCAGCTGCATTCAATTTCTGGTTACGTAATCAGGCTGAGCGCGTGTGTTAATGGGAGCTGTAGTCCTCTGTCGCTTGCACCAAAATGCGGAAGTGCGCGCTTCCGCGCTGCGCGCGACAGAGAGTTCAAACGCACTACGCGAGTGTCCGAGTTCATCAGGCGCACTCGTGTGTGCCAAGTGAAGCGGTTCCTGACAGAACCCCCCCCCCAAAGGCGCTCCTCCCGGAGCGCCTAACACGGCCCCTCCTCGGGGGTCCTGGGCCCGTAGGCTCAGGTGC
>JAQQZU010000023.1:12529359-12554982 GCA_030068025.1 Parauchenoglanis punctatus | reverse complement strand
TTCTTGCCACTGGAGGGGGCTCTGGAACGATTGCCTCCTTTTTCGCCACTGGAGGGAGCTTTGGAGCGGTTGCCTCCTTTTTCGGCACTGGAGGGGGCTCTGGAATGATTGCCTCCTTTTTTGCCACTGGAGGGAGCTTTGGAGTGGTTGCCTCCGTTTTACCACTGGAGGGAGCTTTAAAGCAGTTGCTTCCCTTTCTTGGCATTGGAGGGGGCCCTGGAGCATGAACCTCCTTTTTTTCCTGCCCTTGGAGAAGAAATTGAAAGTCTTTCCCCTGCTCTCATCATTTAATTAAGTGACTTATTTAATTTACTGTCAGTGTGTTAATTGTATAACTTACTGTGAGGAACCCTTGGGTGACAGATGGGATACAGACTCGGGACCACACTGAAGTAGGGGAAAAGTGTTCTTTTATTTAACGGATTAGCTAACCAAGTAGGGAAAACACAGAAAAAAACTGGCCTGGGTGATATTGGTGCAGTGGTGCTTGTGAAGGGGACAAAGGTGCTTTGCTGGTGCCCCTGCCTGAAGCAGCACCTGTAAGGAGAAGCCCTGTCAAGACAAAAACTAGCATGTTATTTTACTGTTGGAGACCTTATTTTGTGCCATCCATTAGAGGAGTGTGCGATCCTTGATTAATGTGAAGTGATGCCTTGTGAGATAAGAGTGTGGGTCAACTTACAGCTGATGTAGATTACTGTAGTGCTCTTCTCCATTGAATTCTTGGGATAAGATGGCTCTCAAGCCGGTCTCGAAGTCATTCGCTTGGACTATGAGCAGTTGTTGGAAGTCAAGATTTTGTAGCTCTGGAGAGCTGGTGAGGGCCAGTTTGAGGGCCTGGAAAGCCCACTCTGCAGCCAGAAAAAAGCGCACGATCTTCGGTTGACCTTTCTGGGTTAAATCTGAGAGAGGGGCAGCTAGAGATGCAAGGTTAGGTACTGAGCGATGATAGTATCCGGTGAGCCCCAAAGAGGCACATATCTGTTTCTTGGTGGCTGGGCATGGTACTACTGTACTGCCTTTGCTTTCCGTTCTTGTGGTTTTAGGAGGCCCTGCCCGTTGCTGTAGCTTAGGTACTGGGCCTCGGTCAGATATAGGTGGCAAATGCTTGGGTTGGCAGTGAGCCCTTCCTGTTGAAGGTGGTAAATGTGGTCTTGCCAGGTGGAGGCGTGGATGATGACATCATCAAGGTAGGCGGGAGTGTAAGAACAATATGGTCGGGGGACAATATCCATTAGATGCTGGAATGTCGCTGGAGATCCATGGAGGCCAAAAGGGAGAACCTGGTACTGCCAGTGCCCTGAAGTTGTTCTGAAGGCTACCTTGGGTTGGGAGGATGAGGAGAGTCAAACCTGCCAGTAGCCCTTTGTGAGGTAAAGGGTGGAGATGAATCTGGCCCTCCTCAACCACTCAATGAGTTCATCCACTCATCCAAGATGATGGGGCTGGACCAGGGGCTTGTCGACTCTTCGATTACTCCATCCCATAGGATCTGTGCCACTTCAACCTCAATAGCATGATGACGGCCTTTGGGGACTGGACAGTGCCACTGCCTGACCTCTACCCCTAAAGTGTTCTTTATGTAGTGTTGAATGAGGTGAGTCCACCCAGGATCCTTAAAGATGTCAGAGAACCTGGGCTCTAGCTTCAGTAGCTCCTGTTGTTGTGCCAGGGTTAGCTCTTGGTATTTGTGTACTGTCTCAGTGGGACCTATGGCAGAGAGACAGGAGGCAGCCAGGCAGGGACAGGCTTGATCCACTTTTTTAACAGGTTAACATGATACAATTGGGTGTCCACACTCTTACTGGGCTGCTGAACGCAGGAGTTCATGGGACCTACTCACTTCATAATGGTGTAGGGGCCTTACCACTCAAGCAGTTGTTACCGGTGATGTGAGTGCACAAAGAAAATACACCACCGCAACAGACAACACTACAAAAACCAAGGGAGCTTTCATCAACGCAAAGTGTTTGTATAGAACATTCAATCAACTGTGTGACCCTAAACCTCAATATCAAATAATATTTCAACCTACTATGAGATTTACTTCACTAATAAACTATATCTATGCATAAAGGGGGGAGGGACTCTCATTCAGCTTTTGGATTTTTACGCTCCATGCACGGTTTTGGATTTTTACACACTGCGCATGGCCTGTTTGATTTGCATGTTATTATTCACTTAGTTTTTCATTTTGTCTATCCACGATGTCTACACATCAACAGAAAAAGGTACAGTGTCTTGGAAGCCCTGGAAGAGGCTTTTAGCTGAAGTGATGTCGAAATTGATGATTCATCTGATTCATCTGCCTTCAGCACGGATTATGAATATGACTAAAGAGGATGGATATTTTTTGGAGAACATCAATCCAGTTTATGAGTAAGTTATTGTACTTGTTTTGCATTTTGAACAACTTTGCAGTGCATGTATTTTAGTTTCACTGATAATGCCACAATAATGGCGGCAATTTTCTCACAACAACCTGTTATTATTGCATGTTGTTATGAATTGAGCAGATTTTCTAAATGATTGACTGTGAATAATTCTCATTGCCTCTATTTTCATAGCCAAGAAGATGACAATGGAGATGAGGTCCCAGGTCTGTCTGGTTCCTACAACACTGTAGTCACCCATTCCCACAACACTGCAATAACACAGCCCTCCACCCCTTCAGCCGAGACATCATTCACTCCTGCAAGTGAGGATAATGGAGGAGATGAGTATGTACCACCTGCACAAAAGACACAATCATGTTCTTCTACTTCTGCCTCTAGACCAACACAGACATCATCCTCCAGTTCATGGTTTTTACATATCTTTGGACATAATAATCTTTTTTGGGATGATCTAAGTACATACAAGAGCAGACAGGTGGAGAACAGAATGGCCATACAATGGGAAGATGGTGGCAAGCAAGGCCAGAATTGGATTCAAACCATTTATGAAAGAAAAGCCAACTATGTTTGGATACAAACAGTTTGTCTTGGCTGACTCCCAGACTGGATACACGTGGAACTTTTTTGTTTATCATGGAAAATTTGCCAACAGTTTCCAGGGGGAAGGCCTCAGTTACACATCTGTTATGGATCTAATGAACCTTGCTCTGCTGGGAAAAGTTTAACATATGTATGATGACAACTTTTACTCAAGCCCAGCACTTTTTCAAACACTTGCTGCCAATAACACACTATCTTGTGAAACCACCTGATACACACGCATTGTCTTTCCAAAAAAACATGGAATGATTTTGCCATCAAAGACTATAATAAATACATGGGTGGAGTGGATCTGTCAGATGCCCTCATCCAACATTCTGTTCGAGGGAAGACAATGAGATGGTATAAGACCTTTTTCTACCATTTTGTTGACAATGCAATTGTCATTTCCTACATCTTTTTCAAGCTCATGGCCATCGGACAATCAGAGACTCCCATGACATGCAAAAGATTTAGGGAGGTCCTGATGAAAGAGCTGGTTGCAGAGTCCAAAGCTGCAATTGCTTCTCCTGCCTCCCGCCTCAACCTCAGCACCACCTGTATGCTCATGTATTTTGAGGAAACTGCTACTGCCCGGAGGAGGATCTGTGTCCTTTGCAAGGACCAGGGGGAAAAGATGAAGACACCACTGTACTGCAACAAGTGCAATGTTGCCCTGTGTCTTATCTCAATGAGGAACTGCTTTCAGGAGTACCATATGAGGATGTAGATAATTTAAAATAACACTCATTATTTTGTATGTAGTTATTTTTTGTGTTACTATACTGTTTTTGATCGTTGAATGTATTTTTCCTTCAGAAGTGTTATTACTGACCATTGCACTGAGTTCATATTTTTTACGTATTTCACATTGTTCTTTTTGTTTTGTTTGAAACCAAAGCACTTAATCAGTTCATACCCAAGGAACATCCTTTTGTATATATTTTTTGTGTTGCTATTCTGTTTGTTTCGGATTGTTGAATGTATTGTTACTTCATAATTGTTTTTATTACTGTCATTGCACTAACAGTTCACATTTTTACATATTGCACATTGTTCTTTTTGTTTTGTTTTGATGTTTCATTGTTTTCCATTTGGAAACAATTTATTAAAAATACAATTCATAAAGATACATTCTAGTTGTTTTTTAATTGATTTTATACTGTGCACAATGGTAAAATCTGATGATTCACTGGATAAATGTCAAGGAAAAAAGCTGTATTGTGTGGAAATAGACTTCAATAATGGAAAACAATAGAATTTTTAAGCCAGATTCCCTTTCAAAAGGTAAAAAATCCATTTGACCGTGGCACACTTTGGGTATCCAAATGGAGAGTCCGCCTGGTCCTATCCTTACTAAAGATTTTATAGAATCAATATGCTTTGTGGTTTTTCTATGCACTTTAGTACAGTTGTAAACTAGGAGTTGGTGAATAAAAAATGTGGCATATCTGTGCATGGAATCATTGCTATCATGGTGTTATCCACTGTGTAATCTAAAATAAATTTTAGGCAAGGATAAAAAATGTAAATTTCTTCTTTGGTTTGTCACAATTTACTCAGGCAAAGTAACAGTAACAATATTAATGACACTGTGAATATATTCCCTAAGGTCTGTCCTATCCATAGAGACCATAGAGAACTGTCATTTGTTTACACTCATTTCTGGGGAACCATCTGAACAGCAGCTCAATTGGTGTAAATTCAGTTAGGCTTGGGGTGTTTCATGGATGGTGAAGAGGATGTAGGATGGAGTAGTAGGTCCCAGTTGTGGCCCTCTTTTTTTGACTATTCTGCAGAGAATCCTCTTCAGGGTCTGGTTGAGTCTTTCCACAAAGCCATCTGTCTGGCGGTGAAACACCAAGGTGTGTGCCATAGCTGGCACAGGTCCAGCATGAGCCGGGAGATGAAGGGCATGCTTTGATCAGTAAGTATATCTTTTAGGATGCCAACTCAGAGGTACCGACACTGGGGACATTGCTGAAGGTTTTCACCTTTGTGAGAATCCCTGGCCAGGGGATGTGGTCCCAGATCTTCACCAGAGTGTTGCGGGAACCCAGATGACCTCCCAGTGGGTGTGTATGTGCCAGGTGCATGATGGTCTCTATTTTGGAGTGGGGTATGATGACTGATCAAAGGGCTCCCCACATAGACAGCAGTTATAGTACAAAAGACGTTCTTAAAATGGAAATGCTCAAAAGGTCGAGGAGGCTCCAGTTTACCCATCTCCTTGTCGACCTGCAGCATCTGGTCCCAGCAGTGCTTCAGCCTTTCATCCTCTGTTCCCTCCCAAAGTTTCTTTCTTGGTTAACCTCCTGATTAAATCAAAATAAAGGGTTAGTGAGAGGGGAGGACTTGCCTTCAGTACCAGCCTCAACAGCAACATTTTTGTCTGCAGCAAGGAGGATGGCTATAGGTTTGAGTGACGGTGTGGCTTGTATTGGCAGTATGGTCAGGCTAGCTGGAGATGGCTCAGCACAGCTTGGAATGTTAGTTTGAGACCTGGCCAATCCCAACCTATGAGAAGATTGGGAATTAGTCCAGCTTTTACAGGCCACTCACCTTGTTGGTGCCCCAAGCAGACCTCAGTGGTTGGGACCTTCCGGACATCCCCATGTACACAGGTCACCAGGAGGGAGCCTCCTGGCTAGGGTCATTCCCCTCACTTATATCAGGGTGATGGAGCTCCCAGAGTCAAGCAGTGCTGTCACAGGGGACCCTTCCAGGCAGAGATGTGGATGGGGCAACCCACCAGCCAGGGCTCCTGAAGGCCTTGAGAGCACCAGGACTCTGACTTGGTAGGCATGGGCTCATCTCATGGTGTCAGTGGATGAGCGGTTGCACCAGACCCAGCCACTCCATTTCCAGAGTGGAGATCACCATCTCAAGGGATTTCACCATCTCTGTTGAGGTCTGAGATACAGCCATCCCCACTGCTCTCTATTCCTCATTGGGTAAACACCCACAGGAAGTGTTCCATCGCAACTCATTGGACAACTTCTTTAGTTGAGAGCTGGGAAGGTTGTAGCCACTGGCAGGATATCTGGAGGAGATTCATCTGGGTTGAGGGTTCTCTGTCGCTCAAGTCAACGATAAGCCACAGCTTGTCAGGCTCTATACCAAGTCTGCTGCAATCTTTGGTCTGTTCATCCGGGAGTACATAGTAAGCCTTCTGCATTCTCCACCACTGTGAAGTATGCTTGGGTGACAGATGGGACAAAGATTCAGGACCTCACTGAAGTAGGGGAAACATGCTCTTTTATTTAATGTTTTAGGCAACCAAGAAATGAAAACAAAGGGAAAAAATAGCTGGAATGACACCAGTGTGGTCATGCAGATAAAAGGGAGAAAGGTGCTTTGCTGGTGCTCACGGGAAGAGTGTACAGTTGCCTAGGTAGAGTAAGGGTGGTTGGAGAAGAAGCACCAGGCAGATGAGGGCTCTAAAAAGGTTGAGGGCTCTTGGCTGCTAAATCTCCCTTGTAGCACAAAGCGAGGAGTCTTGCCTCACAAGGAGTCTGTCTCACTCAATCTGCCAAGAGCACACCCTTATATATGCAGCTGGATTCTCCTGGAGGGTAGATTTAATTTAATCCTCTGCTAGCTTCACTGTGTTGAGCAGTCCTGCCCTTGAGTGAGCGATGTCCAGAGCTCTCCCCAACCAGTGGTACTGTACTAGTGCAGTGTGCTGAGTCCAGGCAGAGCTGCCCTTCAGCACCACAGTGCAGTGCACTGAGAAGCACTTGCTCATTCCAGACAGTGGGGCTATAGTGCCGTCCTCACACGTACTCACTGTAATAATTATTAAAAATTCAATACTTTGTTTACCCCTAGTTTGTAAGGTGATCCATGGACACTTGCAGATGCAGTTTGGCTTTATAATCTGCAGAGGTCTGAACATCCAATGAAGATGTTTCTGAGTGAAAATTAGATTTTCCACTGAAGAGCAATGAATGCTGTTTTCTTTCATTGTGGTCCTATTGCAAGTGTCAGCTCCAAAGAGCTGTGAGTTTCCTCTCTTTGATGTTCATCCACAATAATGAAACTGTTATCCTAACTCTTGCCCTCCAGATCTGCCTGAACCATCCTGATGCCCCACATCTGCTTTTAGCCTCCATCAAATGAAAGTCATTCACTGCTGATAAGGATGACCCTGCATGGATAGCCTAAAGATTACCATTGGATTACTGTGGATGGTATCACATGCACACCCTCAAGTGGGTGTGGATGACCTTCCTTAGATAGTGTAAACACTGCAATTCCTATGAACAGTTTACACTTAAGTCTCACTCACTGAACAGTTGATAACTTCAGTTTGATATGATAGAATTAAAATTTAAATTCTAATGATGGTCATATTCAAATTCTTTTTAACTTAGCACAATGTGACTCATTAGTATATAGATATATAAAAGAATTAATTTATAATGACAGTGTCAACCAGAAGAGGATGTGTTCCATTTTAAGTCTTGTTCCTCTCAAGGTTTCTTTCTCTTGTCACCTCAGGAAATTTTTCCTTGCCACTGTCTCCTCTGTTGTGCTCATTAGGGATAAATTAAAATTTTATATCTGGACTTCTGTAGATCTGATTTGTGACAATGTCTATTGTTAAATATGATATATACACTTTTGGGCAAAAAAATGAGGCAAACCCAATATTACAAAACAATAAGCTTTTAATGGTCTCAACATATATCACCGGGCAGAAAATAAATAAGACAAAAAGAATAGCACTCCTGAGACCTCTGCCTTTTTGTTTGTCAATGCTCATTGTTGAAACTGTTGGGGGGGATATAGAAACAGGAAAGTTCACTTACATAGTCTTCTGGTATGCAAAGAGAAAATCATGAAAAGATTTAAATGTTTAAATGATATAAATTTGAAACTAACTTGTCTGAGTGTTCAAAATTTTCCAAAATGTCTTCTGTTTGAAGACTTTAACATTGAGTGGAACAACATGGACTCTTCTTTCTGTAAAAATCCATCTGCAAGTTTACCCACAAGACTTCAACATTTAAAGTAAATCAAGGGAAAAGCTGTCCCACACAAATTTACTTTATCTATTTGTTGAATTCTTGATCATTTTCATCACCAATGATTTCCTGTTGAGGCCATTAAAAGCTTTAGTGTTCTGCAATATTTGGTTTGCCTAATTTTTTGCCCCGGAAAGTAAATACAATTGAATTGCACTGAATTGAGAGGGTCAGATGAAAGAGAGCATGAGACAATGTCTCATGGGTCCTTTACAGTGCTTGACCTGCATTGTGATCATCTGATTACTGTAAAATTTACATTAACAAAATGGTGGTATCTATCTGTGGATACATAGTACCTATAGGTAGTATGCATTAAATGCTGCTGTCATGCATACATCATTTCTTTGAAATGAACACATAGGAACCCTAGTTGTTATCTGGGGATATGGAACCACAGATATCTAAATGTAACTATATATAAGAAATTATAGCTTTATAGAAATTATAGACATTTCTTGTATGTATGGGAACTCTCACCTACTGTATGTGTTGAAAACACTGCTCGTCCTTGATAGCACAGTCCAAATATGGTAGTATTTTGATAGTGATACAGTATTCTGAAAACCTCCTGGGTTCTGGTGTAGACAAAACATCCTCCCAATCAGAGGATGCTTTGTCTATAGCAGCATCTGAAAAGATTTTCCATGCTGATAATGACCCATTAGTCTATAAACAGGGTGGTGTTGAAGAACATGAGTCCTTAGCCGTGTCACTGAGAATCATTAGTTATTAGTTTTAGATAAAATATTAGAAAGTTCTTTCAAATTTTTACTATGCTCATCAGTCATTGCTGGGTTTGTTGGCATTTATGTCTAGCAAATTGTTAAGGCCCTGGGGTTTGGCTCATCTTCAACTCCAAATCAGGTCCAAATCCATCAGTTTGGTGTGCAGTCAACACAGTGGATGTCTAGCTCTGACATTGCCTTTTTAAGATGGTCAGTGCCAAGGCAGCTGAAACAGCTACACCCTAGGTGGTGGAGGCACTGTTGTGCCTTTGATCACCAAAGCTCCAGTATCTATGGCCCACTTATTACTCACAGTGCTGTGAATCCCAAGAATTTTGAAGCTGCCTACTCTTTTTACTGCAATCCCATTTACTGTGAGAGTAGAGGAGAGGGCTTTGCATACTTGTGCAGTCGCTAATATATTTGTGAGCACAGCTCACATCTTTGATGTACAGTGGATATAAAAATTGTACAAACCGCTGTTAAAATGCCAGGATTTTGTGATATGAAAAAATGAGACCACAACAAGTCATTTCAAAACTTCCCCCACATTTAATGTGACCTATAACCTTCATCCATTACCTATACTGCTTTATCCATCTGGGTCATGGGGAAGCTAGAGCCAATCCCAGCATCTTCGGGTGAGAGGCGGGGTACACCCTGGGCAGGTCGCCAGTCCACCACAGGGCCAACACAGACAACAAACCACACATGCTTGCATTCTCACCTGCGGGCAATTTAGAGTAGCCAGTTGACCTAATCTGCATGTCTTTGGTATGTGGGAGGAAACCGGAGCATCCGGAGGAAACCCACACATGCACGGGGAGAACATGCAAACTCCGCACAGAGAGGCACCCTTTGTAACCCGGGGATCGAACCCAGGACCTTCTTGCTGTGAGGCGACAGTGCTAACCACCACACCACTGTGCTGCCCCATGACCTATAATATATATAATCTGTTAGGGGAAAAATATAAAAACAATTAAAAAGTACAATAAGCTGGTTGCATGTGTGTACACACCCTTAAACTAATACTTTGTTGAAGCACCTTTTGATTCAATTACAGCATTCACTCTTCTTGGGTACACACCTGCCATCAATTAAAGAAACTCTGATTAACCCCAAATAAAGTTCAGCTCTCCTAGTAGGATTTTCCTGTCATCTACTCAGTTGCCTGGTACAGCAAAAGCCATGGTTTGCCATGGAGAGCTTACACTGCATCAAAGGGACCTCATTCTTGAAAGGTATTAGTCAGGAGAAGGATACAAAAAAATTTCCACAGCATTGGATAGACCATGGAACACAGTGAAGGCAGTTATCAAAAAGTGGAGAAAATATGGGACAGCAGTGACGTTGCCAAGATCTGGACATCCCTCCAAAATTGATAAAACAAGATGAAAACTGGTCAGGGAGGTGGCCAAGAGACCTACAGCAACGCTGAAGGAGCTGCAGGAATTTCTGGCAAGAAATAGTACTACATGTGACAACAGTCTCCTGTATTCTCCATATGTCTGGACTATGGGGTAGGGTTGCAAATTGGAAACAAACCTTTTCTTACAAAGAAAAACATCCAGGCCCAGCTAAAATTTTCCAAAAAATACAGTAAATCTCCCAAAAGCATGTGGGAAAATATTTTATGGTCTGAAGAGACCAGGGTTGGACATTTTGGCCACAATTCCAAAAGGTATGTTTGATGCAAAAACACCGCTTTGCATCACTAAAAGAACACCATACCCACGGTGCAGCATGGTGGTGGCAGTTTCCTGCTTTAGGGTTGCTTTTCTTCAGCTGGAACCATAACCATTAACCACTTTAATCAAGGTGGAGGGAATTATGAACAGTTCCAAATACCAGTCACTTTAAGCCTAAATCTTCAGGCATCTGCTAGAAAGCTGAAGATGAAGAGGAATTTCACCTTTCAACATGACAATGACCCTAAGCAAACTTCCAAATCAACAAAAGAATGGCTTCACCAGAAGAAAATTAAAGTTTTGTAATGGACCACCCAGAGCTCAGATCTAAATCCAATAAAAAATTTTGGGGTAAACTGAAGAGGGCTGTGCACAAGAGAGACTCTCACAAACTGATAGATTTGGAGCACTTTTGCAAGGAAGAGTGGGCAAATATTGCCAAGTCAAGCTGTACCATGCTGATAGACTCCTACCCAAGGAGAGTGAATGCTGTAATTAAATCAAAAGGTGAGGTGGTTCAACAAAGTATTAGTTTAAGGGTGTGTACACTTACGTAACCAACTTATTGTACATTTCTTAATGTAATCTTATTTTTTCCCCTAACAGATTTGTTTGTATTTCAAAATGCAAGTGTTTGTATTTTTATAAGATTTGTTTGTATTTCAATTGGCTTGTACAGGTTATAGGGCACATTTAAAGATTTGAAAAGATTTGAAATGATTTATTGTGGTCACATTTTTTGTATCACAAAAATTATATATATATATATATGTGTGTGTGTGTGCATGCGTGCGTGCGTGTGTGCGTGCGTGTTTGTGTGTGTGTGTGTGTTAGACCCAACCTGAGCGGAGACTGAGAAGTACTGGAAGAACATATGGGAGAAAGAGCCATCATATAACACCAATGCCAAGTGGCTGGAAGACCTAAGAGCAGACCACAGTGATCTCACAGAACAAAAACCAATCACCATCTCCAAGGCAGATACCCAGCAAAAAGTTTCAGTCTCAGGCATGAAGAACTGTACAGCACCTGGATATGACATGATACACACCTACCAGTTGAAGAAGCTAACAGCACTCCATGCTAACAACAGGCGTTCACTCAGAATGGCTAACCAAATGTGGTTAAGAACAACAGAGCTAATATCCTGTGGGACTTCAATTTAGAGACAGATAAGCAGCTGCTGGCCATCCAACCAGACATAGTGGGGGTTGATAAGGAGCAGAAAACAGCAGTAGTGATAGGTGTGGCAATCCCAATTGACAGTAACTTCAGGAAGAAAGAGCACAAGAAGACTGAACTACCAAGGCCTGAAGGAACAACTGGAACTGGAAGATGGTCCCAGTGGTAATAGGAGCATTAAGGGCTGTGTCTCCCAAACCTGGAGAGTGGATACAACAGATTCCAGGTACAACAACTGAGGTCTCTGTCTAGAAATGTGCAGTTCTAGTAACAACCAAGATGCTGCATGGAACCCTCAAACTCCCAGACCTCTCGTAAAGAACCTGAGGTTAAGGAAGACATACACACAACACCCCCCAAGGCAAGCCAGGCAAGGAAAAACACCCTGGGATGAAAATAGGAAGAAACCTTGAGAGGAACCAGACTCAAATGGTGAACCCACCTTCATGTGGGTGGCACTGGATAGTGCGATTACAACCAACTCACTTCTATAACTGTCTGCTGCATGGTCATAAAAAATATAGTTGTGGGGAACATAATTCAATATAGTTTTAACAAAGTCTATTCTGTTTCAGGTGATTCACTGATGGATATTTGAGTGCAAGACTGTGGTAATTTAAGTTCTATGCCATTGTAGCAGAACTGCTCATGTCAACAGCAGTCCAATGCCATCTTCACAGTTCCAGATATATGTTGAGGCAGTTTACATGGAGCTATCCTCAACAGGATCAAGTGGTTTTCAATTTTGACAATAACTTCAACCAGAAGTAGGACCTCAGGATGGATCAGGCAGGTCCAGAAAGCAGAGGGTGTCAGAATCACTGGTATCTCAGGAGTAGCATATGCAGCTCGACAATTAGAGAGAGAGAAAGAGAGTGAGAAAGAGAAGGAGAGAGAAAAAGAGAGGAGAGAGAAAAGAGAAAAACAGATTGCCATTTAACTTTCAATTGGTCTGTTTGAAGGTGCATATATGATCATTAATAGAGTACTAGTTAATAAATGTAACAGAGTTTTGGTTGCAAAGAAAAAGAAGTAGTAAAAGTTTCCAGAAGTGTGCTAGATTTTCAGTAAAAACTTGCCAGACAATTTATTTATAAAACTGCACAAAGTCTACCTGAAACCAGTGAAGCATTTTTAAAAAACAAATGGTTGTTACAGCAAATATTGCCTTTTCTTAGTGCAGTAAAGCCATTATTTTTAGCAATCTGAGCATATGCAATTATCCTGCTCCATTTTATTTCTGCCTTGGTCAGTGTGCTTTCTTTTATATTAATGATTATTCATAGACTTTGCAGTATTCTTGTTAGAATAACTGCCCTGCATTTAGTTAGTGACTTGACAATGTGTGTGGACTTTTATGGACCAAGTTCCTTAAAGGTGTGTATAGCTGTCATGATCTGCTCCTTGTGGCACACGTGAGTGCGCCTTGTGGACTCGGCCACGCATGCTGTGCTTCTGATTATCTCCGTCGCGCTTAGCGCGGAAGCGTGCACTTCTGCTTTATGGCGCAATCTGCGGAGAACTACAGCTCCCATGAGCACATGCTCCCGGACTCCATGACGCATGAGCAGTAATTGGATGCAGGTGCATCCAATCCATGGACAATCATGCCATGTTCAAAAGGACTCACAGTTTGTCTTATACTTTGCGAAGCATTAATCTAGCCCTCGTGTACTCTACTGCCTAGCCTTGTTTTCCTGTGTTTGTGTACTTTGGTTTTTGAACTCAGTTTTCTGTGTTTTGTACTTTGCTTTTTGCCTAGCCTGTGATACGCTGTTTGCCATTCGACTGACCTAGTTTCTGTTTTGGATTACCCTTTTGCCCACCATTTCTGTACCTCTGCCTGTGTGTGTTAATAAACACAATGGATTTTATGTGTCCAGCCAAACACCGACAACGTGACAGAGTGCTTCGCCATAACCTGGACGCAGCAGGAGAATGGGACGATGGCCGGATGCACACAATGCTGTCATTTTTCCTACGAAAGGTATGGTTATACACCCTGGGACCTTATGACGGTGTGGAATTTCCCCCAGCTGGATTTCTACTCCAGTGTTAGCTGTTTTTTGAGGACCTAGTGGATCCTAAACCTGCTGATGACATCTGTGTGAGATGCATTATACACTAGCTTACTGGACCATCACGTATGTTCATGGAAAACCTGCTTAGCATAGAGCACCCATGCCTTGCAGAACCCCAAGGACTTTGGTAAAGCGCTCAGGGGGCTCTATGGGGCCAAAAAAAACACTCCAGAGTTCCCTCCAGTGGCAAAAAATGAGGCACCCCCTCCAGAGGCCAAAAGGGAGGCAACCGCTTCAGAGCTCCCTCCAGTGACCGAAAGGGAGGATTTTGCTCTATTGCATGCTCCTCCACCAGGTTTTGAGGATCATGTCATCGCTCCTCCGCCAGGCTTTGGGGATTATGTTGTCACTCTTCTGCCAGGCTTTGAGGATTATGCAGAGTCCACATTCATGCCAGCATCAAAGTTAGAATCCAAGCCACATTCCAGGTCACAGTCCAAGTTCAAGTTCATGTCCATGCCTGAATCCAAGCCACAGTACAGACCATAGTCCAAATTAGAGTCCATGTCCATGCCTGAATCCAAGCCACAGTCCAGGCCACAGTCCAAGCTAGAGTCCAAGTCCATGCCTGAGCCAAAGTTCGAGTCCACAGCAGAGTCCAAGTTCACGTCAAAGCTCAAGTCCACAAGAAGTCCGTTCCCGAAACCACGTCCATGCCACAGTCCAAGTACAAGTCCAAGTTCATGTCAGAGTCCAAGCCCATGCCACAATCCAAGTCCAAGTTCATGTCAGAGTCCAAGTCTATGTCCAAGCTAGAGTCCAAGTCCATACCTGAATACAAGCCAAAGTCCAATTCCATGTCTGAATCCCAGTCCATGCCACAGTCCATGCCTGAATCCAAGTCAAACTTTGAGTCCTAGCCAGAGCCAAAGTCCAAGTCCATGCTGGAATTCAAGTCCAAGCCAGAGTCCACGTTTGAAGTCCATGCTCGAGTCCATGCCAGAGTCCACATTGAAGTCCATGTCTGAGTCCATGCCACAGTCCATGCTTGAATCCAGGTCTATGCCACAGTCTATGCTGCAGTCTATGTTCGACTCTGTGCCAAAGTCCAGGTCCACGCCAGAGTCGAAGTCTGTGCCAGAGTCCAAGTCCATGCCAGAGTCCAAGTCCAAGTCCAAGCCAGAGTCCACAGTTCACCGGGCCAGAGCCAGAGCCCGCGCCTGTCCAGTTCACCAGGCCAGAGCCCACATCTGTCCAGTTCACCGGGCCAGGGCCAGAGCCAGAGCCCGCACCTGTCCAATCCCCAGAGACCATTCACATTAAGATTACAGAACAAGTTCCAGTAAAGGCCGCAGAGCCTGGTCCAGTCCAAGCCATCTCCTAACCTTCGCACATGTCCAGCCAAACCCCAACGATGTGAGAATAGCAGCAATAGCAGATCACGGCCCTTTAGATGGTTACTCTCTAGTTCCCATAGGCTTATGCCTAGGGGTATGTGATAATGGCAAAAAATTATGTCACTATTTTCTGGGACTTTGACAATAACAATAATTAGACAATATTTTGCATCCTTTAAAAACATATTTGTAAAAGTCTTATTGAGCTAGCTTTGTATTTTTAATAGGATAATAATTGTACCATACTAATGAGATTAATGAAAACAACAGTTAAGGAAAACGGGTCTTATTTATTTACTTAAAATTGAATAAAATAAGATCTGTTTGAGTGAAATATGTTTCACCAGGCAGTGTGTATCTAGGGTCTATAGTCTAAAACTTGTTTGAAACTGTCTCTCTCAACTGCTTGAATTGCTTCTTGTTCTACAGCACTTTTTTTGCAGAATGATTCTGCTACAGTTTGCCTGTTGACCTGTCATGGACAGCTGACTCTTTTTGTGTTCTTCACATCTGTGTGGTGGTTGGTTCACAGATGGTGAAACAAGTTAGTTGTCCAGCTCTCTTTATTGGCAAAATATTTCCAACATAGTATGCAGATTTCCTCATTTTTAACAACATCAGGCATTTCAAAGCCAAACCACCTCAATGAGAGTGAGGTTGATCCACGTATTGCAATTTAATCTAATTTAACTTGTGCTGTGCTGACTTTGCATGCCTATGCCCTCGCATTGAACATGCACAGTAGTTTATCCTGTTAGATTATATGAGACTCTCAAGGCATGTTTTTTATTGTTTTTTGCAAAGTGAGTGACATACTCGAGAATTTCAGCTTGCACATTGTTAAAACAACATGATACATATCGATACATATACACCCTTACTTATGCCTACCTTTCAAAAGTATATAGGAAAACATTACCCATCTTAGTGTTGTCAGTGTGGCTGTCATCCTTGAGCACCTTTCAAGGGAGTCCTAGATTGAGTCCTCCTCCTCATGACATACATTTTCCAGGTGTTTCATACTGTCCTCATTAGGGGAAGTGAAATATAACACTAGTACAGTACATATGTAACTGTGTTTGTTTGTTTTATGGTTGTTTTTTTATCAACTTTGCCAGGGTTCCTTGTCATTCAAAATCTGTGAGGACTTGGCAAGAAGGGAATGATTGCTGTATGATGGTGGTATTTATTGCAAATGCTAAATAATATGTAATTGCATGTGCTTGTGTTTGCATTTATGCATATGCACACAGGGTTATTATATACAATTAATGTAATAGCTTCTTAATTTTGTTTTCATAGGGGTGGCATGATTCAAACAGCTGAGCAGTACCAGTTTGTGCATCATGTTCTGAGTCTGTATGAAAAACAGCTGAGTTGGAGACGAGAAGAATAGCATTTGCCACAGCACATCCTAATCTACTATCAGTCTGTCAACACTTTACATCTGCCTACACAAGACCTCAACATGTCAAGCATTTGTTGTGCTCCTGCTAGACTGTATAACAGTATGATCTATTGTTAAATGTTGGGTTATGTGTAAACCTGCAAGACTTTAACTCAGGACTTCAATTTCCCAACATGCTTCTGTGGCATAAGAATCAGTGCTACTTCATAAAGCATCATGGTGGGCTAGGGGATGCTCTCAACTAAAGTTACATTAAAAGGCCTATGCCTTATTGCTGTTTCCACTCCACACCAAAACTGACTCTGGCCTGTGGTCTAAAGATATTTAATAACTGTGCCCTCATTGTCCTGTACATATGCTCATTTATGCAGTTATCCAATCAGCCAATCATGTGGCAGCAGCAAAATGCATTAAATCATGCAGATACATTTCAGTTCAGTTCATTTGTCATATGTATGCCAACACAGGGTCATCATTACCTTGAAATGTGTTGGACGAGAGTATAAACAAGTAATAAGTCTCAGCAATGGAGATGCATAAAATTTAATTGAACAATAAAAGTGGGGGGGAGTACAAAGGCAGACACCAGTATTTCACATTAGAGAAAATGACAAGTGTAAGTAACAATAATTTCACATTGAATAAAGTAATGTGTAATAACAATAATTGCACATTGAGGTAAAGTGTCATGTGTAAGGACCAATAATTTCCCATTTGAGGGGAAAGTGACAAGTTAAGTACTACTTGACATTGCAGACAGAGAAAGCAGTTTTGTGGTATGTTGGTAACCAGTCCACTGTGGGATGTTTAGCTGCTGGAGTTAAGGAGTCTGAAGACCTGATGATAAAAGTTGTTCTTAAGTCTGGTGGTCCATGCAGCCATGCTTCTATATCGCCTTCCAGAAGGTAACAAAGAGAACAGTTGGCGTGCTGGATGGCTGTGGTTCTTAATGATGCTGTGTGCCTTTCTCAGGCACCGTTGGAGGTAGATGTCCTGAATGGTAGGGAGGCTCTTGCCAGTGATGTGCTGTGCTGCCTCCACTACTCTTTATAGTGATTTCCAGTTGTGGGCAGAGGAGCTCCCATACCATACTGTAATGCAGCCCATCAGCAAGCTCTCTATTGTACACCTGTAGAAGTTTGAGATGATATTGGCGTTCAAGCCAAACTTCTTCATCCTCCTCAGGAAGTACAGCCACTGGTGAGCTTTCCTGACCACAGTGTCAGTGTGCGCTGTCCAGGAGAGGTCCTCTGTGATGTTCACTCCGAGGAACTTGAAGTTGCTGACCCTATCAACTTCAGCACCGCTGATGTAGATGGGCCAGTGTGTGTCCCCTTGTTGTCTCCTGTAGTCCACTATCATCATCTTAGTATTGCTGACATTGAGAAGAAGGTTGGTCAATGCCTTCACTTCCTCTCTATATGCGGTTTCATCATTAACCCATAATGAGATCCATGATGGTCATGTCATCAGCAAACTTGATGATGATGATGTTAGAGTTGTATTTGGCTGTACAGTCATGAGTGATCAAGGAATACAAGAGGAGACTGAGCACACAGCCTTGTGGTGCACCCATGTTTAGGATCAGTGAAGAGGAAATGTGGCTGCCAATTTTCACCACCTGGGGCCTGCCTGTTAGGAAGTTGAAGATCCATCTGCATGTCCCCAGTCTGAGATCATCAAGCTTGGAGATGAGCTTTGAAGGGATGATGGTGTTGAATGCCGAGCTGTAATAAACAAAGAGCATTCTCACGTATGTATTCCCTTTTTCAAGGTGGGTGAGAGCAGTGTGTGTTGCCAAGGCAATGGTGTCCTCTGTGGCCCTGTTTGATCTGTAAGCGAACTGAAGTGGGTCTAAGGTGTCGGGAAGGGAGGAGCAGATGTGGGTTTCGACCAGACGTTTGAAGTACTTCATTATTACTGATGTAACTGCAACAGTGTAGTAGTCATTCAGACAGGTGACCACAGTGTTCAGCAAAGTGGTCAGCAGCTCTAGAACAGGACAGCAGTGCATTTTTAGCATGCAGACATCCGTGGCGTTAAAGAGTTAACCATAAAGTACACTCCCCCCTCCCTTTGACTTGCCTGAGTATTTAATTCTGTCTTGCCAGTAAACAATGAATCCCTCTGGCGTGATGGCACGCAGGGTATACAGGGTTCCAGCCACATCTCAGTAAATGCCAAAACACAACAGTTTCTGATGTCCTGTTGGTGTTTAATCCATGCATGCAGCTCATCCAGTTTGTTGTCCAAGGACTGAACATTAGCAAGCAGGATGCTGGGCAGAGGAGGCTTGTTGTTTCTCTGTCGTGTTCGGCACAGAATTCTGGTGCACTTCCCTCTCTTTGTTTTCCTCTGGCAACGTGCAAGTAGACAAAAGACCCAAGGGAGTGCAGCTTCCACAATATCAAAAGTTGGTTTAAAGTCCAAACTGGCTGATGATCGCAACTCCAAAAGTGTTTGTCGGTCATACTGAATGTATGACAGCGCTCTATGTGAACAAAGAATCAGTATTAGACAGTAAATAAATATTAGTACGCTGAGATGACTCGGCGCTCTCGTCGGTGCAGCCATCTTATGGCACAAAGGAAGTTCATCGGATAGTGCTTCTTTCAAGTGCTTCAGATAATGTTCACTTAAAACATCAGAATGGGGAAAATGTGAAACATAGAATGGATGTTGGTGCCAGATGGGCTGGTTTTAGTATTTCACAAACTGCTCTCTTGGGATTTTCACACATATCAGTGTCTAGAGTTTAAACAAAAAGTGTGATAAACAAAAAAACAGCATGTGTGTGGAGGGTCTGTAGACTAAAACACCTTGTTGTGAGATTAGAGGAGAGTGACCAGACTGATCTAAGCTGATAGGAAGTCTATAGTAACTTAAATAAGCATTCTTTACAATGTTTATTTGGTGGTGAGCAGAAAAGCATCTCAGAATATACAACACATCAAACCTTGAGGTAGAGGGGCTACAACAGCAGATCACATCCAGTTCCTCTCCAGGTTTCATTCCTTCCATTGTACTGCTGCCACATGATTAGCTGATTAGATAACTACATGAATGAGCAGGTGTAGAGGTGTTCCTAATAAAATGGACAGTGAGTTTACATGTGTGACAATTTTTTTAAATGAACTGTGCCTTAAAACAGTGTATAGCTTCAAATACTTTTCAGTGTACCTTTTTAAATTTGAAATAATTAATTTATTATATTTTTTCCCTAATTATCTAGTGTCATAGCTTATCAAATTTATCAAAAATAACTAGAATTTACTGAATCTGTCAAAGTACATATTTGAATTCTAAAGAATAAAATGTGAAGAGTCTGTTTTAAAAAACAATTTTAAAATCATTCTCACAGTATTAAATAAAAGAAATTGTAGTTATGATACAATACATAAATGCCACCCAGATATATTACAGATAGGTCACATTTAATATTGTACACACAGGCAATTACTCTTATCATTTAAGGTAAAGATAAATGTTGGAGTAAGTAGATTTTAAAGTAGGCTGAACTGGAATACATAAAGCCTTTCGTTTCTCTTCAAAAAATCTTTTCTCTTGTATATATTTTGTCAAGCATTTTCTAAGGCCAATTTCTTGCTTCCTTTTCAGAACATGAGATTCAAAAACCTTTCCTGGCACATTTCACAATTTTTATTATTATTATTATTATTATTATTATTATTATTATTATTATTATTATTATTATTATTATTATTTTATTTAAATTTTGATGGCTTTAAATTGTGTTTTATGCCATTATTGCAGATTGTTACCATATTTCCTAATTGAAAAATTAGTGGATGACCTGATTATTTATTTATTATTATAAATATTCATTAAAATTAAATAAATCTCTATTGTACCAGTGGTTCTAACAGAGTGGGAGACTTTTCAAGGTCAGTGTACCTTATTCTACAAAAATCAATTCACAGATTGTGTTCATGTCAAGATGCATTAGACAGTAATAATAATTATGTTAGTGTTTTCCCTTTTTTATTCATATTAAATTAGTAGAATATAAACATTAGTCACAATTTGCAATTTATTTTGCGCAAAATTGTGCGCAAAGAGATTTTCATAATTTCCCATGAAGGTCAACCGAAGTTATACCATGTAAAATTTAAATATGTGTACAAAGCAAGAATTATTGTGAAAACACACACACACACACACACACACACACACACACACACACACACACACACACACACAATGGTAGACAATATCAACTAAACTACAATTATTTGTGAATGAAGCTAAATCCTTTAAAACAATGGTCTAATAAATTACAGGAGCAGGAATAGAGACAATTTACTATCATGTGGGTGGTCAGATATGAAGCTTATACATGTTATGTGTGTGTCTATCTATCCATACATACATATACACAGACATACAGACAAACTTGAACTTATAGAATGCAAGAATTGAAGAATTGTAGTATGGCCAGATAAAACATTACAGTATTTGCACAAAAGTTACAGGAAATCAAAATTCCTTTAAGGGAAACTTAAAGGAGAAAATGTAAAAAGGACTTCTTGTGTTTGAAATATGTCCCATAAAAGAGGCATAGTTTTAAGAACATTATTCTAGTATTTAGTTTAAAAATGTCAATAAGCTAAACAGTTGTGAAGATGCATGCAACAACATTTCTTTGTTTATTTATTATATCTAAAGTGCATAGGATGTTGCCCTTATTCTAATAAACATCTTTTTGCATATAATTTTAGTTTACATTTTTTGTGAAATACAACTGTTTATTGAAATATTTTAGAACACAAAGAATATTTTACATTAACTCGAAGCATGCCATTTCTTATGTGGAAGTGGAAGTATAAAAAAAATGAAAACATTCCCAATTTATTGATGGTCTTTTTGTTTGCATTTTGTTTGTTTTCTTGACATGTAAAGTCTGGTTGGTTATCTGAAGCAGTTACAAATTCAATATAACCCACCTGTGTGCTACGGTAGTGTGCAAAATATTAGGCTCCCTTATTTTTTTTTAAAGATGCTTCTTTGATGTCTTCTGCATCAGAGCAATGTAACAGGTCCTTTGTGTGTCCATAAAAGAAGTACCATACAGTGGTTTGCAAAAGTATTCAACCCCCTTGAAAGTCATCATTATTTTCTGCATGACAAAAGATTTGTACACATACTTTTCCATTCAGTATTTTTAATGTGAAATAAACCATCTTTTGTACATAGTATAAGTATTCAAATCCCTGTGTTTCAGAATTTGCAGGTTTACACAAATGACAAATTAATCACAAACAACATAATTAAACATAATTATGCAAAACTTGTGCATCCTGTAGTAAGGTTTCTCTGTAGATATAAAAACACCATTTATAAGGGTCATTGTTTTAGCTGGAAAATCACTGCAAAAATGAAGACCAAAGAGCAAAAGGGCCACAATTTCAAAAGCTCTCTATAAAACAGGTATCTACAGAAGGGTAGCAAAAAAAGAAGCCATTCCTTTAGAAGCTCCACATAAAAGCACATATGGTATTTGCTACAAAACATGTAGATATGAGAAAGAGCATGTTAAACTGAACATGAGAAAGAGTCAGTTAAGATGTGGGAGAAGGTTGCATGGTTAAATTAGACCAAAGTAGAACTCTTTGGCCAGACTTCAAAGTAGTATGTGTGGTGTAAAACTAACACTGCTCATGCCTCAAGAAACACCATAACTATGGTGAAATATGGTGGTGCCAGCATTATGCTAAGGGGATGCTTCTCATCTGCTGGGACTGGGAATCTTGTCAGACTTGAAGGGAAAATGGGTGGATGCAAATACCGCACAATATTATAGGAGAACTTGTCCCAGTCTGCTCTAAACTTATGGCTTGGGATAAGATTCCCCTTTGACCATGACAATGGCCCTAACCATGAGGCCAAAGCAACACTGGAATGGCTTAAAAACAGAAGGTGAATTTTTTGTCATGGCCAAGTCAAAGTCCTGAGCCTAACCCTAATGAGAATCTGTGGCACTATTTGAAAACTGCTGCTGTCCATAGGTACAGCCTCATCATCCTAGATCTGTATAAATTCTACCAAGAAGAATGGGGAAGAATCTCTTCTGAACAATTTACATAAAATTAAATTTGCCATTAAAATTGGTACATACTTATCCCAGAAAGAATGAAGTCTGTTATTGCAGCAAAGGGCTCTCTACAAAGAATTAATGTGTAGGAGTTGAATACTTATGCAAATACTAAATTTTTTCTTCTTCTATAGTTTTCAGTCTTCACTTAAATATCTACAAAAGATCGTTTATTTTGGCTTTGGAAATGTATTGTTACAGCATAAGAGTTCACATTAAAAATACTGAATGGAAAAATATGTGTACAAATATTTTGTCATGCAGAAAATTGTGATGCTTAAAGGGGGTTGAATACTTTTGCAAGCATTGTATTCCATAATAGACCACTTTTCAGATATGAACTATAATGAAGGCTTTCAGGGATTATCTGTAAAAACCAAAGCATGTGTGAGAGAAATAAGTACTGTGGCAGATTTCCCAAGATGCTTAGAAAAACCTACCAGCCAATTTCCTTATAAAACTGTACAAAGTGTACTTCTGTTATTCTGATGTGTTTTTAAAAGGGTTGTCATGCCAAAATATTTGCTTTGTTTAATTTAGTTTTGTTACTTTGAAGATATATTTGCTTTATAGAATTTCTTTATATGTAACTATAACTTTTGCTCAGTGTGTGTCAAGTATTTGGAACTTTTTTAGGAAATTTGTAGCCCAGAGGGATTTGTGTAGATATATGACATTCACATTATTCAAACATACTCAAGACTACTATGACAAACATTCCAGTGAAGCTTCTAAGATTTATTCTTTAATGAAATATGAATGTATGCTTGATGTTATTTGTTAATTTAGATCATTCTGGACTATTTTCTTAGTAGGATTTATACAGCAACTAAACTTTTTAATGATAGAACCAGTGTATGCTGTCCATCCTACTGTAATGTACTGTACTGTACAAAATGAAAATTTTTGTTGAAGCTCTACAAGCTAATATTTTCTACTTTTTACACAGCAGGCCAGAGGTTTGGGCCCACCCTCGGATTAAAAATAAATAAATAAATGAACGATACAAAAATTTATTACAAGAAAATTTTAGAAATACTTAAAACAAATGGAATTGACTGGTTTTGAAGTGTAATGTAACAATATATATTGTAAGTGCAATTTAATGAAAGCGAGTGCCTAAGTACAAGTTTCATCAAAGTAAAAAAATTGCTGGAATGCAAGTTTTAGAAATAACTTGTCCAATCCCTCCCAGCACCTTTTCAAGCACACAAACTGTTCTTAGACGCTTATTTTGAACTTGTCAGTCCAGCTCATCTCATGCCAAGACATAATTCGCAAAAGTTTTTGCTTTTTTAGGACTGGATATAATGTTCGAACAATTTTGACTGCTTGGGATCATTATCCTGTTGAAGAATGAAATCTTGTCCAGTTATATGTAAAACAGAAGGTATTTTGTGATGTTGAACACTTGAGTGAGAATCCTCTTCTTTTTCACAATCCTTTTAATTTGGATCAAGTCTCCAGAGCTTCCTCCCCCAAAACACCCCATACCAATCCACCTCCATATTTCACTGTAGGAACAACATATTGTGTGCTTGCCCTAGAATTCCAGTATGAATGCAATAAAGACAGACCAGATATGTCTTCTTCAAAACCAATAGTTTCAGACTTTGTGGCTAAATAAGGAGTTACAACAAGCTATAAAATACTGAAAACTGGAGAGTTACATTTGTTTTTAAATATTTCTAATATTTTCTTGTAATAAAAGTTTGACAAAATAGTATATCATTTATTTATTTATTTATTTTCTAGGGTGGGCACAATCTTCTGGCCTGTGGTGTACATGTAAATTTGACTATATAATAATATACATCAATTCACACCACAAATATATGATACTGTAGACTAAAGTGAGATTCTGAATTACCAGTTCAGATATAAACTAAATACATATATAAAAAAATACATTTCTGACTAAATTGTCTATATCTGTCCAGTTAATTATAAAATGGAATACTGCTATGTCCTGCTTTTTATTGCTATTCTGTTTTTCCATGCTTTATGTGCATTTCATTACCTTTGTTTTTCTGTAAAGTGAAATGTCTTGAGATTTCCTGTAATAAAATAAAGGGTGCTATATAAATAATTATTTGTTTGTTTATTATTATTATTATTATTATTATTATTATTAATAATAATAATAATAATAATAATAATAATGATGATGATGATAATGATGATAATAATAATAATAATAATAATAATAATAATAATAGTAGTAGTAGTAGTAGTAGTAGTAGTAGTACATAGCAATGAATATGATAGTGAATTTTAATCTGGTATCTTTAATTCCAGGTACAGTGTGGACAATGTCCAGAAACAAACTAAACAGCACACATATTTATTATAAAATATTCCTACTATGGTTTCACACAGATATCACAAGCAGACATTAAAATAGACTGTTATAACTTTATTTCCACATTAGATGTAATTACATTTATCCTGGCTTATAATTACACTGCTGCACAAATATAGTTTTGGTTTTACTGCATCATGTAGGAACTCGGAGAAATAGACATTTATATGTTTACTGACAATAACCTATTTCGTCATGTTTATGTTTTGCATAAGCTATTAAATTCAACAGAATTAAGTATTTTGCTCCTGATTTTCTTTTGTATTCAATGTCTGGTGCATCACGTTGCAGTGTCCAAGAGTAGTCAGCATGCACTGACGGATTCCAGTTGCCCTGGTATCATTTCTCCATCGTAGCAATGTCCTGGTGAAACCTTTTACCGTGTTCATCACTGACAGCACCGAGATTTGCAGCGAAGAAGTCAACATGTGAGTGGAGGAAATGAATCTTGAGTGACATGTTGCACTTCATTTTCTTGTATGCTTTGAGAAGTTTGTCTACCAGCTGAATGTAGTTTGGGGCTCTGTAATTGCCCAGAAAATTATCAACAACATCTTTGAAGGCTTTCCAGGCAATTGTTTCTGGCCCAACTAACAGATCTTCAAACCGCTTGTCACTCATAACATGTCTGATCTGGGGTCAACAAAAATACCCTCTTTGATCTTGGCGTCAGTTATTCTTGGGAACATCTGTCTTAAATAACGAAAACCTTCACCT
>JAQQZU010000023.1:12470114-12480651 GCA_030068025.1 Parauchenoglanis punctatus | reverse complement strand
TATATACATACATACACACACACACACACACACATACTGTATACATACACACACACACACACACACACACACACACACACACACACACACTGTTTTTGGCTTCCTCAGGAGCTCTGTCACATTTCTCTATAGCACTTTGAAGCCCCTGCTCCAAAACCAACGCCTTCAAGCGAGATCGAGTTGTTCGGCCACAATGACCAGAGGTACAGAGGATCACTGAACCAACTTTTAAGCATGGAGGTGGTAGTATAATGCTCTGGGGCTGTTTTGCTGCCAGTGGAACTAGCGAATTGGTGGAGTAATGAATGAGGACTGCCTCAGAATTCTTCAGCCTCAAACCATCAGTAACTTGGACACAGGTGTTCAAACAGGAAAATACCCCAAACACACATAAAAGCTGGTCATGGAATGGATAAAGCAGGCTAACATTAAACTTGAAACATTTAAAAGGTCCTGACCTCAATCATATCGAAAATATGAATTACATGGACTGTGTTTAAAAGTCAGATATGTGCCTGTAAACCAACAAATTTAACTGAACTCTACCAATTCTGCTCAGAGGAGTGGTCAAACATCCAACCAGAATTCTGCCAGCAACTTGTTGATGGCTACCAAAAGCATCTGGTCAAGGAAAACCTGCCAAGGGACATTTAAGCAATTATTAGGTGTGCTATATGTATATTTTTGACCCTGATCTCAGGAAACCCAAAATAAATTAAAGGTACCCTATGTAGGATTCAACACATGATTGCAATTAAATGAATACCCCTTCCTTAGCCCTCCCTTTCCAAGTGCGATATAAGACTGTATCGCGGCCCGTAGCATACTTCCAAGTACTTCCATTCACTTGCTTTTTCTCATGCTAAATAAGAAGTATGATCCTCCACTTTCCAAAATTTGGGTTCTCAAACTTGTTTTCTAGCACAAGCAAACACTGATTGCACTTCTTTCTTCTTCTTTGTCTTCCTTCCAGAGTTACGCTGACACAAAAACACAAAACGTGGAAGGTTCCCTCAAGAGGTTTGTTCGTTCTGGGCTACAGCAGTGAGGCAAAATGGCAGCTATGTGGAAAAGGACCTGTTCCCTATGTAGATATAAGTGGCTCATTCTAAGCTTACTAAGCTTAAAATCAACTGAATTTACCACTGGTGAAGTTTAGTCAAGTTGTGTAAACTTCTCAAAGGGGTACTGATGGAAACAGGATGTACCTTCACTCTATTTTTCTTGTGTCAAGAGCTGGTTTTGACTTATGAAGTATTTTTGTAGTTTAATTAACAAACGAACAAAAAATATAATCCATTTTAGGAAAAAGATGTCAGAATGAAGGTACCTGCATGTTATGAATGCAGAGAAATCAGGAAGGGAAATAAGAACAAATAGGCTTAACCACATATTCAATTTTTCCTCTAACATAGTGCTGATACCATGTTTGTTTTTTAATTTCAGGAATATCACAACTATTTACAATTTATATAGATTTCATCTATTAATTCTTAACATGTAACTTGTCTGATTATCACTTGGCAATGAACAAACACTGGTAATGTAGGTTCCATTTATTTTGTTGCTGCTTACATTTTAATGCTCATTTTAGTTAGGTTTTTTTTCACCTTTTTTTATGGTCCCATCACCGTTCAGCTCCTATTTTTCTGAAAAACCTGTTGCTGTGGCAACCAAATGATGCTGACCCCAATTGCCTGACATTACTGGTTATTGTTACTACACCCGGAGCAATTTGGTGCTGGAACTGAATAAAATGTACCAGTTGCGAAACAACTCCTTTCCAGTGGGAATACACACAATAGTCACACAGATTAGGTAACAGAAAAAGGTTAACAGAGGGCATTTATGCAGATATGGATGCAAATATCCAATAGAGAACTTTAAATGTCAGTTTGGAAATATGCATTGTAAGCATTTACCTGCAGGTATTTCATTAAATATCACATTGTGCACTCCAGCATCATAGCCAGTTTTAGCTCTCAGATCTTGGGTACAGAGCCCAAACAGCAACAACTGTCTAATGTGGAATTCATATGATATACACAAGCACAACTACTTATTACTAAGTAAACGTGAATGAGGTCTTTCACAATCAGCCAGTATTCAAGGATTTTAAATTTAAACTGATATACAACAATTGCAAAAGGATTATGGGTGCAACTGGAGTTAATAAAAAAATGTCAGTGATACTGTTGATGATTCTCTGCTGTGCAAAGTTCATGGATATAAACAGAGTTTTGTACTGCAAATATTTATCCTTTAGTTTATGTTAATGCATTAAAGCTGTCTTTATTTCTACATGATTTGAGTCTCCAGGAAGCACAATGCAGATAATGGAGGTGGGTCATTGCAGTATTGAAAAAGATTATGTAAAAATATATACAATTAATATAACAGATATTTTCATATTTAGGAGTGTGTTCTTACCCTCTGATGGTCCTTATTCTTCACACACTCAATAAGCACATCTGCTGATACTGCAGAGATAGAACAAAGACATTTAAAGTTCATTTAGGAAGGCCAGCCCAATGGCAATGCCAGCTAAATTACTTCACACTACAGCACTGCTGAATGCTTGATTCTGACTGGTCAGAAAGTGATGAACAAATTTCTATAATTGTAGCTTTGACAATAGTGCTAGCTGCAAAGTTTTTATTACACAAATACATTCTTTGTAGTATGTTTTCTATGTCTATAGTGGCAACTTACACAAGAAGTTTGAAAGTGACTTTTGATGGCAGACACTCCAAATAAAGGGGTTTTAAGAATGCGTATAATTGTTGATATGTTTTTAATTATTGATTCTGTTGAATTTTTGGAAGAAGTCTCCATTGCAAGCCTTTTGTAACAGTGAGGCTGTTATTTTTAGCTTTTCAGCATGGAAAACTTTTCAGGATGGACAGTCTTGAGGTTTGCAGTTTATATTTCACTTATCCTGAAGGTAGGGACTTTGCTTCCTAAAGAGGGAAGTTAGTCAAAGTGTCAGCAAATTTAATTGATTCTGCTATAAGGCTATATAGTAGCACTGGAAACACTACATTCTGGCAGTAATCAAAGTTTTGTATTTAATGATTACATCATGCAACATCTCAGTTATTCAAGTTCTGACCGTATACTCATCTACATTTCTGAAATATTCAGTTATTCTGAGTTTTGCCAGCAGACTGTTTGTTTAATGTTTTGTAGAAGAGGGCTCAAAAATAGAGTGGGGAAATAAGATTTTAATTAGCAGTGGTAATCACATTAAGCCAGGCTGCCTCTGCAGCTTCTGTCTCAATATGCTAAATCTGGGTTCAAAGCTTCAGGATGCCCTTTATATATTCTCCATTCAAACATTCCAGCCTTGATGTCTGTTTCATACACTGGACAAATATACCAGGCTTGGATATTCTAAAAGCATTCTAACATTTGAACAGCTAAGTCTGTGTCTGAAGATACACTCATGCCAATCCTGTCCTCACTACACTTCTTAGGATAACTGTTTTCTGAAGTTAATGTTCCATATTAACTTCCATACATATGTTTCTATAGTTCCAGGACTTGTGAAGGTATTGGTGCCAAAAAGAGGCACTGAATGCTAATGTGGAACAATGCGAGTCATGTAACCTCAATTTACCTTATTGATCCTCAAAAAGGTCAAGAAAGTTCTTTCAGGTTCCTATCCACTCCTAGTTTCCACAGAGGCAAAGCATTGAAAAAAACAGAGGCAGCTGGCCTTTTTAGGCTTGGAAGCAAACTTATAAAGCAAGGGCCAGAAAGCATTTAACACTCAACACCCACCTCCTTTTTTACTGGCTTTAGGAACTGTACCTATCCAAACTGCATTATTCTCCCTGCTATCTCACACTCAAAGAAGAACAGAGGAGAGCTGAGACACACCGATGTTCTCCATTACACACATACTGAACACAACAGAGGAGTTTTAAGAGGGTATAGTAGAGAACCTTGTCCTGTGCTTATTAGCTCATTAATTCCTTTCTACTGTGTGTACTGCAGTGTTTACCTGGACTACTGATGCTCACAGCAGCCTTTTCTGACCTATAGACGGGAGACAAAAAAAAAGGCAAAAAATTAACAAGAAGGTTACAAATATACTCACTAACTCCAACATCTGAGCAAAATTTTCAGTAAGCTGAATGCAAAGACAAAAGCTTTCATTAAAAAAAAAACCCCACAAAGGGTCTCAGGGTCAAAGGGGCTTTTTGTGGATCATCGGGGTGTGTGTGTGTGTGTGTGTGTGTGTGTGTGTGTGTGTGTGTGTATATATATGTGGTGGGGGAGGAGAGGGGGTTACAGACTGCTGACTGAATGCTAACTAATCCCAGTTGGTGGTTCCTCTGGAAACAGCACGAATGGCCGAAACTCAATCCCTAAAACTCAACACTGGAGTCAGTCAAATCCAAGCCAGAGCCACAATCCAACAAAGTCAAATCTAATACAAAATACATCCTAACTCAATCCCAGAGCCAACACTCAACACTGTAATCAGTCACATAAGACACAAAGCAGATCCAAAATCAACATCTACAAAGAATTTTAGTAGAAGGGCATCAACTAAGGGTCTCTTTGATTAATGATTGAGAGTCCTGGAGTCTCTAGCACGGTCTTCAAACCTCAACCTCACAATGGATTCAGTTTTCTATTTTTAATGAGGAGCATCCACTGACATTATAACTACTGCATTATAACTAATACTATGCTACAATGCAAACCTAAACCTAACTTAACCCTAGTAACCAAAGGGAAATAGTTTGACTATTACTCTTTTTCAAATAAAAGCTGCAAAATCTTAACTTTTTTTGTGAGGACTGTCATTATGCGAACATTAAGCATTATCATCTCATTGTGAGGACTGTCATTGTCATTTTTAGTTGGGTGTTTTGATAAGGTAAGATCATACTGTCAAAGTTGAAACTTTAAAAAAAAATATATAGGGTTTGCAGCTAGTAATTAACAGTTAACAGAGACATGCTTTGTACATATTGAAAACTTGTAATCACATGATGTGAACTTCCCATTAAATGACAACATTTTCCTGCACTGTTCTGATTAGTCTCACAGGAATGCTTCCAATTACAGATAAAACATTTCATCAAACTGGTCAGGATGCTCATAGCAAACAAAAAAAAAACCAATACACCAGAGCCAACAACTGAGGTAATGCATTACACATTTCCAACGGAAAAAAAAACCACATGATGTGCTTTTATATAATGGAAGGTAATTAATTTCCCTGCCCAACAGTGAGAGGTAAGGATCACCAGCATCTGCATCAACAACTCTAAAAATGAACCATGTTTTCAAGAGCAAAAAGGTTGAGAACAAACTTATAAAAAAAAATCTTAATAAAGTTGTATGTATATATAATGTGGCTCACAGAGACTGCATCAATTTATTAATGACGATTAGCTCTGACTCTGCCTTGCCACAATGCCACCTCTAAATGCACATCACTCGTCCTGATGAATATTTGATCAAAGTGGTACTGTGCCATATCAAAAGCATCTGTCTGAAAGCCACAGTGACAGAGATGCCAGTAATCTGCTCCCCACGGAGACAGGCATGAAGGAAGGAAAGAGGGAGACAATTCGAGATGGTGAGGGGAGAGGGAGGGGGGAGAGAGAGAGAGAGAGAGAGAGAGAGAGAGAGAGAGAGAGAGAGAGAGATTTTGGGGATTTCTGAAATAAATCACACCCTGAAGAGAAGAGATGAGCGTTGTCACTGGAGTGCACAAGCTTTGTAACAAATTCCCCATTTACCTGAACAAAAGGCTGTCTCAAAATGGGTCATGGAGTTCCACTGCACTGCCCATGTTTCCCTGCTTGAACACATTTCTTTTTACCATAAGAGGGGTGTATTCATTACTTTAACAATTTCAGTCAGATATGTTGGGATCAGGAAACACTAAATGTAAGATGCGAAGTCTTGAGAGGATCATGGCTTGAGAGAATTAGAAAACGTTGCTTTAAAACACGTGGTCAGATCTGAGGTTAAAAACCAAAGTCAGTTTACAGACCAAACCAAACCAATCCAACCTGTTAATCATATTGTTGCCATATACATGTATGCACATAAGTCTCACTTAGCGGTCTATAGTAACAAACAAACCTAAAAATAGGGATGAGGAGAAACAGCATTCAAAGCTGTCTGTCACCAATGGCTTGCCCAAAATGGTGTATGCACACAGAAAACTACACATCACACATCAGGAATATGCAGTATGGGTCCTATAATTAAGAACAGCTCTCAGACTCATAAATCCGGACTCGTATGACAGGACAAATGGCTGCTGCACACACTCTTGTTGCAGCCTGCAATAACCCTTGACCTTAATAAAATACTTCAGGCTGCAGAGGTGCATACTATATTTACATAATAATTACCAGCCATGCAGTCAATGATACTTTAGTACAAGTGGGCTGACTGACATAAGAACAAATGGGGGGAGTGAGGAGACTTAGAATGTGGTACAAAGATTCATTTAATCTTAAAATGACTACTATTGTTTTTATTATTATTATTATTATTATTGACAAAATATTTAAAAACCATTAATCATGATTGCTTTTAAAATACCAATAAAATGTCTAACTTTGCCTTTTTTTTTTTTTTTAATTAAACCTTGCACTAATTTCCCCCTCTTGAGCAAATGGACTTAATCAGTAGCTGAACACAGGTACGCCATTTCTTGATGAGTTCATAACTGCAGCTCCTGACCTTCACTCACTCACTCTCACACACACACTTAAGGGTTTTCTCAAAGAGCACAAACTTAGGTGTAGATTAGCAGATGGTCTGTGCTACACTATGCAGCCAGTGGAGAAAAGCTAAAGTCCAGTTAGAAGGAAATAAAACCTCCTGTGGTCTCACACACAACCTAATTTGCATCTGTTGCTGTAAACCATGAAAATATGTGCACATTTATGACACGATGTCACATTTTACTCCCAGCCTCAAGAACGCATTGGTCCTCTCCATGAGTTTTCTCTTGTGGCAAACTTGTTGCTAATCCTAGAGTGGGTTTAGGGTATTTTTTCCTTCAGTTCCAGAGTTTGTTAAATACTTTCAACACATTTCCTTTTAGAAGCTTTTGCAGTATGTGGCAGCTGAAGGGAAAATAATACTGTCTGTCAGATGCTTTTCTATGATGCCTAAGACCAACAGGAGTTTAAGCAAACAATCAGAGTCTATGCTGCTAATTCTGCCATGAAATTGCATTGGTTTCACACACCAGCAGCAACAAGACAAGGAATCAAGTTGAGCATAAAAACAGACCATGCTACCCCCTCTTTTCACAGCTGAGCCTTCACCTATCAATATTATACTATTGATTATTGACTTCAGGTCAGAATGTTTTCCTTTCATTACTGCTAAGATCCAGAAAGTGAACTGACGCATGTACCATAGAAATGAGTTTCAGTGCAGGATTATCTTTGACAATAATTCTATAGAATAATAGAAGATAGAATATTAGAATAATTCTGAGAAATGGATCTCAACATACATCTCACATTTATAGTGGATGTATTTATGAATTTAAGTATTTATGAATTTATGTCTCTCTGCAGTATAGATAATGCGTATTATCTATACTGCAGAGAAACATAAATTCATAAATACTTATTGTTCGCTTTGTTTGCACTGTTCGCGCTCTGAGTCCTGCTCCCTACAATAATAAATACCATCATGTAGCTTCAAAATCCTCCAGCTTTCCCCTAAAATAATGAAACTCTTTAAAGCTTTTGGCGCCATATTTGTTTGCTTCACTAACCCACTTTTCCTCTTTTGTGCTGTCTGCCCACTGCTTCTTTCCTGACAGAGTGTGGAAGATGAATTTATACATGATAAATGAAATGCCATGCTTTTCACATACTTTTCCCACCATTGGCTGCAAATGCCTGCTGGCTACCAACACAGAAATGGGGGGAGGGAAAGCATGAACTCACACACACACACAGACAGACACACACAGACACACACAGACACACACAGACACACACAGACACACACAGACACACACACACACACACACACACACACAGTTCATCCACAGTGCAGGAATCCGGTGTGTAGGTCCCATAATTAGGAAGGAGCTTTCAGCCTCTAGACTCATAAATCTAAAATGACCTCTAACATTGCATAGGCCCCAAGTTCCATTTTAGGCTGTGTACCCCTGAGAATATTCAGTAATATACACAAAAGACAGTGTTTCTCAATTACTTTTTTGTCTCTCTGCATCTCTATCTCTGTCACTCTCATGCTCCTGTCTTCCTTTCCATGCCCTCTTCCTACCAGTACCAGTATTGTGTGTTGATGACAACATGCTCACTGCTCTTATGCCTCTGCCCCCCTCAAACGAAGCTGGGTCCAATAAGCTGATTAGTACTTAATAATCTCATTAAAAACAAAAACACACGAATGGCTATGAAACTGCCCACTTTCATCCAACAGATGGCAAAGTCCAAACCTCCAGCCAATTAATTCTGCTATTCATAAGAAGGAGGATAAGAAAGAGAAAAATTGATTTCACTGGGACAACAGCGAGCAAATGCTGAATTGAGGAACAGGCTGAGTCTGATCTCAGAGCCTGTATGGGAGTGTGCAGCTGATAACTAAGCAACAGCAACATTAAAGTAAAGAGGAGATATTCGGTAGAGTGCGCATTCATTTGCATAAAAAAAGTTCCACTGAGAGAGAATATAATCTATAAATGCAGATACCAAACTATCCTCTTTAATGGCATTAGCCTCTACTGATGTGTGTGTTGTCATTTCTGAGGTCATGTCCGGAAATACAGCTGGACTCTAATGCGAGACAGAACATTCCTGCAAATGTCCCCCGCTGTCTCTGTGCTGGCAGTAAGCGTTCATTTAGTCTCTGAACAGGGACCATAACAGTGAGAGCTGCAGGGCAGTCACAAGAGGTCACGGAATAACAGCCCAGCTCATCTGTCACTAGATTTAAATGTTCTATGTTATTGTAGATCATCTATAAAGAACAGGAGAGTGGACCAATGGCGTGTATGTATGTGTGTGTTTGAGAAAGAAAGGGGGAGGGAGGGAGGGAGGGAGGGAGGGGGAGAGAGAGAGAGAGAGAGAGAGAGAGAGAGAGAGAGAGAGAGAGAGAGAGAGGAGTGTGTGAAAGCAGACTCCAGAGCTCAGTCTCACCTGTTAGCTTGCTTGAAATCGGCTGCGGTTGTGTTAGAGCGGTGAACACCCCCTGCCCTTCAAAACAACAAACCAAAATAACCATAAACCAAAACAACAAATGTGCGAGTCATTAAACATTAAAAGTGATAAGAAAAAATATCATAACCAAATAATAGTGTGAAAGTATCAAACACAAAAATATGACTATAAAATCAACACAATTAAGAGATTAAAATAGGCTCAACATACAAAAGGTGTTATTTCTCCTTTTGTGCATAATGTATGTTATGTAATCATGAGGAATCACATGAGCAGGGCCATTTTGTCACTAACTGATAGTACTGTGCTACATAGAAGACAGAATGTCAATTACTTTAACTATAGCATACATGTCTTTTCTCTTATTATGTGAAACTGGGAAAGTAGACTAGCAGCTATAGAACACGGCTGAATCTAGATGGAGGTAATTCCTTATTTCAGAGCAGGGGAGTAACACAATGCTGATATTTATACAGATGTCTTTTAAGTGGTTAAATATTCGTATCTGTATGCGTAATGCGATGTAAATTGGGCATGGTCTACAAGTAGCTGCTTGAAAAAGAATAAATTTTTCATTCACAAATGATAAAGCAATTGACAGAACATAACTTTATTCAACCCCTGAACTTCTACAGTTCTTCAAGCTCAGCTACCGAACATGCCCTGAGGAGCTTTCTAGCACGGTTTCTTGCAGTCCTTTAAGCTGCATTTTGTTATATTGCTTGTATCAGTTTCTAATCATTTTTTTTAAATAACAATAGCAAATCTTCATTTCAGAATGATAAACATGCCTACACAAACAATTGTGCAAGTGAATATTTTAAAATTGATTAAATGATTGTATTTATTTTGGAGACATTTTGGAGATATGACCTGCTGTGCATGTGTGGTCTGTGAATGGTCTATATAAGCTATATATAGCAGAGGCTCTATAAATAGGCTACTATTGTGAAATATGGGCCAGTGTGTACAGAATTACAATAGAAATGGTTATATTTTGGGGCTCATTTCAGACTGATACTAAAACAGCAATAACAGCTAGACAAGAAACATTGATAAGATCAGTTCAAGCTGATCCTAGTACAGAGGAAGATGCAGAGGTAATATACTACAAGGGTCCGTACATACAAATCCTACATCACTGAAAACAGGTACAGTTCAATTATTAGTGAATAGTCTAAAATATGTGATTTGGGTTATGAGGATTAGAATTAGATGAGCTATGAGTGGCCCCTGAGAGGCTCAACACTAATCAAGATTGTTTTTACATACATCCATCCATTATCTATACCGCTTTATCCGTCTGGGTCGCGGGGAAGCTGGAGCCAATCCCAGCATCTTCGGGC
>JAQQZU010000023.1:12452012-12464299 GCA_030068025.1 Parauchenoglanis punctatus | reverse complement strand
TTTTCTGGATTTTTTTTCTCATTTTGTCTCTCATAGTTGAGGTATACCTTTGATGAAAATTACAGGCCTCTCTCATCGTTTTAAGTGGGAGAACTTGCACAATTGGTGGCTGACTAAATACTTTTTTGCCCCACTGTATATGTATGGCGCTGTGTGAAAAGCTGTTGAGTATCACTCCAGCTTAGTTCTGTCAAAGAGCCAAAAATGAAAAATAAATAAATAAATAAATGCGGGTTTTTCTGCTTATATAAATGTTTCACCAAAATGATATACTTAACAAGCAAAAACGGCTATGTTTCGTTGCATGTGAAACCAAGTCCAAGGTTTCAAATTCTCCTCATTCCAAACTGAATATAAAACAAAAAATCTGAATACTGTTAAAAGCTGAATTTAATAGGCTTTAATAGACATTTAACAAAATTGAAAATGTTTTCAGTTTAGTTGATTTCAGTTATCCATGTGGGGAAAAAACATTATTTTAAGAACAAATACAATCACATCACCATTTAGCCTGATTTATTACAAACCCTGCATGTAGTCAACAGTACACAATTAGTCCAATTACCCATCCAAAAACCCTCTGCACTAAAGGAGCTCCATAAAGTCCTGATACACTAAGATTGGTGAGGAAGAACTCCACACAGAGCCCTGACATCAACCCTGCTGAATTCCTTTCAGATGAACTGGAAAGCAGACTGCACTCCAGGCCTCCTTACCCAAGATTAATGCCCAACCTCACTAATGCTCATGGCTGAAAGAGCAAATCCCCACACACAATACCAAAATCTAGTGGAGGTTATTATAATGTCACAATTTAAATGTTTTCCCCATGGGCATTTTGGATATCATGCACAGTATTAGAATTCCTTTTAACTGTCATCATCTGCATCAGCCTTGACTGTAGTAAGAATCTGCTGCCCTACACCCACATTATCTTACCAACTGCTAACTGACTGAATGATGCCTGAAATTTACATGAAAGGGTTGTTGTTTGCTTTCCTTCAACTGTTTAGTGTAATTTTACATGTAAATAATATGGACAAAATATAGAGCTTGTTTGTCTAGAACACAATGATAAATATTAATATAAATGCGTTACAGTTATAAACCTTGGCTCTTGAGTAAATTAACATTGAAAGAACACCAATAACTATTTTTAACAACATTCGTTTAATAGACATGTATTCATTTACAGCAGCAACACCAAGTGGGTCAAAACACGTTCAGCATCTGGCATTTCATATCAATCCTGCAGTCCTGCAACTGTTTCTAAATCAATATGTTCAGCTGTATTCGTTTTGATAAAGAGGCGAGTGGGTTATGAGACACACCAAGTGATTTGTAGCACAGTGTGACATTAAGAACTTGGTACTGATTTTTTGTGTATTGGCGTTTGAAGATGTACGATTCCATTGCAGCAGATTATTCCAAGGAGAGATTTGGGGAGGTATGAGGGGTGTTGTAATGCACTAATGTGCATTAGCATACATGATACAATTTCATTTAACACATCAGTTCTGCAAATTAGTTTGTGCTTTTTGTTTTATAAAGAACATTGCTGCAGTACTCTTTGTTTGGCCAGAGTATGTTACACTCACATCAGCCACTGAAGTGCCACTACAGCCATAGAGTGCTCCGAAAATGACAGACTGTAGCCTCACTGAATTTGCAAACATCAGACTACATGTGCTGTGCTGTGAGTCTCTTATCCTCTTGATAAAACATTTTCCACCCCTACTATCCCGCTCCCCTGACACCCAACTTTGTTCACATGACAGCCAATTTGGAGAGTGTTGCCTTCTCAGGTGAAATGTAGTCTGTGTGTGGGAACGAGTGCATCTCACAGCCACCAAACTGCACCATTAGATGTTAGCTGTTTAAGATTGGATTAAGAATGTTTTAAGTACTATTTGGAAATCATATATGTTCAATTAATAATGTTGAATAGTTTAGTAACATGGTATATAACATGGTTTTACCAAACCTAGCTCACGTAATTCTCAGTACCACTCTTGCCCACAGGCTAAGCTCACCTCTAGTCTTTTTGTCAATTTCATATGCAATTGTGTGGGAGTCGAACAAAAGTATGTTGACTCAGTGTGGGATCAGTATTCCATCCCCCATGGTGATTGAGGGCGCAATGATCTGAAAAATAGACCTCTCTCTCTGACTCTTCTGCTCTCTCTCTTTATGTGTGCGTGTCTGAGTGCGCGTGTACGTGTATGCATAAGTGAGAAAGAGTTGGATAGATACAATTCACACACACAAAATGATACCCAAAAACTGAAAAATAGAAGACATGAAAAGGTAAAAGGTGAAACAATAAGAACATAAAAAGCCAAACTAAACTCTTTGTGGGTGTCTCTAAGAAAGATGTTTCGTGGCTGGCAAACAGAAATGAAAAGTCAATATTTGCTTTAAAAAAATCTACAATTTCTGAAGAAGAAACAGCTTGGAGACAGTTCAGCTTTTACACACGGCTAAATGCACTGCAGGAGTAAACTGAGAAGAACAAATATTTCACAACAAAAACAGACAGAAGGCACAGACACAGCATGCCACACTATAACAAGCACATGTGATCTCAATTTAATATTTCCTAATGTGCAGCTAGATGCAGACATGATCAAGGGTTCAGAGCCACAAACAGAAACTCTCCTTGGTTTTGATTAACTAGGAATCAGCACTAAGGCTTGGGGCTTTCACTACTCATGCAAGAAAACAAGCATATAAATAACCTCTGCCAAAAAAGTTGTCCGTTTTGCCACTGATAACCACAAGCTGCACATACTAAACATTCAGCCAATCAATTCTGTACAGTAATATAGCCAGTCCCATTTCCACCCCATGTACGACCATGATGTATGGTAGTCAAGCTACAGTTCAAGTCACACATATAATAATGCAAGACAGCTTAACAATATCTAGAGTGTATTTTGGAACGCTTTTCATCAATCAAATTTATTACATTTTCCATTCAGCAGACTACTAACTACCATGAGCACCTGTGTGGTAGATGTATGAATGGATCTTGTTTTTTTAATATAATCCTGCCTGATCTGCAGAATGTTTCACCAATCCCACTAGCTCCTGCAGTTTTTACTTTTGTTAGTTCTTAAAACTTGCTAGTTCTACTTTCCAAAATATAAACAAATTAATCATTTAAAGCACCATGACTCCGAGCAGCATAAACATGAATGAGTGTGGGAAATGCTGGATTCCAGTCCCAATGCACCAATGCACACACTATTAATTCACTACTAGATAAAGTTTGTTCAAATTCAAAGGCAAATTACTAAATTCTAATTGAAACATGTAGATGGAATTGCATTTATCTGATAGCTTATTAAAATACAATTACAAACATGTATTTGTATTAGCATTTTTTTTGGAAACAGCTGTCAAAATTAAAATGCAAATACAAACTTCATTTGAAGTTATTACATTTTAAAAGTCTGAACTATTATGGAATGCAGTACAAGAAAATAAAGAAAAACAAAAATAAAACACTTTTTCCAAGTAGTTTGCATTTGTATTTTCATGGTCTAAGAGGTTCTTCCCGTTGTTGCCAGGTCTCTTCCATTCACTTGAAAATTGCCTACACATTTACCATGTTGCAGTTAGGCAAATTTTCAGCTCAAGTTGGAGGTGGAGCATTTTTATCAATTTACCAAATGAAATAGGTAGGCCAGATTTTTTTTCTATACCTACACTCAATTACGCATGTGAGCTGTGGTATATATGGAATAAAAACTACAGATTCATTCAGTTAAACTAGTCTATCATATTAGTTGTCATTGAATTGATTTATTAGTTTAATTATTCTTGTAGCTATACTTTCTTTATGACAAAATATGGAATAATTAGAGATCATTTTAGGACAATGGTAAATTAAGCGTTAATTGCAACTGCATGGTTTTAACACTTAGATCTGAAATTTAGTTTTGAAGATTGCAAGTAAGTATCACTACTAATAGTGTTTGTGAAAGCTCTTCCAACAGCCGAAGAACCCCTTCAGTTATGAAATGTTTGCTTTCCCCACATTTTTAGCATAACAAAAGAGTCTGTGCCCAAGGTCAAACGTTTATACTGATTTTGTCACTTTTTCTCAAATGTGCTCTGCACCAAAAAGACACCAGTTTCAGTGTTCACCCAGGGAGCTATTAGAGAGATAACATGCACACATGTTGCCCTGGTTTATTTCCTGCATAAAGGCCTGGAACATTTACAATCATGGTAAGGAAGAGAGGAAACAGTACCAGGAAAATTATATCACTGTTCATTACAGGATGATGTAATGTACAGCATGTATTGACCAGCTGTACCTCATAAAGTACCTTATGCCTGAGTTATGGTGCAATGTCTGCAGTTTTGCCATGATTAAGATCCTCAGGGGAGTGCAAGGAAGTGCATGTTCAATAATACCTACCCTATGTACCTTCAACTCTTAAATTCAAGAGGAAATAAATGGCAAGTTTAGCTTTCCATTTGAAATTCGTGACATGTTCCATACACCTTTTCTTTTTTAAATGCAGCTCTATGTGTGCTTTTATTATATATTCCATTTCAAGCATAATCCAGCACAGCTACCCTACTGTTCTCTATTTAAAGCTTCAAACACACACCCCAAAACAGCAGTGGATGCACAAACAGCCAATATCTGTCTGGATATCTCTGTCATCTATTATATATAGCTCCAGAATTATTAGCACCCTTGATAAAGAGGGGTAAAAAGGTTATGAAACATAGTCTTTGTGGTTAATTTTCTCAAACTGAAATACTATCTAAATTGTTTCGAAGAAAATAAACTTGTAGAATTATAGCCTTGGAAATCAAAACCACATATGCCAACTATAGAATTTCTTAGGAACATATTAGGTGTATGACATAAGAGCTGATATGAGCTGAAAGGAAAGGCGCTGGTACAGTCCATAAGATGGTTCCCTACACCAGGCAGTTTGGGATGAATCTATTTTACACCATCTGTGCCATATTCATTGCTTTAATGTTAATTATTACAGCTGTAATGTGCTAATTACATCAGTATAAATGTGTTTCCTATTTAAGAGCTTGTACTATAGCTCATTAAATCAAAATATTAATATTACTAGAGCTATATTCAGCTTAATTAGTGCATAGCTGACCTGGGAGTTGGAGAGGAGGGAGGAGACGAGGAGGTTGTTGGGAAAGCGAATTTGTGTTGAGCTGAAGAGATCTCTGCAGATGAGTCTACCAAGTCAGGCATGCCTGGTGATGTGCTCACACTCTCTGTGACTACCAGCTCAGGGTCCAAAATAAACAGCTCATCCTGAGAGATCTCAGTCACATAGTGAAGATGCTCCTAACACACACACACACACACATTTATTGAACATAATTTACATGTGCACAATAACATACAAATCTTTTTTTTAAATTCTTGAATGCTCAACAGATAGAACACTCAGGGCCAAGATGACCTTATTTACTGTTATGATGACATTTACTTTATTTTTATTTACTGACATTATTTACTATTTAGGTTACTTGTTTGTGAGTTGTTTGGATAAAATCCATTCTTATAATAACTATAGGAATTGAATAATAAATATAATAATTTTGAAAATGGTGAGTTATGGTTTCCACTAAATTAATCCCAGATTAATTTTTCTTGCCTATGCTTCACAGAATGCTTGGTTGTCCTCGCGCCCCACATTTAGGAACACAGATCTAAATAACCACAAAGAAAAACTTACCTGTGCTCGATCAATTCTGTAGAATCGATCTGCTGTAGTTGCTGCAAAAACAAGACAAAATAGGCCCAGTTAGAGCAAAGAGCGCATACCAAACCACAAACATAAGCTTTTACTAACTAATACCCTCTTTTACTCAGCAAATGCACAATTCAGAGACACATTTCAGTCTGGTTTCTGAATGTAAAAATACTACACTGGTTTTACAATTGCTGAACAATTATGAAAAGCACTGGCTGTGTAATGTGCATCCTGCACAAATTAATTTTTTTTCTAGCAGAATGGTATGGTGCTTAACTGTTTCTAGGAGAAGATAGTTAATACTTAATGTTCTGCAATTGCAATTTGGCAAAATCATGTACGACAGATGGCAGAAGAAACATTTCCTAAGTACCTTAAATGACAAACATATTTTGAAAATGTTCATATAATGTCCATAATGATTTCCTCTCTCCACTTTGGCTAATACAGTCCCCTACTGACACAGACACTGATGGATATGGTTGGTTTGCTCAGTGAACGATCCTGCCATTAGAACCAGTGAAAGCAGATGACTGGATTCGGTGCCTAATTTTTATTTATTTCTTTTTACAGAACCTGGTTTAATAAGAGTGATTTTCATTTATTTGCATAATGCCTCCCACAGAAGATCATGTTGCATTTTCAAATAATTGACTGATTAATGGATTCACTGATTTTATTAAAGCATTGCAGGGAACCGAGTCAGGATGATGTGATTAAGCAAAAAAAATAAATAAATAAATAAATAATGTAGTAATGGAACATTTAATACAGCTTTCAAAACATGCACACAAACATCCGCCCACCTTTGAAAACATACGCATTAGTCCGACTGATACATAAGCAGGAAACAGAGGGCATTATAATCACAAACACGACCATATGCCTGAGATAAGCTTCAAAATATCACACTTTGTCATGGTTGTGCCTCTCCCCTCTGCTCTATAAAAGAAAACTACAAAAAGCTCTCTGAAAATAGAGCCAGAATCTGCCCTAAGCCAAAGGGAAGAGAGTAGGTAGAGCTTGAACAGAGGGTGGGACATGGGATCAGGAGATGTTCTTTCAAACATCTTCCAAACTTAAAGACACATGCTCTAGCATGCCTCTCACTCTCCAACAGAGTTCAGTAGAATGCTGGGCGTTGACCTGAGGAACAGATATCAACCAGTTTATGCAGTTCTGGTTCAGCCTTGTTTTCTACAGGCTCACACTTTAAATGATTGCAAATGTAGTTAAAGGTTTCCTTGATTAACATGCAAAACCAAACCATAACAAATTAACTGCCAACACAGAGACAATCTGTTTGTCTTGCACCCTTTTTCATTTAAGTGAAATTAGAAATTTTCATTAGAATAATTTTAATTGTTTTCAGTCTAACTGCTGATAGAATGCACGGCTCCAATTCAAATCCTCACCAAAAGAGTAAATAAACCAAAGAAGGATTTAAGGTAGAATGCTGTTTGTTGGATCCACACTTATTGTTTACTCTAACACCCTGCACCTCAGAGCACAAATTATTCTTGCATCTTAAAAAAAGGTAAATAGCATGATATAACTGAACTGAGACTATTTTTACCTGCATCTGCATTTAAATTCACAGGAGGATTATGTGTATGTGGTGTATATGTTTCGCAATTTACCAGAATATTGTTTATAAATTCATGTTTATAAACAGTACTGTCTGGTCTCATGGGCCCTAATTAGAATTTACCTTTAAAACCCTAATAACACACTCGGAGTGAGTGTGTGTGCATGTGTGTGTCAGACTGGACCATCTCTTCACTTTGATCAAGAAAGGAAAGATACATTTAAAATGAGAAACTACCATCACAAAGTGCAGACACTTATGAAAGATTTTATTCTAATAATTTTCCTATTCATCTGTGATTCAAATTAAATATTTTCATTGCTCCATGTGCACCTGATTTCAAGGTGTGATTTACAAGAATGGTTGTATATGGGAGATTCAGTGATTTAATTTTTTTGAGGAGAAAAGTTCTGTTTTGTGTAATGGTTCTGGAAGCAGAAAGCAGATGGGTGTAATAGGTCTTGTGTAGAAGAGGTGTAGCAGGCACCAACTAGGGGGTGCAGTCACCATAATAAATTAGTGACTGGAAAAATCATGTAGTGAGAACTAGGCTTAAGAAGATTCAGCAGAGGAGGGTGGAGGTTGGATTCAGGAGAACAGCATGGTGTTTGCTCTAACAGCTCCTGAAATAGTTAATGCTTGCTCAAAATTGTCTGAGGAGCTGGGTCAGGTTGGCCAGTATGATTCTGGCTAGACACCCACCCAGGTAGAGGGAGAACTGGTGGCTCAGTGTTTAAGGGTTTTGGGCTATTGATCAGAAGCTTGTGAATCAAATTTTAGCATTGCCAAGCCACCGTTGCAGGGTTCTTGGACAAGACCCTTAACCCTCAACTGCTCAATTGTATCAAGTCAAACTAGCATCAGATGTGTAAAAGTAGATTCTGTTGGCTAGAAAGGTTCTGGAGAGCAGAACTGTGCTGCCTAGTTTGAATTGTGTACTCACTAGTTTTGATTGCCTTGTACTTGCCCCACCTCCCCACTCCCCCACTGGTCCGTAATCACACTATGCTGAATATTCCACTCCCGGGGACGCTTGTCTTCATGATGCAACTTTGTGTTGAAGAAAAGCGCTCCAACTTAACATGATGGATACTGGTTTTACACTGTGGAATATTTTGGGCCTGTTGGTACATGGTCTTTTCACATGCTGTACAGATTTATCAGTTATGCAATGAGTAATTTTCAGTAAATCACATTTCATACATAAGAATATTTTTACGAAAGCAGCTGACATTGCAGGAGGAATTTGCAGTGCTACTTGACGACCACAATACACATTCATCAATAAGGTGAGAGCCAGACTCGTATTAACCCTAATATCCTCCAATGAATTGAAAAGAGCACGTGTTCGCATCTGAGTTCAGAGCTTGGGAGCAGTTAGTGATCACACTGCACAAACCCAACTGATCCGCTCCCGGAGCACCTCTTCCAAGTGAACCGTCTTTGGGGGACGAGTGCTCCTGGGAGTGGTTCAGATATTATTCACCTAGTATTAGAATGCCATTAGACTCTGAAGCCTCCGATTCTATTGTTGAGGTAGTGCAGTGTTGATTGTAATGTTTGCTGTGAGAGTGATAGTGTTGGTTTAAAGGGTGATTTATACTTCTGCATTATATCTATGCCGCAGGTACTATGTCGACGCTCGGCAGGGAATTTATTTATACTTGCATGTAAGGTGCATGTCTCCTATAGGTGCCACTGTTACACGAAACACACCAGAACTTACTGATTTTAGAAAGAGAAGAAGAGCAGAATGCTTGTTCTGTGTTTCAATGTAGGAATAATAAACAGAAAATAATGTGGATAAAATGTTGTTTTGAAACAAATTTGCTGTGGGAAAAAGAATACTCGTGTGATTAATTATAAACCACTGAAAGCATTTATGGAATACTTTAACTTGTCTTTATTTAGCACTATGAGCAGCTTGAAGCAAAAGTCAAAAAATAGGCACAAAAAGTGTTTAAATCCATAGGATTAAATGCAGGATTAAACTGGCCATTATAATGATCTACAGCCATTATAGAGCCTCACATACTTTATATATTTATATTAAAGCATTTCCGATTTTTGCTAGGAAGAAGCTGCAGCCGGAAAAGCATAGGAGGAAATGCGATTTTACCAAGTGGTCCAATCACAGTTGTTGCAGCCTGCGTTGCAACGACATCTAGTTACGTTTCTGGAGATGCACATCAGGATACGGTCTAGGGTACATTGTGGGGGACGTGGCTATGGCGAACCCTACAGCATAGATTTGATGCAGAAGTGTAAACTGGCTTTAAAACTTCAGGATAACAGGCTGATGTTGGCTGTAATAGTTTTTGACAAAGTTGTGAGCTAAAACTTTTCCAAAAGGTCTGAAGAGCAAAAGGCTGGCTAGTATAGTTCTGGGTAACTTTTCTGTTTTCTCTGTAATTTTCTTAACTGATTCTGTTAGGTAGAGTTTCAGAGCAGCAGAGTTGATTTGCCTAAAATGATGTTAGATATACAATAGTTAGAAGTTAGTGTTGGATGTAAGGATTTAGGAAAACAGGGCTGTGTTGGCTAAAAGATTTCTGCACATGGATATAGTGTTCAGGAGAGGAGGGTGGAGATTGGGTTAATGGTTCTAGCCTGAGGGTTTTTTTGCTCTAATGGTTCTGGGAGGAAAGCAAACAAAAATAAAATTGCACAAAGCAACAACAACAAAAAAAAAAAAACCAAAATAGGTTTGCTGTTGGCTTAACGTGTTCTGGTCAGTGTACATTGTCAGGTTTATCTGAGGTCTGTTTCCATGGAATTTAAAAAAATCCTATTTCATGCTGTAGACTCAGTAGTTAATGCTGTGTGTGTTTGTTTCCATGGCTTTTGCTCCATGAGAAATGAGTAGAATTAGAGCCAGTCTGGAGATGGCAGAGGGAGAACACCCTATCGAGTCCATCATGTCAGACATCTAATTAGTCTATGAAAACAGAATGTCTCCCTCTCTGCTTCTATCTCCTCCTCTCACTTCCCCTCCCCTGGCAGTAATGCTGGCCGGGTAATGGCCTTCTCATTAGGGCAGAAATGTCAGTGAATATTCTCTCCTCAATTTGAACCTTTCTTAACCTTTATTTAATTACAGTTGGGCCGCTGAGCAAGCTTGCTGGTTTTTTTTTCAAGGCTGAGATGGTGAGACAGGGCCGTCATGTTATACCTTCTCTGGAAAATCTGAGAGGTTGTAATATTTCCATAACATAAGTCTCTCTTTTATTATACTTGCATTGTAGCACTGATTTGAGAGCTAACACCGTGTAACTCCTAACCTTTCAGAACTGACCGCTTTTACCTCAGTTTCTAGGGAAAAACACCATCATAATAAAGGAATAAAACAGAACTCTATTTTGCATCCTAGAATAGCACAACAGCACCGCCCATACACAAAACAACATTCAAAACCCAAGGAAAAAAGAAAAGAACAGAACAAAGAATTTAGCCTACTTTCTAAAGCTTTCTAAACTTGGCCTTCAGAACAATAACCCTAAAGCATGAAAGGATTACTTACAGTCCAGAAAGCACCACTTTGGTGACAATCTCTGACATGACAGTGTTTTGGACTTGGTCTCATCACCTGCCTGCAAGACAACAGAAGACAGGAGAAAAAAAAAAGAGAAAAATGTAGTTTTTGTTTATGTGTAAATTATCACAGCAAATTAATTAGATATTGTGGTATATTTCTTCCTACAAACTAAACAACTACTTAATATTTAAAAGAAAATCTGAACATATTTATGGATTAATAGAGTTCTCCAACCCCTTTTCAGTGTTAACTGATTTTTACACACACCTGAGTAATGGCAGCTGGTTGTTCAAGGTTTTAAAGAAATGAATAGAACAGAAACACAGGAGCCACTGTTGAACCAACACTACACCAACACTTGGTCGATATGCATCACACAAATACATGCACAAGCCTTGATATAACAAATACACAACACAATAAAACACAGCACAGGCAAATTCCTGATTCCACAAACAACGTTAATCACATCTGAGGAGCCCTTAGGAACAAGGAGGAAGGACTGAGTGTTGTATTATTTAACAGACCTAGACAACGCTACTTTAAATGCAAAAGACTGAAGAGTTTTAAAATGAATTAAAGCATTTAGAAATGCAGGACATTCAGCTTGCACAGTAAATATTCATGTGTGGGTGTAAGAGCAGTAGAAGAGCATGGCTTCTGAGGCAGTAGTGAGGAGAGGTGGGTAGGGGGATAAAAATGAGGGAAGAGATTACGCTCTGCTTGAGACCAAACGGAAATGCTTTTTTTCCCTCCTGAAAGACAAACATCTGTTTTCTAATTCAGACTCTTACTCAGAGGAATAGAAAACATTCACCAAATATCCTGAGAGTCACAGTCAGGAGCACAGATCTGCTGCTTCAACAAGCTCCTTTGTGTTCAATCAAACTGTCACTTGCGTGTGACTGCGTCCCTGTATGAACAATAATGGGCTTTTTGTTTTCCAGGCTTGTTCCTGAGATTGCTCCAGGTCTGTCTTACATTATAGCTATTTCACCCACCTGCAGCATCAGCCGCTGGAGAGATGGGTAACATGACACAAAGTCCTGCAGGATATAAAAGATCCCAAAACAAACACACACACACATGCACGCACGCACGCACACAAATTCAGACAAACCCTCATTAAATACATGCACATCACAAACTCTTGCTTACAGGATCCATTTTATACATCATATTATAACTAGAACCATTCCAGTCTTACATGAATCCAGACACACTCACACATCCACAACATACAGAAACACACACTTAAATGCACTGCTAGGCTCAGAAAAGGTTTGAAGTGTTATTGATGTGAAAGTGTATGTGTGTGAGAGTGAGAGTGACACACAGAGAGAGAGAGAGAGAGAGAGAGAGAGAGAGAGAGAGAGAGAGAGAGAGACACAGAGAGAGAGAGAGAGAGAGA
>JAQQZU010000023.1:12438290-12451614 GCA_030068025.1 Parauchenoglanis punctatus | reverse complement strand
GACAGAGAGAGACACAGAGAGAGAGAGAGAGAGAGAGAGAGCGAAAGAGAGCACAAGAGAGAGAGAGAGAGAGAGAGAGAGAGAGAGAGAGACACAGAGAGTGAGTAAGAGGGAGAGAGAGAGAGAGAGAGTATTCAAAATGAATTATCAAATAAATACCCAGCCGCACTTCAGAAACCTCTAATAGCAACACATTTCACACCCTATTTACCGCCTGGGTCCTTGATTAACATCAGCAGGGAAGAGTGTGGTGTTAGTTCAGGTTTTTGTAGCCTTGTGAGGACCAATTTGTGAGCTTTCCCTATACTTGTGAGAAAAATTTTATATGGTTCTAACAAGTGGGTGGTCCTGACCGTGGTTTTAAGAGAGTTTTGCAACAAAAATAAGAAAAAGCATACGAGCCAAAAAGTTTACTTTTCATTACCTAGATTAAGGTTATGGTTGGGTTTATGTGTAGCATTAATTTAGCTGTATTAATCATCATGTTAATGGATGGTCCTCACGAAGATAGTAAAACCAACATCTGTGTGTATGTGCATGCATGTAATGTATGCTCGCAAAATGAAACTTATTATTAAAAAAATTTAACTAATATTAAACATTTCACTGATTTAAAATTATTTTCATCATTTAAAAATAACAAATTTTAATTATGGCCTAAATCATGGTCTATTATTAGCTTTCAAAGGCATAAAAACAAGTCTATAAATCAGTTCAATTACATTAGCTGTTCTTGTTGTAATGAATATTACAACATACATTAATTTAATTCTGGAAGATTAGTGAAGTCTTTTTTTACCCTTGCATGCATAAATGTGCCAGACCTCTTCTAGGAGCATTGCTTTCACAGAAGTGCCGATCCAACTTTACGGCTATAACAACGTCAGAATCTCCAGCTAATTAGGTGCTTACATGTAACTTTAAGCAACACTTGGATGATCAGGACGTGGATTTTCAGCTTGGCAAAAAACACTGGGGTATATGTGAATGCAACCAAGAAACTCCAGTACATCCTTAGAGAACTGAATGACCAATTAAGAAGATTCTTGGGAAGCAGAGGAAGCAGGAAACATTTGGCTGCTTTTTCATCAAAAGTAAAAGCTTTTCTAGTGAAAAAGAGAGCTATAAATGTGTATGAACACGAGCCAAATAGTGATAGGGAAGATACATTAAAGTAATGAAACAGCACTTGCCCTGGCAAGAATAAATGTGTGTGTGTGTGTGTGTGTGTGCATGCAATACAAGTACTCTGTTTGAGCATGTTTTAAGAACAGCTGGCAATATTATCGTGCTGTCATGTGCTCAACTTAAGCTGGAAAAATTGACATGTTTGTCTCCCTGTGAAAAATGTATACTCACACTGGCAATAAAATATGGCCACTATTATTGAGCTCAGAATATATCATTATTCATGGATTTTTCTATTTTATTTGCATTTACACCGATCAGCCACAACATTAAAACCACCGGCAGATGAAGTGAATAACACTGATTATCTAATTACAATAGCACCTGTCAAGAGGTGAGATATAATAGGTAAGAAGTGAACAGTCAGTTTTTGAAGTTGTTTTGTTGGAAGCAGGAAAAATGGGAAAGTGTAAAGGTATGAGCAACTTTGACCAGGCCCATATAGTGAAGGCTGTGGGATGTGATGGACAAACAAATCTGATCCATGGAGGCCCCACCTTGCAACTTGCAGGACTTAAAGGATCTGCTGCCAACGTCTTGGTGCCAGGTACCACGGCACCTTCAGAGGTTTTGGGGGGCTGTGGCTCGATGGGTCAGAGCTGTTTTCGCAAACAAAGGGGACCCACATAACACTAGCCAGGTGGTTTTAATGTTATGACTGATCGGTGTACAGCAATATAATACCAATACCAATCTGCCAATCAAATTAGTTTTATTAGCATGAATAAGTATGGTATGTCTATATCTTTCATGATTCAATTAATATAGTCTCCCTTATGAATTATTATCTAATAGACAGCAGCACTGTTGAATTCTATACAAATAAAATTGAACTGAATTCTCAAATCTAACTGTTCAGAAAGTGTTGATTCATTTAATATAATTGCAACTCTACTAATAAGTTTATATTAATGCCTTCATTCTCAGCCACAATGCACTATTTAAGTATGTTTCTGTAATAACATCCCTACTGTGAATTTTTAATTAATTATTTAACATAATGCCCTGTGACTTTTCAATGTATATTTTTAATACAAAGAGACACAAATACCATAATTAAAATTTTTGGACTCTGCAACCACCATTTCTTTCCAGACTTTGTTTTCAGTATATGAAGAAACAAGACTACGTAAGCCTAGTGTTACTGGCTTGCAGTTCACTGATTGGACTTTGCTGAAAACTCCTGTCCATTTTACCAAATCTGGCATCCTATTTTTTGCAACAAGGAGACTGCTTGTGGGTAAAAATTAACAGCAGGGCTTAGCACAGGATGCAGTAACCATGGAAGCTCAGGAGGCGAGTCAGAATTCTACAGGGGAATAAAGGTTGAAGGTTGTAGTTGTATTTTCAACGCTTCTTTACTGAGGAATTGCTGCTCTAACATTTAGTTGTATACTGCCACTTGCTGTAGGCATCTTATCAGACTTCCAAGCATGTGGGTTTCAGCATTGAGGTGTCTATTACTTAATCAGTTATTATAAAGAAAAAAAACCTATTCTAGTCCTGTGAAAATAAAAGAGGTGTGTAACAGAGCAAGCAGTGGTTGTTGAAGCAAAGCTCCAATTTGATCAGTCGTCTTGCATGTAACAGTGCAGGAGAAAGGCAGGCAAGAAATTAAATAATTCTACATATACACATTTACTATAAAGGATCTCACACTGCTTTAGAGTACAGACATACTAATCTTCCAATCATTATTCCCTTAAAAGTGTATTTTAGTATAATTAGTATACTTGATAGACATGTGATTCACACTTGTGAATGAGACCTGAATAACATTTCTAGGCAAACTACAGGTAAAACTAGCTAGTACTTCATCACTGTCTCTTTGTTCAAGACTCACTCTCAGTTTTTGTTTTGTACATAACAACTGTTTCTTATATTCTCCAGCCGTAACTCCTTCATCTTACTCTCTTTTGGCATTGTCTCTATGTCCATCTTTCTCTTTCTCCATCTTTGTCCTCTATTTTATTCCTTCTACATTTTGTTTTTTCTTTCATTTAATTTACTTATTTTCCTCTCTCTCTTTCCCCCATTTACAAGAATCCCTACAAGACCTCCCTCCATCCTGCTCATACTATCTTCTGCCTTCTCACTGTCTCTTTACCTCTTGCAGTTTCTCAATCTGTACTCGACACGTTTCCAGGTCACTGTCTCCAGGGATGACGATGAGCCCCAATGGTATTGCTGAGAGATAGAGAGAGAGTGACAGAACAAGAAAGAAAAGAAAAAACAGAGAATAAGTCCTTAATTTGCTTGATAAATGGTCTGTATGATGTGCTGATTTTCTAAACACACGTTCCTAGTAAACCAATATTAAAAGATGCAACTAGTGATGGACAAATCACATCTTTATTAGCTAACATATTGGACATGTGGAAGCTGCAGTGTGCTGCCCAGTCTCATGTTTTGGTTGCCTGGAAACTCACTAGACTAAAAAGTGGTTTATTAACACAATGTGATAACGCACGGTGCATTATTAAGCTAGTAAACTGCATAATACAGTCTAAAAAAACAATGAGAATATAACTAGTAATCTAACATTTCTCTAAAGTGTTAACATGTCATTGTGCTCAATAAAGAGTCAGCAAGTAGCTGGTGAACATTTTGGCTATGGGCTGCAGTGTCATTTAATCGTATTGCGCATAAAAGATATGTGTCTGGCTATATTTAATTACACAGATAACTGTGTGTTTGGTGCTAGTAGAAGAGTTATTGCAAATAACAGATTTTCTCTGCACATTATTTGGCTACAGACTATCAGTGTTTCCAAATACCTGCATGTTCCTCATTCAGAGAAGATCTAGCCATGCTAATTAACCCACCTACTAAAATTCGGGCAGGCAGATGACACCTCAGCCAATGTGTATAGTGCAGCGGGCGGCAGGATTCATAACAGGAAGCACATGCTATTTTTGCAGCATCGAGGTGCTTCCCATCACAATGAAGTTAATTTAAACATGCACACCAAATGAAAATTTTGGTGTGAGAAAACCAATGAGCAGTAGTTTTTCTTGTCTTTTCCCTGCTGTTGAACCTATTTGCCCACCAGGCAACTACAAATAAAACTAATAGCTTGGACACATGTGTTTGCCCCAGGCTCCTAGGCTACTGATTTTTCCACCCATGAAAACACACCCTAGTTACTTGAGGGTTTTAAATTCCATTAAAATTTAATCAAAAATCAGCTGAGAAAATGAAAGAAGCTACATGTTGACTTAATAACAAGACCTCCTCATCAAGAACCCATTATTGCTGTTGATAATATCAATGCAATTCCTCTGAGCAAAGGTTTGTGAGCTCATGACATTTATTAATGCATTTTTGTGGCAAAACAGAGTAAGGATTTAGATCATTTTGAGGAGGCCAATTCAGAGAAAGCAAGATAAGCCGGCAGAAAGCACTTATATTGTTACCAAGTAGTTTATAAAGGTTTGTTTTCTCATCATAACCAGGAAACATCATAATAATCAATAGATATTGCATTTTTGATTAATGGAAGCAATTTTTCTTTTCACAGAGCCCATTATTATATCCTGCTCGCTCAAAACTAATGCACTGCTCGATTTTGACGTCATTAGACAGACAGTTCTAAAAGGAGATTCCTAATGGTATATACCTGAGACAGGCCAGAACACACCAGCTGGCTGAACTCAAATCAGCTCTGGCTTTTAGACATTCGGAGCAGATGAAGCAGAAGTCAGATGCCAGGTTGTGTTTTGAGGAAAAAAAGCTTGAATACATCAGAACCAGGAAGTGGAATGGCTCTACTTCTAAAGGTCTGAATAACATGAACAGTATTCTTGAATCTCAGAAATAATTTAAAGATCAGCAGTCTTCCTTAACCTGTCTGATTATGATTCAATCACTGTAGTACAATTTCACTGAATGTTTCTGCCTAGTTTGAAGTTTGTAGCACTCTGTAGCACTAACACATATGTGTAGCTGGGCTCTCTGTTGCTTCTAACAAATATGTTGAACCTGCTTCCATGGAGTTGCAATTGTTTCAGGGTAAAAACTTGTGAGTGCACAGTTCTGGCATGAGCATGCATGCCTAGTTAATGTTAAGTCCAAAAATCCATAATCCATCCTTTTAAGTTTTTAAAATTCTTCTGTCTTGCTTTTGCATGAGGTACAACAAGCTGTTATGAATCCAGTTTGGGAAAACTGTCATATGATAAACAGTTCTCACTTACTTTTTGGTGACAATTAGATATTTGGGACCTCATGTATTCCTACTTGGTCCCGCCATCTGAAAAACTTCATAATGTGTGAACCTCATTCTTGCTTAGTTGCGTTGTGTTGTACACCACTATATCAGCAACATAAAGCAGTAATAAATGCAGTATAGTATGAAAAGTACAATGATTCTGGAGATTTTGAAACTGTGCAGTGTACACTAGGGCTGTAAGACACACTTTTATCACTATAAGCCCTTTTCTTGGATTGGATTATATCTGTCTCACTGGTCAAGTCACTCTGAATTAAAGCTCCAGTAAAATAGGTAAATGTAAGTGGAACAGCAGAGTTTAAGTGGCTTTATTTCTGCTGTCACAGTGGAAGAAGTTCTGATGTGTCAGAGGTTCCATAATTTAGCCATGTTTTTAGTGATTTGTGGGCTATTATATTAATATGTGCAATGATAAGATTGCTGTTAGAGAATTGCCGATCAGAGAGAGAACAGAGAGACGGAGAGCTCTTTACTGAGGAATGTTCGGTTGCTTAGCAACATCAGAACAGGCATGCTCTAATTTAATTCAGGCTTGTTCTTTTTCCCTCTCTCTCAACCCCTCTTTCTGTCCCTTTCTGTCTCTCTTCCCCACTTTCCATCGCTCTCTCAGCTTGTTTCCAGTGTTGTGTAAGCTCTTTAGAGGTGTGAAGAGTGTGTGACAGCACCAAAGACAAGAGCCAGATGTGTTTTATGTTCATTACCAATGGAAGCCAGAACAGAGAACAGCTCAGAGCTGTAGCTGTGACATGGTAGACATGTACCTGTGAATATTATCTTTATGAACTGTACAGTTAGTCCAATACTATGCTGTGCTGGATTTGTTGTAGTTTTGAAGCCTTTTGTAAGTCAATGTTAACTTGATGTCTCAAAAGTAGCTTGTGTGTGTGAGTATGTGTGCGTATGTGTGCGCATGTGGTGGGTGTACACATGAAAATGGTTGATGCTGTCATGTTCTGACATCTAGTGTCGAAAAAGAGAAAAGTCAAGAAGTATTTGTCAAACAAGTATAATTTCAGATTTGGTGACTGAACCGAGTGATTGAACAAAGTACTGAGGTGTACTGTGTACTGAGAGATGCCAGTTTATTAGATATAAAGTCAGGTCCATAAGGATTTTTGAAAGCATATTTGTAATTTTGCCTCACAATACATTTGAAATGAAGCCATCAAGATGTGACTGGAGTGTAGGGGTTCAACAAAAATATCACAATAACTGCCAAGAAATTACAGACATTTTATAAACAGTCCTCCAAATTTCACAGTCTCAAACGTAACTGGACAAGTGACTGATTAGCAGCTGTAATATGACAAATTAAGGAAATAAATGGTCTGGAGTTGATTGTTTAGTTCTTTAGTTTAGTTCTAGTTGGAAAAGCCCAGAAACCAAAAACATCCAGCTTTGCTTTGGTCAGAAAATGGCCACCGATGATGGGCTAGAGGACTATTAAAGTGTGAGCGACATGATTTTGAAAGTTTATGTAATTCGACATGGATGTTTATGAAGTCTTAACATTATATTGAGGAATTTTGCACAGTCATTGTGAAGAAAAAATAAAGTTCAGACAAATTCCACATTTGTATAAACTGCGCATGACCTGTTACATGATTTTAGCCTGCATTAAGCCTAGATGAATATCCATTTGTAAACAGTGATTGGAAGCAAGAATAAAAGCTCACAGAAAAGAATAATTTCTCTCATATAATCCAATATGCCTACATGATGCATTGCCACAGAATGTTCACAGTATCCTAGTGATACTGTGACTCTGTTCGTTAAAATAAAATATGATAAAAGAAATAAAATAAGAATATGCTTAAGGATCCTGGTATATTTGCTCAATCTGCAATGCAATAGCCGCAACTAGTGGCGAAACATCAACAGGGCCTCATTTCTCCATTTAGAGCCATAGAGTAAATACTGCACCTAGTGGTCAAACATGACCTGCAAAAAGTGCTAATACAGCCATGGCCAAAAGTTTTGAGAATTTTCACAAAGCCTGCTGCCCCAGTTTTTATGATGACAATTTGCCTATACTCCAGAATGTAATGAAGAGTGATCAGATGAATTGCAATTTATTGCAAAGTCCCTCTTTGCCATGAAAATGAACTTAATCCCAAAAAAAACATTTCCACTACATTTCAGCCCTGCCACAAAAGGACCTGCTGACATCATTTCAGTGATTCTCTCGTTAACACAGGTGAGAGTGTTGACGAGGACAAGGCTGTAGCTCACACGATCATGCTGATCGAGTTAGAATAGCAGACTGGATGCTTTAAAAGGTGAGTGATGCTTGAAATCATTGTTCTTCCTCTGTTAACCATGATTACCTGCGAGGAAACATGTGCAGTCATCATTGCTTTGCACAAAAAGGGCTTCACAGGCGAGGATATTGATGCTAGTAAGATTGCACTTAGATCAACTACTTATTGGCTCATCAAGAACTTCAAGGAGAGAGGTTCAATTGATGTGAAGAAGGCTTCAGGGCACCCAAGAAAGTCCAGCAAGCACCAGGACCATCTCCTAAAGTTGATTCAGCTGCGGGATCGGGGCACCACCAGTGCAGAGCTTGCTCAGGAATGGCAGCAAGCAGGTGTGACTGCATCTGCATGTACAGTGAGGCAAAGACTTTTGGAGGATGGCCTGGTGTCAAGAAGGGCAGCAAAGAAGCCACTTCTCTCCAAGAAAAACTTCAGGGACAGACTGATATTCTGCAAAAGGTACAGGGATTGGACTGCTGAGGACTGGGGTAAAGTCATTTTCTTTGATGAATCCCCTTTCTGATTGTTTGGGGCATCTGGAAAAAAGATTGTCCAGAGAAGAAAAGGTGAGCACTACCATCAGTCCTGTGTCATGCCAACAGTAAAGCATCCTGAGACCATTCATGTGTGGGGTTGCTTCTCAGCCATGAATAAAGAACGATACCAAAACATCCTCAGAACAACTTCTCCCAACTATCCAAGAACAGTTTGGTGATGAACAATGCCTCTTCCAGAATGATGGAGCACCGTTCCATAAGGCAAAAGTGATAACTAAGTGGTTCATGGAACAAAACATCGAAATTTTGGGTCTATGGCCAGGATACTCCCCAGACCTTAGTCCCATTTTGAACTTGTGGTCAATCCTCAAGAGGCGGGTGGACAAATAAAAACCCACAAATTCTGACAAACTCCAAGCACTGATTATGCAAGAATGAGCTGCTATCAGTCAGAATTTGGTCCAGAAGTTGATTGACAGCATGCCAGTGCGAATTGCAGAGGTCTTGAAAAAGAAGAGCCAACACTGCAAATACTGACTCTTCGCACAAACTTAATGTAATTGTCAATTAAAGCTATTGCCACTTATGAAATGCTTGTAATTATACTTCAGTATACCATAGAAACATCTGACAAAAGGATCTAAAAACACCAAAGCAGAAAACTTTGTGAAAACCAATACTTGTGTCGTTCTCAAAACCACGGCTATGGCTGTAGAGGCCTACTGGGGCAGGAATCATATTTCCCCATGCACACTCTCTATGAATGTTTTCAATGGAGGAGGAGCGGGAGATAGGACAGTTAATGGCAAGGTTGCAAAATTGGCCTATGTTAAAAAAAATCAGCTGCCAAGGTCAGAATTAAAGCTACTTAATTTCTGCAAACAAAGATGTAAGTGCAGACAGCATGTCTATGATGTACAGAACCATTTCAATTGTAAAATATATCTATATTTCTTAAAAAGAAAAAAAAATTGTCTCCCTTTTCCAATGCCTGTATTTGTTGTGCTAGTTTCACATCTTTTAAATGGTTTTTAAAATGTAGTCGGCCAACTCTGGTCAATATTAGCTCTTTTGGGTTCATTTTGCCTGCTGGTTACACAACTGCTGCATCAAACACCATTGAACAAAGGTATATATAAAGCCACTCAAAATGACCCTGCTAAACTGTACGCTGGCTAGCTGTAGGTTGTTGACTCTCTACTGTCTATTATGGGGTTACTCTAAAATATTCACTAGATTGAAGCCTATAGCCTAAGTCAACTAGGACAACCTCTCAAAGTCTACAGTTATGAGTCACATGTCAACAACATGTCAGTGTCAGTGATGGAAGAAAAATAGTCCTCTACCCAAATAATATCTAGTAAGTTGTGGTCCAACAACCATGTGCATAGTTCCGGCTAATGGACAACGTAGGTAGGGGTCATGTGCAGATGGGCTGTAGACAGTAAATATATCTACAAAGTGCATCAGTGGTGTATAACCTTGTAAAATGACCTGTCAATACCCTGTATAAACAAAAACTGACACAAAAAACCCACAAAAATGTAGCAAATGCAGTGCACTGGAAAAAAGTATGTGTATGTTTGCACTTACAAGCTTCTTTAAGTTTATCTTTGTGATAATGAAGATCTTCATAGTCACGCATGCTGATACGGTTCACTCGGATCCGTAACCTGTCTGGAATTGGCTGCTGACTGCAAGAGATGGAAGGAGAGAGTGCCTGCTCACTGACACACACATACACACACTTAACAACTGATTACTGTAAAAAAAAAATATTTTTAAAAAAAAAAATAAAAAAAAAAAAAAAAAAGAGTAACATAAGCACACACAGAAAAACATATTTGAGACTGATTGTGCTTAGCCTTTCCCTGATTTTTCAGTTTATTATGTGTGTGTTGTCTATTATATGCATATGGTCAATACTACAGAGTAGAGACATACCCTAACCACATAATCATTACAGTGAGATTATCAGGCTCCATTTCCAGTATTCTCATCTCAATGGAAAGTCACAACACATTACGGGGTAAGCTTTTGATACCACACTGAACACCGAAGCACTTGTATACAACATTTACAAAACCACAAAGAAAAGGACAGCAACAATAAAGTTCTTCAGCCCAGCTTAGTATGATGGAAATTTGAGGAAATAGATCTAACAAACACAGCGCAGACTCTGTGTGTGTGTGTGTGTGTGTGTGTGTGTGTGTGTGTGTGTGTGGCTCACTCATTTAGCAGTGGTATAGAAGTTCTCCTCTTGGTTTTTTGTACCATGTTGGCCTGGTTTCTGAGTGAGATGTGGATGGTGGAAGGGGCCAGCTTGCATGGCTCTCCATCCACCTGCATGGGGATTGACTTATAGGTGGTGAGGGTCACCTCACGACACTGGTTAAGTCTCTCACCATGCCCTCCGACCTGGAGCGTTGCCTACAACAACAGCAAAAACAACAAAATATTTTTGATTACTACTTTATGATGTTTTGATTTGCCAGATGAGAGTCATGTAGGTTTGCTTTGCTGATTTGAGTGTCATTTTAAAGTGCATTTTGATAAAAGTACCAGTGATGTCATTGTGAAGCCGATGACCTCGATATAACCATCGTCATGGCGCTGAGGCTCAAAGTCATGATGCTCACTTGGGTTCCCCCATGGCATCGTGCCAGCACAGTATCTACACACACACACACACACACACACACACACTCACACACAACTCTGTGTACTCAAAGACAAGAGAGAGAGAGAGAGAGAGACAGAGAGAGAGAGAGAGAGGACTGGAGGAAAATAGGCTTCTTACCTGGGTATATTGAGGAAAACCAAACACTGCAGCTTCAGCTCCTGCACCTTAGAAGTTAAATCTACACCATCACACTGTGAGTGAAAACATGAAAACAGAGCATAAGTCTGCACCAGATTTATAATCTAATGTGATATGTGTGGCAGCTTGGGAAAACCTGTTCCATGGTAACATTTTCTACTATGTAGAGTGCTGAACTGAAATATGTTTCTCATTATTGTGTATCTCAACCACAAGTAAAAACATAACATTTAAAATTCTAATTACAAAAGTGAAAAGTAAGAAATCTGCATTTAAAGATTTCATTCATCCACAGAACTGGAACATCACAGATATTCTGATTACAAACTGATTAGGCTTATAACATAAAATAAGCCTAATAAGCCACTTTTGCCATGACATGTAGCCATCCAAAAATGTGATCCTTGTGATTCACTGTGTGAGGAGATTATGCTTATCTGGCAAGGTTTTGGACATCTTTAGACGGAGTGACTGTTTTTATCACCATACTTGGGTTCTACAACCCACAACGGGTTCCATACCAAACATGATCTATGTAGGCAGACAGCCAAGACAAAATAAAAATTACATAAACATTTTCCACCTTGGTTTTGTGCAATATGTTTATATTTTTTAATTGAGGTTTCAAAATATGTTACAGGCAGAAAACCAAATTTGGGCAAAAAACAGATTTTTTGCATTTTGTATATTTGCCAAAGTTCAGACAGAGCTTACCCAGAATGCATCACATTTATTTAAATATGCACGCTATAGACAGCACTTTTTACACATAGAATCTTGCATTACCATCTTTGTGATGTTCGCCTATCAGCCATAACAGTAAAACCACTGACCGGGGAAGTGAATAACACTGATTATCTTATTACAGTGACAACTGTCAAGAGGTGGGATATATTAGGCAGCAATTGAAAAGTCAGCTCTTAAAGTTGATGTGTATGAAGCAGCAAAAATGGGCAAGAGTAAGAATCTGAGTAACTCTGACAAGGGCCAAATTGTGAGGGCTAGACGACTGGGTCAGAGCATCTCCAAAATGGCAGGTCTTGTGGGGTGATCCTGGTATGCAGTGGATAGTACCTACCACAAATTGTTCAAAGAAGGACAACTGAATATTGATCCTACAGAAGAGCTATCCATCCATCCATCATCTATACTGCTTTATCCATGGGTCGTGGGGGATTTCTGAAAATGTTAATGCTGGCTATGATAGAAAGGTGACAGAACACAGTGCATCACATGGGGCTGCATAGCTGCAGCCCAGTCAGAGTGCCCATGCTGGCCCATGTGCGAATGAGCATCAGAACAGGACCATGGTGCAATGGAACAAGGTGTCTGGTGAATCACGTTATTTTTTATTTATTTTTTTACTTTGAAGGCAAGCGGAGGCAGCATGATCCACTGGACAATGTTCTGCTGGGAAACCATGGCTCTTGCCATTCACATGGATGTTATTTTGACACATACCACCTACCTAAACATTGCTGCAGACCAAATACACCCCTTCGAGGCAACAGTATTCCCTCTTTCAGTAGTATAATGTGCCCTGCCATGCTGCAGAACTTGTTCCATAGAGGAAGCCCTACCTCGCAACTCACAGGCATTAAAGAATCTGCTGCTAATGTCTTGGTGCCAGAAACCACAGCACACCTTCAGCAGTTATCAAACCCCTGATTAAAAACCTGATCTCGACCCCAGTCAGTTGTCCAACTATAGGCCAATATCAAACCTCCCTTTTATTTCCAAGATTCTAGAAAAGACTGTAGCACAGTAGTTATGCTCATACCTACATAGGAATAGCATTCATGAAATGTATCGGTCAGGATTTAGACCTCACCATAGCACAGAGACAGCACTAGTTAAAGTGGTGAACGACCTTCTACTGGCTTCTTATCAGCGTTGTGTCTCCCTGCTTGTGTTACTTGATCTTTGTGCAGCTTTTGACACCATTGATCATACTAGTCTCCTTGATAGATTAGAAAAGGTTGCGGGAGTTAAGGGAACGGCCCTCTCCTGGTTCAGGTCTTATTTGACTGACCGTTACCAGTTTGTTGATATAACTGGTGACTCCTCTACACATAGTAAGGTGAAGTTTGGTGTTCCACAAGGTTCTGTGTTAGGGCCACTGCTTTTCTCTTTATATATGCTCCCTCTGGGTAATATTATTCATAAACATGGTATTAGTTTCCACTGCTATGCTGATGACACACAATTGTATGTTTCAGCAAAGCCAGATGAGAGACACCAGCTTAAAAAATTTGAGGAATGTGTAAAGGACATTAGACAATGGATGCTTAATAACTTCCTTCTACTTAATTCTGATAAGACAGAAGTA
>JAQQZU010000023.1:12410105-12423696 GCA_030068025.1 Parauchenoglanis punctatus | reverse complement strand
TATATATACACACATATATATACACACATATATATACATATATATATATATATATTGTATTTTGTGTGCGCGCGCGTGTGTATAGAAACTACTGATGTGAAAAAATCTATGTAGGAAGAAAATCACATTTATATATTATCTTTCTAATTCCACTGAAAGATGTCCCATTTTTCTCTATATTTATAACTTTACTGCCAAATATTAAAATATTAAAGAATTATAAGTTCATCATGATCATGATATGATTACTCTGATCGGGGTGTCCAAAAATCGGGCTGAGGGCCAAATGTGGCCCGCAGACAGATGTGTACTGGCCGGCAGCTTCTCTCTTTTGTATATATAATCAGTGGTCCACTGACCAACACAATTTTTCTTTTCATCTGACAGTGCTAGATGACTGTTTTAACACAGTCAGCTAAAATCCAAGAGCCTGTTTTCCCTCTGACTGCACCTTACAAATGAATTAACCAATGACATTTAGTCATGGCATAACATTAACAGTGAGAGGTATGGAAGTTTCTTGGGCCGTGAGGTCTCAAATTTTTAAGCGATGACCGAGGATCGTCAATGGGACGATCGTCAATCGTCAATACTCAATGGGAATCTCACTGGCAGTTCTCCAAACTCCACACAGTACTGATAGAGCCAGTAACACCTGTGTCAGATTGAACACCTGCGGTGTCAATGCCTGTTAAGGCAGAAAGTTCTTCTACCCTCTGGGAGTGTGTTTGCACTCTGTCAAAAACATATGTTGCCGATTTTAGAGACTGTTTGGGTGAACTTCTTTGCAGGCAGACAGCAAAACAAGGTTAGACTAGTATTTTGGTGAAATATATTTATGATATATTACAGTAGATGTGATCAAGCACATCATTCACAGAAAACTCAATTTTGGTTAAAACCAGGGTTCATCTCTTTTTTCCAGAATTAAGCCAGTGACATCTGATGAAGTTTCCGAGACTAACACACATATTTTTAAAACAGTATTTAAAGTGTTTCTACAGCTTCCTTTGTTGACTCAGCAGTGCCGCTGCACTAGCCCCTGTGTTAGCTCATGTCAGTTCATTGGGTCAGAGAGTCTCAGTTTCTGTTCAGACTGGAGGATGTGAGTAACTGATCCTTTAATCCCTGCCTGGTTTCGTACTTAGAAGGATTCTAGATGCTACTGGGGGAAAGCAGGAGCCACAACCCTGTATGGTGTTATTCAAAATCAGAGAGAAAGAGAGAGAGAGAGCGAGAGAGAGAAAGCGAGGGACAGAGAGTGGGGTCTGTGGTGGTCTCACTCTGAAAGATGGATCTTTGTGTGGCAGCTCATCAAGCCACTCCACCTGAAGCGAAGACTTCCTGTGAGATAACTGAGGGCAAGGATATGATTGGTTGACCGTAGCAGTGGTGTCACAAACGCCCTACTGTTTAGAGCTAATACACTCACCTTTTCCAGCTGCTCTATACAGATGGTGTGAACAACAATCTTGCAAGCAGCACATTTCTTCCGAGCAACAGATTTTTGCTATGGAAAGAAACAAAGACAGAAAATAAAGACATAAATAGATAATACATTGTATTTTCTGATAAAAGACAGGAAGTATCAGAGAAAGAGCTACTGCAAATCTGAAGTCGACATTGTTACACTGAAAAACTTAGTTCACTGAATGTCAAAAAATGCTGAACTTTTAACATAAAGCTCTTAAGAGAAAAGGTAATGAATTTTTTAGCAAATGTTTAGCCCTGAATACTTGTTGCTCAAAGAAAAAACTGGTTTTATTAATAACTGGGAACAGTTTTGGGAGAGGCTGCGCTTTTATCTTACAGAAGGCCTGTACCAAAGGCGAGCTGGAAATGCTGTCTAAAACGATTAACCGCCGAGTAGATGGATTCTGTTGCCAGGCTACCTGTACCTGTAATCTGCCTCGTACTAAACCAAGTGCACATTCTACCACTGGTCCTTTTAAACTTCAATCCCCTCCCATCTCTATCACACGTGATGCTATTTGTATAAATGTAACTATTTGTGTACATTGTCAATTTACACCCCAAATTAAGAATTACACCTCTACACTACATTAAAAATGGCTCATTACAAGTTCTAGGAGTTCAAATAGGTCTTAAAAATGTATACCACACACAGCAACATATCCCCCTTGGAGCGATCTGGTTTATGCTCTGAATGCCAAACTTAGAGAAACCTTGATACTGCTAAACAAACCAAGTGAAAGAAAAAAAAAATCACCCAATGCTTTTAAATTCAGCTTGGATAAATGCACAAATATGCTAGATGAAAAGTGCCATAGATTTGAGCACTGATGGACAAAAACCAAACAGCAGGTGCTTTATGACTGTCCTAAATTTATTTTTTTTGTATGTAATCTCTTAAATGGCTTAGCACCCGTGTACCTCGCTGAATATCTTTCTAATTGGCCTAAGACCTGAGGTTTGCGAATGTCAGCCTTCTAGAAACTTCCTCTCTTAAATACCAAAAAAGTGCAGAGGTTTCAAAATTGTGGAAGTCAATATCACTTTGAAAGAAGTAATAAAGCTCAGCACATGCTTTTAAATAAATAAATAAATAAATAAATAAATAAATAAATATTCTGTTTTGGTATTTATAGTTTTGTTATATTTATTTTAAAAATACTTGAAATAATTTATTCTCATGTTTCAATTTTATTCTATTTTTACACATATAATTCTATACATTTAAAATTTTTTTGGTACTAATATTTTTACTTCATCTTTCATTTTATCGTGCACATTCTATTACACTACTTTCGATCATTCACTTTTTTAATATTAGTTTGTACAGCACTTTGAGCTACCACATGCATGAAAAGTACTCTGAAAAACATAATAATATTAAAGTAATAGTAAATAGTAATAGTAAAATAATAAAGAAATAAAGTTTATTATATTATTACTTTCAAAGAACGTTTGTGTGACAAACTGATTCAGGTTGCTATTGGGAAAAGGGGATAAAAGACTTTTCTCTGCTTATTTAAAATATTATAAATAAATAAGATGAGTAGGTAAAGACTGAACTGAGCATTAAGTGTGTAGTTTTGAGCTCAGCCTCCAGAGGGCACTATGTTACTTCTGATTGTGAAACCCATGTGGAAAAAAAAAAAAGGTGTAAAATTGTGAAAGCAATTTTTACTTTTGCAAATAAATCATGCAGATAGATTGCCTTTATAAAATACAGATTTTAGCCTGTAAATTAATATCCACAAATGCATGAAATATTACAGTTATGGTATAATGATATGCTATAATAACTGCTATATGCTAATATCTATTTTAGATTTCAGGAAGTGAAATACACATAAGGGTGTGAGTTATAGTGTATAGATAGAAGTTAAAATCAAACACCTTTCTTTTTGAGTCGCACTATAGAGATCAAAATCAGGGTAATAACATTTATTAATTTCGCTGTGCAAGAAATGTGCAATGAGAATAAAGGCGTTATATTCTTAACACCTAAGCTGTAAGCATAAAGTCCCAAAGCCGCCTCATCCCTGCAGTCCGATATGCACGTGCTGACTTTACTTTTTAGGACATAAAGTTAGATAATTAACTTGCCTGTTACTAATATTACCAAGATAGCAGTAGAACATGTTCACATATCAGGTTAGTTCTTTAGTGAGTTACTTCTCTTCTCAGCAGGTATTGTATCACCTTTTCCATCACCTGCGTGAGATCTGGGTTATGAACAGAGAGGAAACAGAAGGCTAACTGGATATTATCAAGTAAGAACCTAGTGACCCCAGTGTTAATCTCCTCCCTTCCTTTCTTCCCTCATTCTTCTCTTGTTTCATTCCTAAATGCTGTTTCATGTCTCATCCTCAGTTTGCTTCTCTCTGCCAGGTTCTGGTCTTTTTCTTTTTCATTTTCTCTGTACCGTAATCTATTTTTCCTCAGCATATTAGCTGGTATGGACTTTGAATGATGTTATTTGCTGAAACAAACACACACACAGAAATGTGCGCAAACATGCACACGCACCAGTGTCTTGGCGTAGCAGTGCTGTTCTCCGACGTAACAGAAGTCTCCAGAGACATTGGTCTCGAACCAGATGTGCTCGCCATACTGTGCTGACTCCTGCACACAAACACAAATACACAATTTTTAAATATGACAGTACACTACACAGTACTCTCTACATCTTGCAGTTTCTACAGGTAGGTGATGAGCTCAGATATACAGCCGTGTTTTTTTTCAAGCAAGATCTGTAGGGATTGGCTCCAGCTTCCCCGCAAGCCTGACGGTTAAGCGGTATAGATAATGGATGGATGGATTTTTCAAGAAAGACCTTGGAAAAATAATGAAAAATGAAAAATCCTTGAGCAATTTCTGGTCAGAATTCCTTTTTTTTTTTTTTTAAAATATATATTCTATCCTCCAGTGCAACTACTTAAACGCATACCAAATACAGAGCAGGGCTACTCCAGCACCAGGGTTAAACAGAGTGACCCAATAACATTAAAAAGAACATTTACATTTAGTTAATAATTAAATAAAATGTATTAAATTAAATAATAATTAATACATTTGCTCATTTTAACTATAAACCTAAAATACTCAACAAAACAGCACATGGAACCACTGTTCTAATAACCTTTTTTTTATTTAATGCTATTTTGTATTCCAATAGAATATTTTATATTTTATAATGCTACTTTCTGTATATTGTAAATTATTTTAATAAATATAATGATACGACACTAAACTGTTATAAATGACTACCCTATAATCCTATAAACCTGAAACAAAACGTGACAAACAATAGACTATTATTAACCTGAATCATGCAGTTGGCTTTTTTATATTTATAGATAATATATTAATATTATAAAATTTACAATACTCATCCACACTCACCTTTCACTTTATTAGGAACACCTGCCCATTTATGCGGTTATCTAATCAGCCAATCACATGGAAGCATTACAATTCATAAATGTCAAGAGCTTCAGTTAATGTCCACATCAAACATCACAATGAAGGAAACTTGTGACCGCTGTGACTTTAACCGTGGCATAGTTTTTGGTGACAGGGGGGTTGGTTTGAGAATTTCAGAAATTGCAGATCTCCTGGGATTTTCACACACACAACAGTCTCTAGACAATGGTGACAAAAAACATCCTGTGTGCAGAAGGTCTGCAGACTGAAATGCCTTGTTGAGAGAGAGCAGAGGAGAATGACCAGACTGGTCTGAGCTGACAGGAGGTCTACATTAACCTCTGACAGGAGTGGACCCCAATGTGGTCTTCTGCTGTTGTAGCCAGTCCACCTCATGGTTTCATGCTTGTGCATGCTGAGATGCTTATTTTAGTTACTATATCCTTCCTGGCAGTTCGAACCAATGTGGCCATTTTCCTTTGACCTCTCTCATCAACAAGGTGTTTCCACCCACAGAACAGTCGCTCACTCAATGTTTTTTGTTTCTCGCACCATTCTCTAGATACTGTTGTTTGTGAAAATCTCAGGAGAGCAACAGTTTCTGAAATACTCAAACCAGCCCATCAGGTACCAACAATCCAGGCCACGATCAAAGTCACAGAGTTGACACTTTTTCCTCATTCTGATGTTTGAAGTGAACAGTACCTGAAGCTCATGCACTCAGCTGCTGCCACATGATTGGCTGATTAAATAATTGCACAAATGTGCAAGTGTACAGGCGTTCCTAATAAAGTGGATGGTGACTGTATATTAAACCTGAATTAAAATTCACAACTACGCTGCTATAAAATAAAAATGATGATCTGGGAAATAAGAAAGTCCATTTCAAAACACTAAAAAAAAATGCAAGGGTTAATTCTGTGCTCATGTGTGTGCTTCACTGCACAACAGATTGGCGACTTGGGAAAACCCATCATATAATGATTTTTTTATTTTTTTTGTACTATATGCAGTTCTGATAACTACATACTTCAGAACTACAGTGGAAGAGCTAGACTGCATTAAAGACTCCATATAACATTTAACTCGACTGTGGCACGGGACCAATCTGGTTACGATCTGAATCTGATTACAGCCTGAACTGATTAGGCTAATGTCGGTTTCTAACTATCCAACAACTAGATCAAAGTGTGACATTCACTGGGTGAAGAAATCAAACTTAGCTAGTGAGGTTTTAGACATCTTTAAGCAGACAGCTTGATAGCACAGTATTTGTTAAACTGGCTCTTATCCCACATGAGCTCTGCAGGCAAAAACCTGAGGCAAGATTAAAAAGTAAATAAAATGTTTTCATGTCATTTTGGTCAAATATATTTATGAATTCGGAAAGTAGGGGCATCAAGTATGTTACAGGCAAGAAAACCCAATTTTGTCCAAAACCACATTTTTAACATCTTTTTTAGCTGATTGCCAGAACTCGGCCACTGTGACCACGGGTTTTCCCAGACTGCCAGGCACACATGCAAAATGATGTAGTCTGTTGTTGGTGTACTCTATATCAGCCTACTGGTAACAGGAAGCATCACCGGGGATGGTAACAAGACTCCACCTCATTGTTTGTTACGGCATTTGTCTATGTGTGTGTGGTGTGTTAACTCACGCTCCAGTCCACAGTGCTGCGTATCTCTCTGTCCGAGTCACACTTGGCCAGTAGTGAACAGCTAGGCTGAGACGGCAGGTGCTGGAGCCCTGACTTAGCTATGGCTTTCCTGTGCACACAAAGAGAAAGAAACAAAAAGAAAGAGATGACCAACAGCTGATCAGATCAGAAATGTATGAATCTAATTAGCAATCAAATACTTGAGAGGGAATGGGAGGCAAAAGTACATATATTATCGACACAAGGCAGGGAAATAATTATCCATGTGTGTGTGTGTAAGTATACAGGAAGGATTGGTCCTGATATTCTGAAAAACACCTTCACTTTCTACATCACCGCAACAAAAAAATCTGCCATCAGATCTTCTCAAAAACATGCGTGCGCACAGAGACACGCACACACACACGCACGCACGCACACAATACTTCAAACCTTCACATACGAGAGGAACCCACTCCATGTGTCCGTCTCTGGATTGTAGTACACTCCCTGACACCAGGGGGAGCCCATTCTGTAAGCCCGAGCTGCAACAGAGCTCCGCCTCCCCATCCCCACATTTGCCGCCCTCCACGCCTGGCTGTTTCTCCGGTAACGCCCATACAGCCCATAGTAGCCAGGGCCATGATACACAGCCTCAGCTGGAAGCAAGTGGGAGGAGTTTCGACGTAAACAGCGTGGAGCACGGATGAAGGGGCGGGGCTGAATGCTCTCTGTTATTAACAGACTCTGCGTTAACCATGATGCACAGGGTTCAATCTCTGATTCTTCGGGATCCTCCCAGCTGCTGTTGCTCTGTGAATCTGAGGCAGAGGACTGTCCTCCCTCATTTCCTTCGTCCACTTCCTTCTTTTCACTCATGTGGATGACACTGGCAAGCAAGAGAGATGGACCAAGCAGCTGAGCAGGAATGCTGCAATGTTTCTGTGAGTTTGTGTTTTTTTGGCTATCAGCACTGCCTTTTTGGACCACAGCATTTGCCTGAAGTTGCACGCTGGACCTACGTCTCTGCATGAGGTCTGCAGAGGGCAGACCGGCACTTGAACGCCGCCGCACTTTACTTGCTGGCACCGCCATGCTGGTGCGCCGACGCCTGCATGCCTCGCGACATTTCCCCCGGAAATGACGACGGAAAAACGTATCCATTGTACTGGGGATACAGGGAAGCTATGCACCGAGACTGGTCCCTCGTAAAGAGGGTTCTGTGGGGGGAGAGCAAAGCAGTCAGTACATAGCACACTCAGAAACAAACACAAGCACATGAACACACACACCAAGGAATGCAGTGCTGCTCTTTAAAGCCGCATTCTGATGATCAGTGTTTTGCTCACCAAAAAGGTAGGTGAATCATAGCAATGATGAGCATCTTTAGCACGTTGTTAAAGAGGTGCTAACGGCTCCCAAAGCAGCAGTGCCTGTTGGCAATATGGCATGTTCTCTCTCCTAGGGAAACAGTGGCTTCACTTGCACAAATTTGTACCTCAAATTCCAACCTCGTCCTGTTCCTGGGGGGGCAAAGCTGCCTGAGCAACTGGACATCAAGATCAAGAAGCACAAAACACACACAGAACAATTCCTAATTATATCCTCACTGGAGAAACTTGACCAAATTATCTGATACAGACATCTACGTTGCAGAGTGTGAGTTTCCTAATGTCTGACTAAACCATAATCAGGTGCAACACGACCTCACGGTGTACAGAAACTGAACCTGAGATCTCCACAGCTGCACAATATAGTGCCTTTCACCTGGCCAGGTAAGCTTACCTGGAGAAAGTGAAGCTGATTTCTGGTTGCATTTAGTAAATACCGCATTACCCAGAACCAATATACCATCCACCCACACACACACAGCAAGCTATTTATAACTGCCGCTGCTTATGTTGCCCTGAGAGATCTACAGCTGTGTGCAGTGGTTGGAGTAAGTCACACATGTGCAAGTCACAAGCAAGTCTCGCAAGCCTTAACCTTTAAGTCTCAAGCAAGTCTCAAGTTCCTGTTGTGAGAATCAAGCAAGTCGAGTTGAGTCCATGATACATGTCAAGCAAGAGAAGTGAATTCATACGAAATTCTGAAATTAAATCAGTTAAAAGACAGTGGGCATGAACAGTCAACATTAACAAAAACTAACAGGTGTAACAGCCTGCTTACACCTTAGAAATCTTCCTGATATTTGACATTTTGTTGTAATCAGTAACACGACTCCTAGGTCTCAAGTGCGAAGGTTTTCGCACAGCTGTAGCAACAATGCCAGCAAACAGTGGGCACACAATCCAAATTAAAGTGTATTAAAGAAGCGTTTAAAGCAGGACAGAAAGGGAAACAAGGGAATGGCATGAGAAGACTAAAATTACACCTGTGAGCATTTAGTCATGAGCAAGCCGCTGTGTTTGCTAGTAATGTGCCCACATAGTTTAACTGGTTATATGGCCCGAATCAGTTCCCTGATTGTCTTTTACATTAACAACATGTCTTCTCAATAAAATGCATAACTGATTCACAGTCTAGCCTAAGATAGCTTAAACATAACTAATGTTATCTAATGTTTGACCAGCCAATAAGTTACCTAAAAGGACACATTCAGGTACCTTTCTTTGTGGGTTTTGTAGTGACGGATGAAGCTGAATGTTGTGGTGGTCATGTCACTGATTTGTGCGCTAAAGACTGCTTGACCTTGTAAACTGCTCTTATAATTCTTACTACCATCATTGACAACATAATCCTTGAATCCAAATATTATTTTTGCACTAGCCCCCTCCTCTGCTGGTCTACTGCGTCCTAGTAGGTTGCCAGGTTTGTGCACATGGCACTAGAAATCACCCAATCATGTGTCAAAAACAAAACATAATATCTCAGTATCTAGAAAAATGCATATTCTGTATTTTTAAAAAAAGGTCAGGTCCTATCATGTCATCTGTCATCAAGTCTAAGTCAAGTCTGAAGTCATGAATACCAAGTCAAATTCGAGTCTTTTTTCAATGTTAGTCAAGCAAGTCCTAAAACTTGTGACTCGAGTCCCCCACCTCTGGCTGTGTGATAAAGCTACATCGACTTGTAGAGCAGCGGGTCTCAGCACCTGGTCTGGTGGGCCGCAGCTTTGTGGATCTCAGTCGATTCTAAGTGTGGTCGAACAACCTTCTTATTAAGTCCTCAAAGGAGATTACACATTTCCATTTCTTAATAGTTTGTGTTAAGGTTACAGAAAGGCCAAAACCAAGTTAGTTCCTGTCACCACTTGTGTTAACCAAGTTACCAAAAAATGAAGTTGCCATGTTACCAAGAACCCTCGAAACCTGTGACTTCCTGTTTCAGAAAACTTTTAGCTCTGCCCCTTACAAAGCACTCGCACTGGAGACTCCTTCAAAATAATGTTAAATAAATCTCTTACATAAAACCTCACTCCATACAAAAATTAATCAGTGTGATTAAATAAAGCATTCAACATATTCAATCGATTAAAGACCCTGTATAAGCTGTTACCATAGAAACAATGCCCTATTAGAACAAGTGCATTAATATAAACCTGTGAATTACCCTGCAGCTGGAACTACTGCCAGAGCTGCTGTTATAGAAAATTAATCAACACCCACTGACCAGAATCAAGAATGCATCAGTCCAAACTTATTTTCCAAGTCATTTTTTTCCCCAAACAAAATGTCAAAAGTGGAACACCTGAACAACTGAAGAGTAGTTTATTATACACAATATGCCACATTAGTATGAGGCAACTAAACTGTGTGCATGTGTGTGCATAAACACATGAGCTACTGAGAAACTAATCTTTAGCACAGATCACAGTTTCTTATAGCGTTGGTGATCAGCTTTCTGTTGCACGAACTTAAATTAAAGGTCAGTAAATGCGTAAACGCATCGTTAGCTGAGGAGCTTGTATCACTGTGTGGTTAAATAGACTAAATATTCTCACAGAAGCTATAAACCCAAACCACGGGTATATGTGTGTGTGTGTGTGTGTGTGTGTATAAATGTGTGTGCAAATGGTTTTATGTACCCTGCAACAGAGATGAAAATCCCCTCCATAAACACTCATTAAATACACATCAAGTAAAGACTAGATTGAGCCAACTGCTTTTTATTATTTAATTAATTTAACTTATTATTATTAATTAATCACTTGTAGGTTAAATTAAATATTGTTCATAATAGATGCCTTATCATTAGTCTACTGAAACAAAGGCTCATTTAAAGCTCTGAAAATGTTTTATTATTAGTTCATTAAGCAATTTCTAAAGAAGAGTATGCACTATACTGACTAAAGAGACATGTTTGACTATTTCACATCAGTATGAGCAAATGCAGAACATATGATGTTACAATAAAATTCATGCACCGGTCCCTGTGACTGTGGGACAGTGTGTTCTGTTCTCCATACAGTATAAATAATGAGACCACATTACTTATACAAACAGACACACATTTTACATCCTATTTTACACACAACCTCATTCACAATATGTTCATTTATTTGTGAATCAGAACAGCAGCAACAAAATCTTTTCAGGCTTTCCAATGATTTCCAAAATCTTGTGCTTCATGTAACCACTTCTGACTAGTGCCATGGACTCAAAAAGGAGAATAAACACATACTTGTCTGTCCAATCATCCTTAAACACTGTTGTGTTCACAATCAATCTTTTTTTTTTTTAACAAGCCATGTTGTCTCTTAATCAAACTGAGAAAACTGTTCCCTTTCTCACCGAGATGTCGTCGCGTAAATCTTTTATATAAATGCAACAAGCAGCATCAGAAGCCATCATGGCTCATGTTTCAAAAAATATTCTGCACAGTTTAATAAGCAATAAAATACTTGGCTGTGGTCTGCCAGTTGACAACCCTGGCTTAGACATTTTTCTTACAAGTCAAATAAATATGCTTTTTGCTCTTTACTCTTTTGACTTTTAAATCTGTTTACTGAGTTTTACATTACAGGGACTGTAAACCATAGAGGCCCCTGTGCATATAAACCTATCAGAAAATCAATCAACACTTTTTGACCAATCAGAATCGATAATTTAACATTGATCTGGTACAAATGCTTTTAATAAATAATGTACAAAAAAGACTAACACGAATCAAGAGATTTTGTTTTAATAAACTGACTGACTGTGAAAAAACAACCTTGAATTGAAGATCAAACTTGACGACATTATCACATGTCCCTAAGTCATGTTTAAAAGCAGAGTTATTTAAGTAGGACAATATATCTCAGGACGTTTAACATCCCCTTAATCTGGTTGCAATATCAGATAGAAAAGAAGCTTGAACTTCATTCCCTTGTTAATATTAGCACTCTAGAAACAGCCTCACCGCATCACGCATGTTTATGAGTACACAGGATGTGATATGTTCATGGGGAATGACAGGCACAGATGAGGTCGACAAATGTATAAATGCAAATGTACAGTATATTTCAGATGTGGTAAGGCTGTCAGGATGAAATGAGTAAGTAAACTATGTGAAAAGTAATATTTCCATACGTGATGTTTATATGTTTGAGCTTGGGCTATTTATATGAAAAACTAATTTCTTCCTTGAAGACAAGGCAGACAGTAAGCTAAACTTTAATATTTTCACTGGGGTTTTCCTACATCCTATCCTATATCCTGTGTGTATATATAATATATAGTGAAGGCGATTTGTTGAGCCAGTACAGATTCAGTACAGTATAGTTTCAGACACGTCATACAATAGGCTTTAGTGTCAGTGTACAAAGTTGAATAGCATCATTCAAATTGATTACACGACTCAATCATTTTACAGTTAGCAAAACATTACAGGAAATATAACACTGAAGTAGATATAAAGAGACTTGAGAGCAGCAGCGACTCATGACAGTTAAATTTTGGTTGGGCAGGACAATATTAATAACAAAATAACTTCAAAACATTTTGAAGCTCAGAGGCTATTGCACTTGTCTTATGCTATAATCTAATATCTAGTGACTTTTTTTTTTAGTAACGCAGTAAAAGGCAATTGAGAGTCGACAGCAAAGAGACATCCAGTGTACAGTCTAGCAGCTTGTTTTCATTAGTTTTAGATGTACCTTTCAACGGTGTTCAATACTACAGGTGTTTTTTCCCCCAAAGAGCTTAGATCATTAACCATTTCGGAAAAAATTCCAGCCCAACTACATATCAAAAACCACACAAAACACCTGAAAATAGCCAACAAAAATCAGACTATGGAAAACGGAGACATTATCCACTCCCCTGCAATATACATTTTCACTTACTTTGCATGTATACTTTGCTTTTGTTTGCAGAAATGTATAAGATTGCATTCTGATTATTTGCTATAATTCAAAATAACCTGTGGAGGATCAATAAATGAGCCCAAATTGGTATAAAAATCGTGATGCTAGCTACCCTGTTGCTTAACGGTCCTGTCCGCTGCTCCTCCTCCACTAAAAATGTTGATAAAGCGAGGATGGAGAATGGGGGAGGATGGGTGATTTCTGCCCCAGTTTCACTGTTTGAAACTTTCTTGAATTGACTTGCGTCATTTCAACATTGTAGAATTAAAGTGAATTTTATCTTTCAGAGCCACCAATGCATCTGACAAAGTGAAAAGGTATCATACTAAAGCGAACTTTAGAGTATAAAAAAAGAATTACACACCCTGCAAAATGGATTAATGTTTATTAATATTGGAGAATATACAGGACGTGCAGTGAGGATGTTTAACAAAGATCAGCCTTAATAAAACAACGTCCCACTCTATCACCACACAGACACTAAGAGTAAGTGTGGTAAAGGGAAATGTGTGTGTGTGTGTGTGCTCGCGCATGATCTCAGAGCAAGGTTACTAAAATAAAGAGTCCATATTTTATGCCTCAGCTGTCATTTTACTGTCTCTGTACTTAAACAAAACTGAGGACACAGAGAGAGGGAGAGCTGTAGCACATATGACAGAGAAAGAGAGAGAGAGAGAGAGAGGGAGAGGGAGAGGGAGAGCGCGAGAGCGCGGGAGAGGGAGAGCGAGAGAGCGAGAGAGAGCGCGAGCGCGCGGGAGCGCGCGCGAGGG
>JAQQZU010000023.1:12396377-12406377 GCA_030068025.1 Parauchenoglanis punctatus | reverse complement strand
ATATTCGGGTTGCTCTAAGTTCTACTCCCAAACATCACAAAAACATGACTGTTGGCAGATTGGTGCTAAATCACTCCTAGGTGTGAATAAGTGTGTGACCATGTATGTGTGAGTGTTCATGTGTGTATGTGTGTGTCTGTGTGTTTGCAGGCGCATGATAGACTACAGATCTACCACACCCTTTATTTCACTAGAACTCCAGCTTTGGCTTGAGGTACTTTTTGTGTACTCAGGCTAGATGGCCTACTTTCACACAGCATTTGACTGACAATAAGAAACATGATTTTGCAGCTGTGCTTTTAAATATTAAATATGTAAATAGCTTCTCTCTGATTGGTTAACATCTTTAAATGAGAATGGTCAGCCACCCCCATGGAATTAGTGGTGTGCAGTACATAAACGATGTGTTCTATTTGAATGACTCCTTTTACTGAGTCGTTCTTACTGGCTCATCAGGACAACTGAATCATCCGTTATTCTAATTCAGCTGCTCCCAGTCAAATGCATGCAATCAGTTGGAAACCTTTGACATGCCTACACAGTGAGCATGACACAAATAACGATCAACAAAGAGCAAGAAAGCGTGGACTAATGTGCTTAAATTCCCAGTTCAGTATCTGGAACTGTTTGAAAGAATCGGGTCACTAAAATGAATCAAACTGCCCACCACTACACAAACTGTTTTGCTATGGTTTCATGTTGCTGTTTTTATGATGACCTCCAGATGCTTGCGTACATATGAAACAAATATTCCTGAAATTATATACATATAATAATTCCATGGCTTCTGTGCCCCATCACAACCCTAGCATTGGGTAAGCTACCTTGCCAAGCTAACCTGAAGTAGCAAACAGTAACTGCCAGAAGTGCCTGAACAGTTGATTTTTTTTTTTTGGAAATTCTGAATGCTGATGAGATGGCACAACTCCATCTTTCAATATCAGTTTGTAGCAAAAATACAATGGTGCGTTCTTGTTCTTCTTGATTCAGATTGCTATGGGTGGTCATGTATAAAAGAAACTTTTCTACCTGGCCTATCCTCTCTGCCTGTTTTCTTTCTATGGCCATTGGGAAGGTAACGGTCCATTATAAAAGTCCCAGTATGTCTCCAAGTCACAAACATATCTTATTTCAAAAACAAGCACAAGAAGAAATTTTACACAGCATGTCCCCTTTAAAAAAAAAAAAGGTTGTTTTCTGTCAGACACCGGTAGATGGAAGTGTGACGAGCCAAACAGGTAGTAATCTTAAAGACTTTGGTCAGAAAAGAAGACAACAGGTTTCAAATGCTTTGTAGCCTGTGCGAAGAGTATGTGAAGCTGAAACTGTAGCAACCGTGACCAGGGTAATGCACTTACTGAAAATGAATTAATGATGAATTGTGCTTTGTTTATTGTACTGAAAAACCAGGGCTATGAAGTGGATTTGTTTAATCCAAGATAGAAGGCCTGCACACTGCTGTTTAATTCATGCAATGACAGGACTATATTTCTATACTCACTCACACGCATGAACACACACACACACACACACGTTTCTAAATTTCCTGTTTCTACTTGTTAGGCCTAATGTAGACAGAACACACACATACATGTGTGGGTTCAGCATATATGAAATATATCTACAGAATAAAGAGACAGACAACATCTACAGGTTGTACAGTACACACAGAGAGCGCAGATCATTTCAAAGTTTGTAAATGTGGTCCCATCGATGATCGTAAGTGAAAACCTAGTCGCATTCAGTTCAGTTCTGAACATCACCACACTTTCTGCATCACTGCACAAGCTGCTTACATCATCCACTTACACTGAATTAAAATCTGATTTGTGCCTCATTTCACCAAGTAAGTTAATAATTACCCTCTTCAGTGCAAAATGTTACTGATGTTTTAAAACCTGAATGTGGTTGAGCACAAAATTTTACTAATTGGCTCCCGAGCGGTGCAACACAAAAGTGTTCGTCCAGAGATCACCATTTTGAATCTCAACGATGCCACAGCCATCCATCTTATTTCAGGTGTTATTCTTTTTTATGCAATAGTTTACATTCACTTTAATGAAGAGTGCTAAATCATTTTTAAGAATTTATTTTTATTGTTCTTAGAATTTACTCCATACTCCATACCATTCAGATATAAGATTCAATTACAAAACACACACCAGAGATTTGGTGTTTAAGCAGAATAACGCTGCATTAGACTAAAGGTCATAAATTGGGATTCCCCCAAATAGGAAAAACCGAAGAAAACTCGGCTCAGAATTCCTATAACTCTGACCCACAGTGAACACTCATCACAGATCGCTTTCTTGCTTGTTACTAACAAAAGACAAAAAGTCCTCAGTTTTTGCCCAATTCAAAGCTCGATTACACAGAGGCTGAAAATGACGTAATACTTATTTGAAGTTAAGTGGGATTTTAAGTTAAATCGTCTGAAATGGGTAAGACGATTGCATGAGCGACAGTCTCTGAGTGTCTGCATGCATGTCAGTGTGCGCATATGTGTGCATGTCAGTGTGCGTATGTGAGTGCGTATGTGTGCATGTCAGTGTGCGTATGTGAGTGCGTATGTGTGCATGTCAGTGTGCGTATGATACAATTGTTCAGATTGGCCTGTTCCTAAATCTATGGGAAAGAGCAAGAAATTGAATTGTCTACATGTATAAAACCCTACACCATTACAGAAACACAAGTCTTCGCTCTGAACTGAAACAACACCAGAGTATTAACATCACTGATTTACTGAAACACCTTCAACAGAAGGAGGCAATCACACCACATAGCACTCAGTGTGTGTGCGCGCGTGTGCGCGTGTGCATACAAGATGGTGAGTGAGACTTTCTGTTCAGCTCAAACTTCACTTCACAATATGATTCTCCCAGCAGCATGTGTGATTTGTGGATGAAAGTGAGCATGTGTGTTTGCACATATGTGCAAGAAGAGAAATCTGTACCTTTTACCTTAAGAGACTGAGAGAGAAAGTCAGAGAAATAAACAAGGATGAACAGAACATTGTACTACAAATGAATGAACAGCAGGCCTACACCAGATTCTTATCAAAGTTGGTCACATGTCAGTCGGCCGTTACTCAATTTTATCGTGTTTTCTCCTCTTTTCTCAATATTACAGAAACATTATGGAAATAAATAACTTCACTGTGCACATTAATGTGAATGTCCCAGTTACTGAGTACCAGGTGAAAGAGCAAAACCTCTCAGATTCTCTGCTGTGATTCAGATCAGTCTGCTGTGTTGGCTCATGTCTCATGGCTGATGCAAGCTAGCATACTAACTATAACCATCACCTCTAGTCACTTTCTATGTGGGTATTTTAATTGCCTGGGTTTTTTTTTTATATTATATGTGTATGTTGTTCTTCAGCCTGTCAACAATGTTAGGCAAATGCTAGCTAATATTAGCAAGCTAGGTAAACACAAGGTAAAACACAGAGCAATAAACATACATAACTAAGGTGAGTAAATGGCCTAGATACAACAAGCATCCAGTTAATTATTAGCTGGCTATGGTAAGGTTTCTAGTGAAACAACTTCACATTTGGGTATGGATAAAACTCCACAATGTGAATAAATCATTCGCTAGCTCCCAGTTAATTAGAGAACAAATAGGTCTTACATGTTGAACAAAAAAGGTTAAAAGTCAATCAGTTCGAAATCCTTTTTACTAATAAATAACTGGCTCATAACTGGGTCTCATTCCCATATGTTTTCTCTCTCTCACTCTCTGGATTGACTGTGGTACCTGATATTTACCCTGTCTTCAGACTTCTTTTGTGTCTAAATTAAGGTGCGATGGTGTTTAATGCATCTAAGCAGGTGTAGGACATATGCTTATAAATTTCTGGCCAATTCTGGCTAGACACGACTGACCGAGAGTTGACATAATTACTATTATGTGATTGTCAGGACAATGAAGAGAAGCTCAAAAACATCAGCATTTTTTCTCCCCCCACTCAATAATCACTTTTTGGTTCCTCTATCTGGTAAAAGTAATACTACAAACTGAAGTTTCCAAATGTTATGGTTCTAGAAACTTTTAAAAATTCAACCAGTTATGTTTTCTGAGAACATTTTATACAATGTAACATTTAAGAGTAATATTTTCATAATATATTTCTTTGTCTAGCCAGGAACATTGCATAAGCATTCAAACAACCTTCTAATACCACCATGAATGAAATCATTATTAAAGAAGCCGTCCTTAGTTAGCTGGGATTTTAATGAGGTTAAAACTGTAGAGCTGCTCTTAGCCATTTTAGTATCTTCCTATGCATCAAAGACACAGCTAATGATTTGTTCATCTAATCATTTAATTGTTTCAAATGACATTTCCAGGGTTACTTCAAGGGTTTCAGAAGCAAATATCAAGTTTGTACAAAGTAAAGACACATGCACTATCCAAATCCATTTTCAGTGGCTTGTAAGTTTTGGAGTTAAGAAATCTATGTGTACGCATACTGAGCCTTCACATCCCAAGAGCAATCAATCACGATCAGCCAATACCACACATGCATAACACGTCAAATAAACAGGATGAATTTTAAGAATATTTGCAGGACCCACACACTAATGGTATATCAGGGGTTGCAAGCTTTGCAGTTGACATAACTACAGTCGCCATGTTATCCTCATAGCAGACTGAACTTCAGCTTTAGCAGCTACATTTGCATTGCGGTAGCAGTGACTCCATCATTAACTTGATGCACAGACAGTGAGTAGCACTGTTTATACAGTAATGACACTACACAGAGAGAGCATTTGTATGACAGTCAACTGTTTCATGGCGACACCATGGTTCCAGAAGTAATAATAAACTAGGAGAGCTCAAGAAGCCAGGTGGACTAAACGTACAACTAAAAAAAATGTTATCCAAGTCTCAGCAATACAACATTATTATTTCTGCACTGTTTCAGAGTGGTACTGAGACCTGAGGGTTCAGATTCAAAGATGATTAATAGAGTAGTACGTAAAGATTACTAAATTGGGCTGAAGTGGGTTAACCACTAAGCCAAGCTTCATCAGTTGACATTTCACAAAGTGACATTTCACAGTAACTGAAAGATGGGATGCAGACTTAATAAATTGCAGTTTGTTCATTTTTTTCTGAAAGATTGATAAATGTTAACATAAATAAAGTTCACTTATACAGTTAGATTATTAGCTAATGCAACATGTCAATACTGGTCCGTTAAGTCACAATAGCTCTCTATTCATGACTTAACTGCTGATATTGTTGCTTCTATTTCCTACTAACGCATCCACACCAAGCTCTTTCAATGTGTTTTAATCAAATTTCATAACACTTGGCCCTTAACACTTGTCCTCCCTGAGAAAGTGAGAGAATGAAGAACATGAGGGAAATTAGCCAGATGTGAAACATAAAGCTGTATTATTTATCAGTGACAAAATCAGCTGCAAATTACAACAGCTCTAAACCAAATGTGTGACACTTTATCATGATTAAAGCAGTTGTACAGAAGCTTGTGCTCCCTCAGCGTGCATCTCAACCCTGCTCTCTTTACAAGAAACACCTTTCCCAAAAGCAGACTAAAGACCCAGCACTGCATTCAGCTACACAATCAACACACAATCACACAACAAGAGCACAGGAGCTCTGGATGAATACAACCTGACTGGCAGAGAAGAGAGCTCATCAGAAATGCCTTGTCCTTAGCTCCTCGTATAACTTTGGTCCTTGCAAAGGGGAAAGACAGAGACAAACAGAGGCAGAGACGTGTGACAGAGAGCAGGCAAGCTTGCACTGAGAGACTTGAAGTAGGCGTGTTCAAGGGAGGAGACAGACAGACAGAGAGTGTAAGTAAGAGAAGGGAACAGAGCATGAGCAGAAGTACTGTGGAGCATGATGGCACATGCTTTTTCTGTCAGAAAAAAATCGCAAAGCCTAATGAATGCGCGCGTACACGTACACACACACACACACACACACACACACACACTTCTAAATTAATCCTATTTTCCTCTCCAAAACAAAATCACATGCCTGTTTAGAATTCTTTATCATTTTTCAGTACAAATCGACAAACAAATGAAGCAGAACACAAAGACCTGGAAGTAGGACCAACTGAAGCTTTTTGCACTAACCTGCCCCCATCAAACAAAAGGGCAGGACAAATCTGCCTGTGGTGTGTCTCTGTATCTGTGTTCACAGGACAGAAATGACCATGATCAGGATGTTTACGTTACCAGACAATTTCTGCTCTCTGAAAGTTATTTTAATCTTTGAAAACATAACAGGCAAGTTAGTCATGTATTTCCTCCTCACGCTGTCATTCTGTAACACCATTCACAATATTAGCTTCTTCACCATCAACACAATTATTCCTGTAACAAATCTACTGACAAAGTAACTGAACCCACTACAAGTTGAACACAGAGACCAGAACTTATTTCAATTCAATTTTATTTGTGCAGCATCTTTAACAAATTCGTAAAGAAGCCAATCCAGAGGCATCAGCGACAAAGAAAATCTCCCGGAGACAACATGAGCAAGAAAGCTTGAGGGAAACCAGAGTGAAAAGGGAACTCATCCTCTTCTTTGTCTGAACTCTAGATAGTGAGATTATAAATCATTATAGCATACAAGTGTCAAAGAATAAAGTCAAACAGTACTAAGTATGTTAATAGAATGTTCAGTAAGAGCATTTAGTAAATAAGCATCCTGGGAGTCTTCGTGATTACAGCAGCAGTTCTTAATTGCAAGTCTACAGTATCCAAGGATTATCCACTGACTACACACTGACACGGAGCTAACTAATTAATCTGCTCTTTATATTTGTAAGTAGTATGAAGTGATGTCACCATTTTAGTTGCCAATCATAGGCATCTGTGAGCTCACACATACAGAAGTGGGCGGATAGTGCTTTCCTCCGAGTGTGTTACGCCGCCCCAGAAATTGCATGTGCAGCATTTTGAAAAGATGCGGTTGGCTGGCTTCACATGCCCACTGTAAAGAAAACCCCCTTCACAAAAGCTTCCCGGATCAAGTTCACGTCCAGCACATAGTTTTATCCGTGTGAAAGTCAACAATCAAGAGCAGACTTCACCAAATACTGTAGTGTACTACTGAATAAATACTGAGGGTTTACCACAAGACGTAAACCATTTAGTAAGCATCAATAACAGGAAGACCGGATTAAAGTTTTGATGAAAACTTCTAAAAACGCAGTTCTAAAACAATATCCTATAAACAGATGATACAAAGATCAACTTGCTCCAGAATTATGGGAAGAGAAGATTTTTTGTTTGAGGGAAAGAACTTGTTCTCTTTTACTTATTGAGGATGTAACTGCTGACAAAAACAGCAGGATTCATTCTGAAGTGATATAAAGACCTATAATATAAGATATGAAGACCTATAACAGCTACTCAGATTCAGTCAAATGGTTCAAAACCCATTAGATGGCACTTCACAGTGCAGATAGACCCAGAATGACCCAGATCAAGAGAGTGAAAGCAGCCTAAGACTTCTGAAGGAAAAGAAGTGCAATGAAAAGGTTGATCACCTGACAGGAATCCAACTGAACATGCATTTCCCTTGCTGAAGACAAAACCCCAAGAACAAGCAGGAAGTGAAGACAGCTGCAGTACCACATATAAAAAGTGCTGTTATTCCTACACCATTCACCCAATTTGGATGTGCATACCCTTACACTAAAGATAAAAGCACTTTGAGATCACATTCAGTATTTCATTCCACTTCAAACTTGGCAAGCCGTGTCTTCATGGAGCACTGTCTGTACACAGGGGCAATGTCATGCTGGAACGTGTTTGGGCCTCTTAGTTCCAGTGAACAGAAATCTAAACACTACAGCATACAAAATCATACAAAGCCATACTAGACAATTGTGTACAGTTGTAACAACAGTTTGGGGAAGAACCACATATGGGTGTGATGGGCAGATGTCCACAAACTTTTGGCCACATAGTGTGCATGTCAATTTCCATTATAAACCTCATGACGTAGCGTGGAACCACACTGTGTTGTTAAAGCAGTTTTGCACAAAATCTGTTTTGTCTATATTCACAAACCAAAATGTTAGAGTTTCTAGATTAGCTGCATTCATGAAATTGCACATGTTCACCCTTATCTAGAATTAGATAAGATACTACAGATGCTGCAGAGGAATTTCACAAAATTTTGATTGCTGGATTTACATTACATTTTATACTGGAAAAATAGCATAAAATTGTTTTCAAACATTGTAGATGCTTGATTAACATATAACACATTAATTTTTTAAAAACATCAAAAGACAATATTTTTGGTTTTATTCAGCATGCTCAAATATGCAAAATCAATATAATTCTCATTTCTGCTTAAATCGATGATCAGATTGAAAGCTTGTGATGTGCATTGTTTAAAAAACATTTCTCTAGACTCCTGTTTGTGTGTTTCAGGTCTATGTCAGATTCTATAGATTTCATTGCATTACACAAAAGGTGAAAATATTTGACCCTATCTGCTTCCCTGCTTTGCATCCAATTGACAATCATAAGTTGCAATGTTAAGTTAAGGGCAAACCCTCACTCATTTCCTATTAAACAGGAAGAAGCATACTTCCTTTTCATTCATTCTTTCCCTTATTACTTATTGCACTGTTACCCATGCAGCAGCACCTTGCACCTGATATTTCCTCTAGTACAGTACAATGTAAAGAGAAAAGTGAGAATGATCTTTTGACAGATGCACATGAACTGAGCCAAGAGCAAGGTTATGATGTCCACCACAAAGGGAAGTTAAAAGGTGTGTGTGTGTGTGTGTGAGAGACATGAACCACGCTCTGCAAGTGTGTGTGTGGGGGGGGGTTATTTGTGGTGCTGGACAGCTGAATTGCATTATTAGTGTGTCTCAGGATGTAAGCATTACAAAAGCTTCGAATTTGTGTGTTATGTGCACTGATGTGGATTATTGTAGCAAAAAATAAATGATATACTTAAAATTAAAACCTAATCATAAACAGGCCTGTCATGAGGGAGAAATGGTGAACTGTGATTCATCTGACATTTTTAAAACAAAAAATTTAAAATGACAACAGCAGCACACACACAGCCAGGTATCGATGCTGGGTAAATGACATTTCTGTTTGCCATTTACACAGAAAAACACATTCAACTAGAAGACAAACAATAACTTAAATATTTAAAAGCCATAACTGAAATACATGTTACTGCATACTACAGAAAAAAACAACAAAAAAATTAATGTACTGATATTGTATATGACTTAACTATGCGTATGAATATTAACATCATTACAAAATTTATTGACTAATTAAAATGACAGTAAACAATCCTGCTCAGATTAAATAATTGGGATTAGATGCTTAAGAACATAATTGCAACGTCTTAAAACTGAACCTAATCTCAATATTCATTAGGAAACATTTCAGCTGCATTTAAATTAAGCCTGAAAACGCATCAGTGAGGGAGTCACATCACACACCGATCAGAATGTGCTGGGTGTGCAGAAAAGTGGAGACAGTGAACACGCCGTTTACCGAAAAACAAAAAGCCACAGGCTGCGTTTGCCACGCTGTATACTCACACATTCAGAAACACATCATTCACTTCCTTCCCCTGCATCAGAACCCACATACCAAACCAACTTGCCTTTCTCTTTCTCTATCACACACACACACACACACACACAACACTAACCGTTCTTTTGCAGATGCTTCATCAAAGAACTACACTGTAACATGTGAACGCTTTCCCCAGCCTTAAATGGTAAAAGACACACACAGTGACGTGCAGCTTACACACTTGAATACGGAGGTGTGAGGGAGTGTGAGGGTGTGTAAGACAGAGCCTTAGCAGGGTGAGTCTGATTGGCGCTCCTTCACTGGGAAACATTCACTGTATAAGAGCTTTATATTTAGAGACCTGTCTCTAGAGAGAGAGAGAGAGAGAGAGAGAGAGAGAGAGAGAGAGAGAGAGAGAGAGAGAGAGAGAGAGAGAGAGAGA
>JAQQZU010000023.1:12363104-12380634 GCA_030068025.1 Parauchenoglanis punctatus | reverse complement strand
GCATTGTGGACGACCCCACACACCCCTCACACACACTCTTCACCCTCCTGCCATCTGGCAAGAGATACCGAAGCATTGGGGCCCTCACTGCCAGACTCTGTAATAGTTTCTTCCCCCAAGCCATCAGACTCCTGAACACTCAGAGACTGGACTGACACCCACACACAGAGACAAAAATGTACACTCATCTACTATCTACCTCTAAAATTCTGCATATTTTGCACCTTGCAAACTTTTTTGCACATCCACATCTACCTCTGCCATTTTGCACACTACTGTTTATTAGCTCTGTACTGTCTTGTCTCATGATGTCTGTGGCAGTGTTTTTGTCCTTTTGTCTGTCTCATGTCTGCACTGTTTGCACACTTGCCCACCTTGCACTTTTTGCTATGTTTGCACATGTTTGCACACATGCACTTTATGTTGTCTTATGTTGTCTTCGGTTGCACACATGCACCTTTTGTACTTCTGTTGTCTTATATGTAGCACCTTGATCCTTGAGAAACGTTGTCTCGTTTCACTGTACACTGTACCACATGCATATGTTGAAATGACAATAAAAGCCACTTGAACTTGAAGTAAACTTTTTCTGTAGGAGTTTATCCAGCTCTCATCATTTTGGAGAAATCCTTGCCCACTCTTCTTTACAACATTGCTTCAGTTCACTGATGTTTGAGGATATTAATTTATGCACAGACTTAGTCATTTCAACACCTTGATTTTTGTCTTCTTTAGCCACTCAGATGATTCAGATGTCAATTTGTTGTGTACTTGGGATCATTGTCCTGTTGCATGACACAATTTCAGGCCAGCTTAAGCTAATGGACAGATGTTCATTTTTTCTCAAGAATATTTTGATATAAAGCGGATTGTCTGATTGTGTGGTCATGAACATAAACATTAAATGTGCTTTCAGAGGCCTGTAAGTCAGATGACATAGCTTGTGGGTTTTTCTGTATATCTTTGAACATTAAATGGTCTGACCTTGAACTGAATTTGCTGGAATGCACATTCCTGGGAAGACTGGTAACTGTGTTGAAGGCTCTCCATTTGTACACAATCTTTACAGCGCATCCTGTATATAGAATAGAATGTTTCACATTGTATGAAGATGGCCTTATAACCCTTCCCAGGTTGGTGATCTGCAACAGTTCCTAGTCTGAGGCCATGGTTGAGATCCTTTCTTCTTGGCATGAGGTAAACACACACCTGAATGCGCCAACCAATACCAAACTGCCAAAGGTCTGCTTTTATAGAGGTAATCACACATCTCAATGATTAACTTATCTTGTGCATTTCATTAGTAACACATGGCTGATAATTACTCTCTTTATGATTGTTGACGTAGGAAGGCAATACTTTTTTTTCCCCCACCTGGTTTCTGAATGTCAATTTAATTTTTTTTTGGGGGGGGTTTAGGGACAACTATATATTGAAATCTGTTTTTCTTTTTTTGTTTTCACCTGAGGTTATTTGTTGAATTGATATATAGTGAAGCCATCGATACCTTTTGATTTTACAAACTTAAGGGCTAAACATGTGCTAAGCATTATAGGCTCTCTAATTCTATTCATAGCAGCAGCCTGCATTGTCTGTCAGTAGCATAGCATTTTTTAAATGCCACCTCCATTAAAAAAAAAACAGCAGATGTATTTATATAACCCCCATCATCCTGCAAAATTCTATTTACCACAATGGACCATGAATTATTATAATACAAGGTATTTTACATAATATGAACACTTCTGCCCTATCCACATGAAAAAAAAATCAGATTAAATTTCAAACAAATTTCACTTCTGTGAGCAGCACAGATCCCTCCCATTTATAAACATGTTTTCGTATAAATAATGTGGGGGTTTTTTCAAGCCAGTTCAAATTTGAACAAATCACTACAGTTGATCTTGCAGCAACCTGTACAATGCATTATGATATGTACTAATTATGTATCCTTTAACTACATGATGAGGATGTTAAAATAATATTGTGAAACAAACATCTCAATAGAACATATCATTTATCCTCTGCCTGGTCTAATACACACCCATCTCTATGGATCTTTATTCATCACAGGGGCAGTGGGGGTTCAGTAGTTCCGAGTTAGTAATCAGAAGATTGCAGGTTCAAAACCTCAGGACTGCCACAGAATAAGATGAAGCTGCTCATCAGTATGCTTGGATTGTGTCCTATTAGGAAGAGCATCTGCCAAATCAATTAATATAAATGTATTCAGAAATGCTTACTGAATTAACTGACATGCCTAAAAAAAAAAAAAAAAAAGAGTGTTTATTTATTGTATTCTTTGCCATAAAATTTTTACACAAACATATATATGTATATATATATATAATGTATCTCCCCTGGTCTGTTGTTTCAAAGGCACCGTTTTCTGTTTGACCCCTTAGACTCCTTATGCTGGCACAAGCCTACCTCAGAACATGAGCGAGAGACATGCTCGCAAAGCCATACCGACTCGGACATCGCCCCGGGTTAACAAGGGCCGCAACAGTTGTTGAAGAACCATGACATACTGGTGAAAATTGGGCTACTGGAACAAGACACACCTGATCTAGATCAGAAAACTTGGAACTGATGGAATTCTACTATAACAGCAGGCCCAATGAAAGAGGCTACAACCAACTATGTATGACCAGAAGACCAATATCCACCCTGACTAAGAAACAGCTTTTGGCTCCAACATCAAGAGAAGAAAGCTACTTTCACAGCTCTAACTTGGAAGACTACAACATCAAATTGGGAACACTACAGATATATACAGACAATAATGATCAGCCCCTGGCACATACAATTACACTACATGACTGCCACCAGTCACGACAGAAGCATCCGCTAAGCTGAAGATAAGGATTGAGGCCTAACTACATTTAGTTAAACCTTGGTTACAACACCCTCAGCTAACAGCCAAAGTTCCTTCAAAGGGAATGCTTGCAGACGTAAACGGTGTGCTGCTCAATATATCCACCAACACTATTACTGAAACCAACGAGCTCATATATGCCAATGCCACTGTAATCCTGAATATTACCTGGGAGATCTCTTGCAGCTGTGAATACACCCTAGATGGTTCTTTGGAGAACAGGCCAATTATTCTTTTGGCCTCTGCTTCCTGGTGAATCTCTTCAATCTCTTCAGTTGCCAGTGCTGCATGTCTTTGTTTGGCAGTCTCCAGAGTCTCACTTATGGACATCTTGTTGTACTTCTTCTTCACCCAGGACCTGTTTCTCATGACTCCTTTCTGCATCTCTGTGAGCCAGCTGATGTCGCTCCAGGCTTCCCTGATCTTTGCTTCCAACCTTCCTCTCCATGGTGGGCACTCTACGATTTTGGTCTTGATCTTGTGCCCAAGCATCTCCAGGATTACTGCTGCAGTGGTATATATGAACTCACTGGTTTCAGTGATGGTGGTGGAAATATTGAGCAGTGCACTGTTGACATCTGTGAGCATCTCTTCCAAACAAACTTTGGCGGTTAGCTGAAGGAGTCACACCCGAGGGCAGACTGTATGTAGATAGGCCTCAATCGTCATCCTTAGCTCTCTGGATGCTGCTTTCCTGATTGATGGCAGAGTATCATGTAGTTCTTCCATACTTGTCTGTGCCAGTCACTCATCACTTCCATCATCTGTAGTGTTCCCAATCTGTGGTTATAATCTTTCAAGTTCTAGCTTTGAGAGAAGCTTTATTAATGTTAGAGCATTGAGCCAAGAGCTGCTTCTTAGTCAGTGCGAATGTTGGTCTTCTGGTCATCCATAGTTCCCACATTCGGTGCATGTAGCCTCTCTCCTTGGGCTTGCTGTTATAGTAGCATTCCATTAATTCCAATTCCACAATTCCATTGTGTGCGTGTTATCCACACAGTCAACATCTTAATCCAGAGATATTTGGCTCGTTTTTCATGATGCCGTTGGGTGCATCTGGGTGGCTGCCACAGATATTAAACCCTATGTCTTACTGAATAACAAAATAATTCCTTCTGCTCTGCCTCTTCACAGTGAAAGAACAATCAAATGCCGACAAATATTGTCCAGGGGGCCCTCACAAATCAAATCATGACCTATCCTACATCTGGGCTACATTACTGCCTCTAATATTAGGGCACAGTGAACATATTGGTTGGCTAATAAAACCATCAGATATTCAGGTCCCACTAACTTATTAGCATTGGTGGAAATCAAGGAGATTGAACTGTTTTAGTGGAAAGCTGTAATACATTGTGGGTGACGCTAAAAACTTTTTAAAAAATGTTTGTATTTAATGTAGTTCATCTGAAAGAGGCACCTTTGCTTTCTCCTAACTCTTCACAGTGAGGCCTTTGGACATAAACTAGGCTGTGTACAGTGATTTTGTAATCAAACACACTACTGAAACACTGTAGTAAAGAAAAGCATCATTATTCTGAGAGACTACCATGAAACTGAAACTACATACTACAGAATCTGAAGGACTTCTTAGTTACAATAATTTTTAAAAATTACTTATTTAATTATGCAGATGTTTTTTTTTTACAAAATAGCTAATATATGATAATGCATTTTGTGCACAAATTAACACGTAGTGCATGTTGCGCATCATGTGCTTAGTCTTATTATATGTTAAAAATAAACCATGAATCTCCCTATTGACTGTAAAAGCAATGTACAGAACAACATATAAGCAGTTTCATGTGAATTATGTTATACAGCTTCCTCAGCCTGCAGTGATTAGTATAAATTATTATTATGGTCTTAGGAGGCCAGAACCTGTCTCCCTTTGACTGTTATGTGATCACAGAGCTCAGTAATTTCCCAAAAGCATTAGCATGAGAGCATTTAACACCTGCTTTCAGTCACAGATTCACAAGAAATTAGTCAGGAGATAGGACGTGATGAACAGGCTACAAGATCACAGTTAATATTTAAACACTATGCTGCACATCCGTCCGTGTATCACAAGCAAGTGGTATCGGTCTCTGCCCCTGACTGATAGTTTAACCAATCTATTCCTTCAACATTATCTGCTTAAATAGCGCTAGAAGCATAATGATAGGCCGCAGGGTAATGTTAGCGATTGTCACCATTATTCAGTGCTTTTGTTTTAGGTCAAAAGTGACAAGTTCATCCTATGCATAATTTAAAAAGGACATTAGTGTGGGAATTAGCATAAGATAAAGTGGAAGGGCTTGAGGGGAAGAAATACAGACTGAATACTGATTCAAGCTCTTGTTTAATCTGCACAAACATTGCTTTTCACTGCACAGTGTAGCAGATCACACAAATGCATCTGCTTTTATAAAATGCTCATACTTCACCCATACGGTAAAAAAAGAAGTCAAGCTTCATTAAGGTTTTATTTAGTGAACATCGGAATTATTTTATCATGAAATTCACAAGGATAGAAAATTCTAAGTATTAATTCAGACAATTTGATATCTAATTATGCAGAGACCAATACAACCATATCAGTGAAACAATTAAAATCCTTTACCCCAATCCATTAGAATGAAATAATTTTACTCCTCGTGATCCACTTAAACATTTTTTGAGATGTCCCAATCAGATCTCAAAAGCAAATCAAGGCATTGTTTAACTGATAAGTATTGGCTTATTGAGCAAGAATGAACTCTGATCCATTGTTTTACATCAGCTGTCACACACGTGTCATAAACTGAGAACACAATTTGAGATATTGAGTCTCGGTGCACATGCTGATACCACTGAACACAATATTGTTCTAGACAGATAAAAAAGTTGTGTTAGTGTAAGTCTCTTCATGTGTAATTGTAAATGCTACTTTATGCACACAAAATTAGAAGTTGGTATTAAACAAGTCTATGGTCTTGGCCATAGTTTTTTTCCTGTGTATGCTATTTATGGGTAATATTATTTGTAATGTTATTTGTAATACAATTTATTATTATATAACATGGTTTTAGCTTTCACTGCTATGCCAATGTATGTTTTAGCCAAACCAGATATCACACATTAGCCTAATAAAATTAATACATAATTAATACATAAAGTTAATAATAATTAATATATAAAATAAAAACATGTAAAGGATATTATATTATATTATACATTGGATGCTGAGTAACTTCCTCCTACGTAAGCCAAATTACTTCTACCATGGCCTCAAGCAAGAAAAGTACAGATTACAGACTGCTGTTGGTCCCTGATGTATTGTTAAGATGGATCACTGCACGCTTTTTAAAAATAGAAAGGGGGTGGTGGTATAGGAGGACAAAATGGAGGCTAAGTAATGAACAGGATTTTCCAGGTGCTGCAAACTTAACAATATTTGAATCATCTATAGCCTGTATATGAAGATTTGATTTCTAAACTGTGTGTGTTGCAACAAGTAGAAACAAGTCCATTTATTATTATTATTATTATTATTATTATTATTATTATTTTATGAAAAGATGTATTAGTTTCCCATTTCCTTTTTCTGCCTTCTCATTACAAAAAAGAACATATGACATACACCAATACTTGAAGTGAGCCTTCTGATTACGGGCTCTAGATGGCCTATCAGTTGCATCATGTGCAGGAGTGAAAAACCTTTGAGTGATTATTTACTCCAGTCTCCCATTTGAAGATTATGTAAATAATATTACTAGGACAACTCTCTCACACTCTCTCTCTGTGTCTAGTTGTACTTGTCCTCCTGCTGCATGATGAGATGAGAGTGCCAGATCCTGATACACTTGTATTGCAGTGGCTGTCCTGGTTCGGTGGCTGTTCTTTAGGCATAAAAATAATTTGGTTTGGTTCCAGTTTCTGACCGACCCGGTCAATTTATGTGCAACCCAAATTTATTTTATGAGCTTGAGGAATCGTCCCGAAAATCTTAGCCACTTACCAATGCTGCACGGTCGGTCGTTCACAAAGACAATCGTTGTCGTCACTTACAAAGGCACTGATAACTTTGTATTTGTTGTGTTCCGAATACTCACTAGCATGCCAACCAAAATTGTGTGGCTGGGTTTCAAAACATTTGAAAACGTGCTTCAAGAGGTCAAAAACTGCCCTTGTACATTCGTATCAGCAGCTGGCAAAGTTGACGGAGCTGACAGCTGGACAACCTGTGGTTTTCACCGCCGATCAGCAGCTTGGTTCGCTTGTCAGTGGCGTCATGTCTTTATTTCAGTTTAAATATTTAGCTTTTACGTGCGCCCCAGAGCCAGAATCTGTGCCCTCCACGGCTCAAAGCAGGCAGCTTCTGTCCGCCGTCGAGATGCTGTTTCGTGCTCAGTGACTCACTCATTTGCCCCTGCCGAAAGTTGCGCAGATCAAAAAAGAAGAGCTGAGAAATGACATCCTGGACAGGCTGCGGACCCGGGGAGTGGGCTTTTCAATTCCAGAGAGAACAAACCAAGGCTCATATTTGCTGACGGAAAGTGAACTATATGAAGTATGGTAGGCCTATTATGACATTTTGTTGAAGTGTGCGCATGTGTGTAACATGCTGGGACACACAAGCTGGTAGAGTACATGTAGTACAGGTAAGCTATGTTATGAAAAAATAGCATCGCTGCTGTAAAGAAAAATAAAAGTGGGGGGAAATCCCTACCGACCCATGACCTCAACTGACAACCAACAGGAACCAAATCTTTTTTTTTTTTTTAGGCCTTAGGGCATTGGATACCATGAAGATTTTACTTCCCAAAAAATAGTTTATGTTAAAGTACTCACTCTTGCCTCAGTGGATAATTTAATCTGGACACTGTGGACTTGTACCTTCTAGGAGCTGCTGCTGTAATCATAAAGACTGTTCTGTGCTCATCCTAGGACTATTATTCAGCCACTCATTCTGAACATCCTTTTAACATACTTAGTTGTGTTTGCCTTTACTCTTCTACGCTTGTATATTGTAATGATTTATAATGCTGCAATGCCATTATCTGCCGTCACCTAAATGAGGGTGTGTTCCCTTTTGAGTCTGGTTCTTCACAAGGTTTCTTCCAAATGTCATCTAAAAGAGTTTTTGCTTGTCATTGCAGTCTCTGGCTTGCTCATTTGGGATTTAAATCTAAATCCAGATTTCTTCAAGGCTGCTCTGTGACAATGTTTGAATTGAATCAAACCAATTTTCTGCAAAATACTGGTTCTGAAATTATAGGCATCCCACTAATAATAGCTGGTAGAGCCTCCCCTGGAGAGAATAACAATACTCAGGCTCATCCTGTAATGTCAATCAAGGTGACACTTGTAGAGGGATCTTCTGCTTGCCTCCATGCATTTCAATATTTTCTATTTTCTTGTTTGTGCATGTGGATGTCCTCTTCAATTCAGATCAGATCTCCAAATTTCAGGAGAGGTTTAAATCCAAAGACTGAGAATGGCATCATAAAACACTTGCTGCTTTGTTGATCTGAATGTCTTTTGGGTCATTATCCTGTTTTATCCATTTCTTAATCTTGTAGATTTTTACCTCAGTTTTACCATTCGGACAGAAGGGACCAGGGTCTCATCTATCAACCATGCATACTCAGTAATTTTTGTTAACGAGGTTACAACAGGTGATGCAGATGAAACAAAGTCATATAAAAGGCAAATCTAAGCACTGATTGGAATGATTCAGTGACCCATCTTGACTTGTGCAGCTTTACACAGGGAACCAATGTGTTTTTAAGGGCCGCAGGAATCTCGTTGCTGAGAGTGATTATTGGCTCATCAGCCCATTTTGTTTGATCAGTTTATCTCTGCCAGCACTTCACCCTACCTTTGGAAAGGCCAACAAAATACATGCATTCATGTCACTTATGCTGCAATACATTTCCAACTATGCCAGTGGAAAAGAAAAATTTTCACACCATTAAAGGTCTTCTAATTGTTTAGGGAACCAGCCAGAAAAATCTATTTTTGAAGAATTAATTTGTGTTTACAGAAAAGGCTATGATGTGCTAATGTGCTTGTGAGGTGCTGATGAGCCCCTTAAACATCGTTGCCAAGTGAGAATGTGGAACACACGATTCTTTCATTGTGCAGAACAGCTAGGTTGTACCGGAGATGTCTTGCCTGTTTTGCTTCTTATTTATTTCTTAGTCAATTACTTGTGAAAGTACCAAATAAACTTCTTTTTTTAACTTTATTTCATGCAATAGTGAGTTGCATCTATGAATTTTTAAAATGCCCATCATTGTCTGCCATAAACAGTGCCATGACAAGGCTACTAGACTTTTCTAAAGGGAAGGGACCATATATTGTGATTTAGGGGTGTTTCTTACATGCAAATAAGTGTGGCTATGCACAACCACAGAAATGTAGAATGTATGGGATTAACTAAACATCCAGCTGTGTGTACACACATGTGATAAATGCCAGTGTTCCTGCGTATAGTGAAAGGTCTTTTGCACAAAAAAAAGACCGCAAAATTCCTGATGCTGTCCACTTTTACAAAAGCCAGTGGTCCAGCAGCTGCAAACCCATCCCAAACATCAAACATTCATCATCATATTTTACATTTGGTTTAGGGGATTTCCCTTCTGTATGGTCACTTTGTATCCCAAAAAAATGCAAATAATGTGCCATGGTTTTATTTTAACCTCATCTGAGCGAGGCATCATGAAGTTCAGGTACTGTATTTTGTGATTTGTTCTTTAAGAAGAGCTTCTTTTGTACAACCCTTTAAACAGCTTCACAGAGGTTGGTCTCTAGAGGTGAACTTCCATTCAACAAATTGAAAAGTAATCAACTAAACTGTGCAATTCTATAGCTTTCCTCTTCATTTAGGCCTTTCCATTATGGCCCTGATTATGCTTAATGGTTTTTTTTTTATTGCATTTTTAATATAGATTCCCAACTTTCATTAAAATTTACTTCAAGTATTCATACATTTAAAGTAATACAGGCAATGTGCTTATGTGCTATTGTTCTTATAATTTTAGTTAATATCACAGTTCTATGATGAAGCGAACATCTGAGTGTTTAATGTTTAGTGTTTTATCTGAATGTTTATACTGGCACATGCCTACTAAAATCAGGCTGGAAAAATCTCACTTAAATTAAACTGAGGTGTGAGAGGAGCAAACCCACATTATATCATTTCTACATCTCATGTTTATATCATTGTGCATCTGACTAATGGTTTCGCAGTTGCTGAGTGATAGCTGGTGTTTTTTATCCATTGTGTCCTACTAATTGACTCCTGCTCAGTTATTAGCAGAATGGACATTATGACATTATCCGATTTTATGTGGCTCCTGGTGGTTTCTCACATCAAGAGCTGGAGAGTGACCTTTTTTCCACTGCTACTCTAAATTGTGTATTGATTTCTTCCCTGAATTCGCTGCCCTTCAATCTGTCTCTGGCCAATTTCCTCCACCTTCAGACTCTCTTGTTCTTTCTCTCTCTCTCTCAGTGACTCATCTATAGCTGTAGTAAGTGAATCAGCAGGAAGTTTGACACCAGTACAGGGCATTGTGCTCTCCTGAATGCCCACCTCCTGCTCTCGACCGCTCTGCCAGGTTTTGAGTGGGCATGGAGAGGCGCAGACTGGCACAGACGCTGGCGTTGGGTCAATCTTAACCTTTGCATATTTATATGGAGAAAAACTCCAGGATCACCCTGCGTCCCTCTCATCCGGTTACATAAGACATACTCAAAGCATAGCATCGTGTACTCGGAATCACTAAACACACACAGATGCTCCCTCGCAATGCTGTTTAGAGTACAAGGCCTAGTCATAATTACATAAAGCACACATGGAAAGACAGAGACCAGAAGATCATTTCTTAGCATTCTGTAAAAAGCAATATAATATAGACTTACTGCAAAATAAAATGTGTCCTTATTTAACTTCTGCGGCTTGAATTGTGTTTCAGACTATATAGGAAGATTTTCTCCAAGGGAATAATGCTCAATAAATGTGTTGTCCATGATGTCCCTGATATCCATGATGCTGTGTATACAGTTTGTAAAAGTGGACAGGAAGGGTGTGTGCTACATGTGAGAAAAACCTGCATTCTGTCACACAAGCTTTTATCCAGATGACTTCCCAGTAGTTCCCAGTAACTTAAAAAGAAGAACTAGCACATACAGGCTGGGTTGGTTATCGTTTGAAATTCATTTGAGTTTCGGTTGCCAACACTAATACAAGCAAAATCTGACACTGGTGGGTAATGCTGTAAAATTTCCAGTGATTTACAGCAACTCGTAGTATTGCTAAAAACAGTGCATTAAAGTAACATTAAAGTAAATGTACTGCATGTATCCCATGAAACCTGATTATTCCTGAAATCTCACACTCACAAATGCAAATAGTGATTTCCATATGATCCCAATACATTACTTAATGTCAGCATCAGAGCCAATACTTGTTAACTGTATATATTTCAGCTTTATTCAGTGCCATGAACGTGTATGATGTTTACTGAAACATTGATCTTACACTTGAACACAGACTACAACAGGTCTTAAAGTTCTGCTAAGGTTTTAAACAACCCTGTAACAAAAGCTTGCAAAGAGTCACCAAAGGTATGTCAGTGTCAGATCGGTATCAGCTCACACCCAAAGTTTTCACGTTATGCCAAATGTGGAAACATATATTTGGTAAAAGTTTTGGGGGGAGGAAATCCTGAGCTGACAGCAGAACGTAAAACAAGGAAAAAGAAAAATGTCAGGTAGTTTGCTAGAGGCTGTGATGAAAGCATGTATGGAGAGACTAGTGAGGATGTTTGGCTTAAGGGTGGGTAAGAGAGAAGTGGGCAGCAAAATTGATTGTAAATTTCTAATCTAACCCAAAGCCTCTTCAAGGTTGAACCTAAAGTATGGGTGGAAACTGAAAAAAGTGCACGTAACATCATCCAAGAATTTGGTACCAGTTAATGGGCTCGGTGTTCTGAACCAATTACTTTCGGCAAAACCAACATTCATGTAGAAGATATCAGATGCTTGATGCAATCTTATTCCTCCCAACATTAAACTGAGCCTACATGAAACTGGGGCCAGGTTAAAGGAAGCGTGCTGTTTGCTCTTGTTTTCCCCATAATCCACTGCCAAGCGTTTTGGAAGACTGCCCCCAGACATGCATCCTCATTAGAGATCACCTTTGTCTTTGCACGTCTAAGCTTTGATATGACCCAGGTAATGAGCTAATGTTCTGTTACCGTTGCTTTTAGGGAAATGGAAAGTTCATGTGAATTTAGCCAGCTGGTTAATTAACTTTCACTTTAGAAGTGTCCTTGGACTAAAGTATTGTATTAAAGTATGATAATTCCAACAGAACAGAATACAACAAATTATTTACCGATTCATTTCCTAAATGTAAGATGTGCCCAGATGCATTTGTGGCGACCAGGTTTTTGCAAGTGAACTACTGGCTACTGAATATAAAAAACAACTTACAACAGTGGCTGGTGACGTAGCTCATTTTTATAAATAATCAACAATAAATTATATTTCAGCACCACACATTAAAAAGAAAACCACATAAAAGATATAATCTGTGCTTGTTTTGCACAGTTCATCCTAAAAGTTGGTTTCTCTTTTGCATCAGTATACACATATGCTCTTTCAGCACAATGAGTGTGTGGTGTAATAATTACAATATCCAGCTGTTAGTCAACCGCACCGCTCAACCAAGCATTCTTGCGATCTGCTGATATCTTCTAATAAAATAGCTAGTCAACAGTAAATAATGTACACTAAATAGTGCACCCTCTTCAAAAGCATCTATTGTTTGCTTATTTCTGATCCCTGTGTTTTTATCACTTTGCCACAAACTGAAGTCATGGCTCAGAGATAAAACTTGAACATTGTCAGTGACGAATTACTTCACGGACATAAAAAAAAAAGCTCTGGAAAAAATAGTGTTTGGCACTTGATATAAACAGCAGTTAAACAGTAGATAAACTGTAAGATGTGGCTTGTGGTGGTAATGTTGAAAATGTAATAGTAGGGTACTCACTTACTGCAAAATCTAATATTAGGGCAATAACGTAATACTGTAAAAGTGTATGTTAAAATAGTTCACCAGGGGAGGGAGGTCAGGATGATGTTTCAAGTGTCCTGTATATGGATGGTCCTGGTGGGGATGTCAATTTGTTTTATTTACCTACTATTTAGTACAATAATGTACCCTTTCCGCCCTCACCAGCATCTGCCAGTATGGACATGCTGTTCACTATTTGACTCTGCAGGCTTCATGTATTCAATACGGCTTAGTAGGCTACTGTAGCTCACAGGGACGATACGAACTACGGCAACATACACGTGGTTTCAGAGGCACTCTGTCTGTCCACCTGACACTGACACACTATTAGTTCGCTAGGACGCAGTTTTGCCTGTCTGCTCACCTGTAAGACACCTGTTTGCGGATGGTAAGAGGAAGAAACTCGCTCTCCAGCTCCTTCACCGGAGACGACAGCCCGTCTTCCTGCACTCCACCCGCCTCCGCCCCGCTCTTTAGACTTGAGACTTGGGGCAGAAACACGTCTTCTTCCTCGACCACGTCCTCGAGGTTGGGCGCCATCACCACCAGCAGCGAGTCGGCAGGGCTGTGAGCTGCAGCCCGGGACGAAGTGCCTCGGTTACAGTCGCGTGCTTCTGCCATGCCAACTCTGACCTGGTACTTTTAACTAGCGACAAAAAGTAGCACAGGAAACGCGGAGCCGGGATGTGTTCAGTGTAGAAGCTAGGTAACAGCTAGGTGTGAGCGCGTTTACTAATAGTTACTACAGTTTACTAATACTTTTCGCAATTCAGACGTCTTCCTTAGTTGAATTTGGCTGATACAAGCCCGCGACGCAAGACTGCGCTCCAACGCCCCGCCCACCGTGTAAAACGCTGGCCAGTCAGCAGCGGGCATCACTGTTGCCCCGCCCTGTTCTGTTCTGGCCCAGCTCTCACCTGCTTGCTTGCTCAACACGCAAAGCGGTTATAGCCTCACAATGCGCTCCAATAAAACCCATGGAGCCGTCTGGAGAACAACTTAATGTTAATCTTGTGCTTGATTATACCTAAATTAACTTCAGTCAGTAATTTACCAAAACTTGCTGGGTGATCCATGATTGAGCTGCCTCCTACAGCACTTTCCTGTCCCAGCCAATTATAACCACATCTTACCCTGAAATATAATAATTAAAATAGTTAATCTTTAGTGAATCTTAATATTTCACTACCACAGCCATTATGGTTTATGAAAAGTATACATTCAACCCTGTTAACTGAATATTCCACGAATCATATGTTCAACAGGCAGTTGTATCATATGAGCTTCCTGAAGATCATGGGAAGAAGAAAAGTGAATTCACTCCTTTTTTTCCACTAATATTTTGATACTGTCTGATGAGGTCATCTACAGTGCAATGTACAATGTTGTGACCCAACTTATAGACTGAAATTAAATTATTAATTAAAAATAAATTTTAAGTAACTAGAAAGTCCTTAATGACTTCAAGCCATTAGCATGGAGGCTATTTAAGCATATTTTGTGTATTTGCTAATTCTGGGCTAAAAAAAAATAACAAACCTCTGTCCTGAAAAGCAACCTCCATCATCCAAAGATCGCAAGTTCAAATCCCAATCATGCCACAGCCATCCGTGGCCAAGAGCCCAAGAGATCAAAACTGACTGTGCTCTCAGGGAGGGAGGTGTGGCGATCATATGTAACACTAGCCAATCATAGCCAAGCTCATGCATACAAAGGTGAGCGGATAGCACTTTCCTACGAGTGTGTTAATCCGCCCTTGACGTTGCCTGAGCAGATAGCCTTTGCCCTCCCTGATTTGTAGCTGTCATGTGATGGGGAGAGCTGTCTGGTGGGTGGGGATTGGCCATGGCTAAATTAGGGTTAAAAACCTCAACCCTGTTACTTTTAATTCTGTTACACATTTAAGAGCAAAATACCACCACTGCCAACAAAAACAACTTGTAAAAAATACGCAATACATGTTTTCTTAGATTCATTGCTAACAATGAAAGTTTATGATATTGTTTTGAAAGCTCAGTTTTTCAGCATTGTACTGAAAGCTAGGTATTTCAGGTTTGTACTGGTACTGCAGCATTTTTGTGTTGTATTTAAAGTTTGGTATTTTACTAGTGTATTGATATCCCAGTGTTGCAATGTTATCTGGGAAGCTCAAATTTTTACCGTTGTAAGAAAAAAAGTAAAATACTATACACCAGAATATTGCATCGTATCTCCAGTCGTTTTGTGGTTGTGATCTGCAGGTCTGCACATGACGTTGTGTGACAATGATCTGAAGCAGAGCAACTGAAGGGGGGACAGAGTGAATATCAGCTAGTACAGAAAAACAGGTTTAGCCAGTTGAGTGACAGTGAGTATATGTTGGAGTTATACCATATTGTACCATAGCTCACGATAATGAGAATATGAGTCCTGTTCTAAACAATTTTTTGTTTGGTGCATTTAAAGGTGCATTTTGTAAGTCATTAAGTAGTTGTTTGTCAGTGTTGTTCATGAGTGTTTTCCAACCTTACCTGTAAAATGCTAAATATGTTCTTTCAGTTTCACTTTATCTCACTCGTTCATTCCAGTCACTATATTTTCTCTGTGTACAACAGGAAGCTGACTTTAAATAGCAGTACATTCTTCCTGTAAACCATTACAGCTGGAAGCAGGTGTATGATGTAAGCAAAAAGTGAAACTTGATCTGTTCTATCTGTTATGACCCTAGAAAGAGAGATAAAAGACTGATCAATCTCTTGAGTGCCTGACGTGTCTGACTCAGAGGTCTTGTATTTCACACATCCTCTAACCTAGCTTACACAACTAGGTACATCAATACCTCAACACATACACAAGCAGTGCCAATACATCAACAATTCCTGTAGGCTGAAATCACTTTCACTAATGCAGCATTCTGGGAGTATCAAAATGCTGATATAACTGATTTGTTTAAAAGCGGTGAGTATGCAGGAAAGCTAATTTAGCCGCAATCTGTCTGTTTAGATATTATTGTTATTATTATTGTTATTGTTATTAGTTATAAAAATGCAAATATATAGCTCTAACAGTAACCACTTTGCTGATATTGGAACAAAAGCAACTATATAAAATAATACTTGTAAAGACACAAGTCATATTCATCATTGTTTTATATGGGATTGATTATTTGTTTAAAAAAACAGGTTCTTATTCATAGCACTGGTGTAGTCATGCATGCCAGGGTTTACCTGTGCTCCCATTGCCATCATTACTGTCTACTGCATTTATGTTAGTTTTAATATGTGAATATTGTCCAGGACTATGTACAATGTGCTTAGCAGTGCTTCAGCTTTTTTTGAGGCAGTTCTTTTAGGTTTTTCTTGGATAAATATAAATGGAAAGGAATATTTTTATGGATTTGTTTGTTTGACAAACTAATATAAGTGCAACCACATCAGTGTCAATATATAACAAATAATAATAATAAAAATAATAAAACAAATCATGCAGAAATGCTCACTGCCTGTGGCAATGCTGCAGCACCTAGCTGATTTGACATTTGTTCAAATATTTTCTAAAGCAAATACATTGCAGTGTTTAATGTTTTTTTATTAGTCAGAAAGTACACTAAGGATTTACTGAACTATTTTGGTGATAGGGCGGTGTGGTGGCACAGTGTGTAGTATTGCTGCCTCAGAGCTCCAGGGTTCTGGATTCAATCCTGAGATCGGATTATTGTGTGAATGTGTGCATGGTGCCCATCCAGGGTGTATTCCTGCCTCACACCCAGTGTTCCCGGCATAGTCTCCAGATCCACCATGACCCAGATAGGGATAAAGCATGTGTGTAAGTTTAAGTGATAGCTGGGCAAAGAACAGTGTGTTTTGAAAAACTAGCAAGGAGCCATTTAATGAGATCAAAGAGTCAACTCTTACTGTCGAGCTGATCTGTCAATCACAGGGTCAGCCATGACACAGCACCTCTGGAACAGAGAGGGTTAAGGGCCTTGCTTAAGAGCCCAACAGTGACAGCGCTGGGGCTTGAACTCCAAACTATATAAGCACTAACCCAGAGCCTTAAACATCGAGCCATTACTGTCCTATGAAGATTGCTTGACTGGCTAAGCAGGTTTAAAATTAACTGTATATATTCAGGCTTGGAAGAATTTGTATTATTTTTTTTCTCAGGTTAGTCATTTCCACACAGTAGCTCCTGTGTGACTGCAGCACAATAGGATGTGGGATGATAAAAGCTAACGATGTCCCAACAAATGACCACAATAGGAGTCAACAGGGAGAAAGGAAAGTGAGTGAGTGATACATGGGACCATTTATTATGCACCAAGGGACAAATATTGAACAGCATGTGTTCTTCTCTCTGCATTTCCCCAACATGTCTAAAATTGCCATTGTTTGCTGAGGTTAATAAAATTGTGCCAAAATCTAACAAGTTTCTGTGTGTGGTGCAAGTTACCACCATAATGATGTTTAATCAGTTAGCTTAACTACAGTTATGATCATTGTCCAAGATGAATTCTTAAATATTAGTCAGTATCTCAATAGCAGTCTCTCTCTCTCTCTCTCTCTCTCTCTCACTCACACACACACACACACACACACACACACACACACACACACACA
>JAQQZU010000023.1:12315538-12339653 GCA_030068025.1 Parauchenoglanis punctatus | reverse complement strand
TCTATCTATCTATCTATCTATCTATCTATCTATCTATCTATCTATCTATCTATCTATCTATCTATCTATCTATCATATATTTTTTTATCTTATTTCCCCATGTTCTAAGTAAGGTCTGCTTTTCCTCTCTCTGCACTCCAGAAGAGAAATACATGATGCATGTGGTATATTCGATGGTATTTGGTGGCATTTGTTTAAAAGGGCTTAGATGACTCAGACAGTAAACACAGCTGAAGACAGAGACACCCTCTACTCCAGCACAAGCATGCCTATTCTCATAACATGTACAGAGAGAGCACAGGGGGTTTCTTGCTAAGTCTTCTAGATAGAGAAGGTCTGAACTAAACACCAGAGTGACCCTCACACCCTTCTCCCAGTCAACATAGATATTTATAACATGTGTGAAAATCAGTAGATATAAAGGACTACATTAAAAACAGTAAAATGATTTGAACTGTGGCTGAAGCCACAACCTTCAAAGCAAAAAAATAAAAACATGTTCTTTTGTAATGAAAACATCTTTAATATCAATAACACTTTCATTACATATTGTAAAATAATGTGAGATGTGCTTTGATTGACAAGAGCACTGCAGCCACACTTCCCAGAGAACTTTTTCCAGAAAGCAGATTTCCTTCCACAGGTCTAAAATTATATAATACACACTCTGCATGACTGTAATTACTGGATGTCATGTTATAATGTCATATCATTTAGATTGTGTGCTTTACATTCATTTCATGAATCTGTCTTTGTTTTTGTCTATGTCTCTGTCCTTTTTCTTGATTTCTTTATTTCACTGCAGTACTCTCACTGGACCTGAGAGCATCATTTACTTGAAGCATGTCCTGCTTTCTAATGACCCAGTACTTCAACTGTCTAATAATGTTTTTTCTTAGATTTCAATAAAGTACCGCATTAACCGCAGCTTTTAACTGAACTCGTAGCTGTGCTTTGTTGTGGTGTTAAGGAAGCCCAGAACGTCAGTGCTCTTGCTCTGTGTTTGTGTATAAATTGGCAGGAAAGCAGCAAACACCTCCAGAGAGACAGATAGTGAGCTTTAAAGAGTGTGTGAGTGGGTGAGGAAAAAACAGCAGACTTTTTTATTTGTCACAGAGGAGAGCTTTGGTTTAGGAAATTATAGGCACATTTCCACCAGAGGAAGAAGGGACAATTTCAGCTCATGCTCTGTAAGGCCTTTTCTGTGACCCAGGATCTGTTTGGGTGGAGTTTGCAATACTCAACTTCACCAGTTGCTCAAACACAAATCATTCTTTTCACCTGCTCTTTTTAAAAACCTCCATTTAACTGATATGTGGTTATAAAGACTAACCAGAAATGTGTAGCAATGTATGTGTTTTGTGTTACATTTATGTTTTTTCAAAGTGTAACATATGCTTCCTGCACACAGCTGATTAAAGAAGCTACATTAATTGCCACATGCTGAAGTGTACCCATCATTACTTCTTCAATTTTACATAATGATAATATGTAGACTTGAACTTGTCACGCCTTGAGCTCCAACAAAATGTCGGGTTACCTAAACTCTACATTGGTATTAAATATGGCCATATACTATTGATTATGATGGTTTTGATGACCTCCATCCCTTTTTCAGCAGAAAGTCCAGCCTCACTTTATATGAGTGTGCAGTAAATTGGTTGCCCCCAAAAAGCTCCTGTAGCCTGTATCAGTGTTTGATATCTATCTAAGCATTTAGCAGTCACAATGTAGCAAAAGATTGCTTTTCATCTTTACCAGTGAATTTCAGCTTAATTCGGTCATCTCAGCAAATCATATCCAGTGTTGATGATTTCCTAACCAACAGGTTATTTGGTTAAAGCTTAATCTAGGTAGGTTTGATCAATTGCTTTGTCCCAATGCTGTGTAGGTATTGAGGAGCAATTTTCCAAATGCACATGAATCCCTGTTTGAATCCCTAACCTATGTGGAAGTAATAATCTAGAAAAATAACCAAAGATCCTCAGGAATGCTGGTGATAATGTAATGAAACTGTGTGTTAATAAAGCTCACACTGATGCATACACAAAGACAGCCTCAACACAGCAAGAGCCAATAAGGTCCTACAACTGCAGCAGCTGCAGTTCAGGCCTGGAGTTCACTGAGGTGAATGTCTCACACACACACCAGAGACAGAGAGAGACAGAGAGACAGAGAGAGAAAGAGAGAGAACATACTGCCTGGGCGGAGCTACAGTAGAAGCTGCCAGCTGACTACAAGAACACTTCAGGATATGTGTGTGGGTGTGTGTGTATGTGTATGTGTGTGTGTGTGTGTGTTTCATTCTCTTCCAAATGCAGCAGTGGTCCCTCTGGTTCTCAGTGTGTGTGAGGTTTATGAGAGTCATTTTCATTGTTCATCTTGTGCAACTTAATGCAAACACTTCCATGAGGTCATTTGCATTATTCTTTACATACATATAATCTTAAATGAAGAGATCAGATGGACTGCCACAGCTATATCTTCACCACTGCACTAGTTGTTAGAGCAGCTTACCCAGGAGCACTAAAACCAAACCATGAAAAGCATTCAGTATTTGTTAGAGTGTTTGGCTTTTCCGCAGTTGCAGGACTACAGTGGAGTGTCTTAGGGAGTGTGTGAATGGGTGAAACAGAGAGAGCAAGCTTTTTGTCACAGAGAAGGACTCGTTTTGAGCAGAATGAGCAATCAATATAGATTTTGATTGTTATGCATTTTTATATATTTTTTCATTGTGAAACTGAACATAGAGGTATCTGGTGGGAAGAGAAGCGTATTATTTTTGTAGTGTTTCGCATCATTGTAGTGTTTCGTATCACTTTCCCAACTACATTAGGTTTCATTCTGGTGAGATACAAATGTACTGAACACTCCTCTATTAGCTACTTTGAATGAATGAATGAATGAATGAATGAATGAAGTTTGTTGGCTTACATCCTCTCTGTCTCTATGGACCTAATTGCATAGTCATATTAACATAGCCCAAACAGGTGATAAGCTCTTTAACAGATAAGATAAGGTCACAGCTAGAAACTAGTGGTGTGTTCCTTAAGCATTATGATGTTGCAGAGATAACTCTGACAAGGCCGACACTGAAAGGAAGGAAGAGGTTTCTCAATTCAACTGAAGCTTTGCTGCTGTTTGTAACTGATTTTAATATCAAATAAACCCTCTAACTACATGGTGGTGCAGTGGTCATCCCTGCCGTGTCACAGCAAAAATGTTCTGGGGTCGAATCTGATGGCTGACTGAGGCCTTTCTGTGTGGAGTTTACATGTTCTCCTTGTGCCTGTGTGGGTTTCCTCCGGGCGCTCCGGTTTCCTCCCACAGCCCAAAGACATGCATATTAGGTCAAGTGGCTATTCTAAATTGCCTATATATATGAACATGAGTGTAAATGGTTGTTGTCTCTGTGTTAGCTCTAAGATTGTGTGTGTAAGACTGGCGACCTGCCCAAGGTGTACCCCACCTCTCTCCAAAAGTCAGGATTGGCTTCAGCTTCCCAGCGACCCTTAATGCATAAGAGGCGTAGAAAATGGTTGGAAAGATGACATCTCTAATAGTTTTCTAATAATTTAATTTGTAATCCCTGCTCCTGTCCATATATGAATTCACATAAATATCAAGAGACTTTGACTTCTAATTGCTTGAAAGAATACTCAACTCAAGCCACAGGAAAAGACAAAAAAAGCATTTTAAATATAAGCACTTATTTTCTGGTGTCTAATTACTGACATTAACTAAGCTATTTTCTTCAAAATGAAAGTTTCTCCAGTAAATACACTGTTTGCACGATCTGCTTGATGCAAGCAAATAGTTTATGTAGATGATATGCTGACTCAGTCCCATGATGCACCACTGCACAACATAATGCTACAGCCCTCACTGTATGAAAAGTTTTACTCCAGTGTGGAGACTTCAGTACAGTGTTTCAGCTCTTACCTTGTCGTGATTGTGGCGTCTCTGTGGTGGTGGGTTGAGGGTGATTGGCTGGGTGGCACTGCTAGAAGTGGGTATAGTGGGCACTGGTCCAGGGGATGGCTCAGACAGGAGGTTGGGTTCCTGTTTTACCAGGATGGCTGTCAAGTCCTGACTGAATGCCCATATGCCCTCTGTTCCAGGAGAAACACATACACTGATGATTAGCATAAGACCAACAAAAGATAGAAGCGCCACCATGGAAACATCCGCCCAGAAAATCGGAGAAAATGGAGTCATGAGCAACATTTTGAAGTTCTATGGACGGAAAAGCATCATATGATATTAATATGGTATCCAGATTCATATTCAAATTCAATGCTTTGGGGTAAAATCAAGTTTAGTGGTTTTAGCTTACAGCTTCACCTGCTCAAAGTCCAGGCAATTACCATACAATTATTCACTATAATTCCATCAAATTCTTCTTTTGAGTTTCTTCTTCTGAGTTTCTACATTTAAAACATTTTGATTTCCCTTCTTTCAGCAAGATTAGGTATTTGCTTAGAAATGTTTTGATTTATACTAAAAATTGGCAACTTCCAGGTTTCACACATACATAAGTTGCTTGTAAGGTCAAAATAGACTTTTATGAATGCTTAGGTCAGCATTCACATAGAAATAACTCACAGAGGTGTATGACTAGTAAGCATGTCAGCAAGTTATATATCACGATGCAGCAGTAGCTGGTTTGGTCATTAATGATAGGCATAACACATGCCTAGTGTGCCGTTTGTGTTTATGACCCAAAGGCTAACACAAAACAGCTCTCCATTATTCTCCCCAAATGAGTCCCAGGCAAAAGGACTGTGATCTGACTGGACATTTTCCCCTCATAAGCAGAAAGCAGCAAGCAGGGGGTGTGAGGGAAGTGCAGCCTCCATCAAGCTCTTAGAGCAGAAAACATGTACCCTCCAATCCAGGGGTCCTCGTAACCTCCACTGCGTTTTGTTTGTACCCTGGATGGAGGGATTGATAAAACATTACGCGCCCTTGTAAAAGCAGGACAGCTGTTTTTGATGTAGGGGAAAGAGAGCAGCGGGAATCTGATTACAGCAGGAGAGGAAAGCTTCTCTTGGCTTTCTGCTGTTTGAAGGAGAAGTCTAAGGATCAGGTTCTTGCTCGGAGAGTCGATTTACACAAAAGATTAATTCCTTTGAGGTCATCTAATCTAACACAATCTAACACAATCCAAAGAAAACAGGCAGGTAGTTGGCTTAACATTAGTTACTACTGTGTATCAGAGCTCAAGCCTCAGGGTACTTCAGTTTCTCAAAGATAATCCGACTGGGTGAAATTGACAATGCTCTGTCAGTGGTGACTTAAATCACAGGTTCTATAATTTTCTTCTGAACGTCTCTTCTCATTATCTGTGTTCTAAAATGTAAAGAGTTCCTGTGTACCATAGCATCCATAATATGTGTGAGAAAAAAAAAAAACTTGTACCGTTTGCATCCTCATACCATAAGCCAAGTTAGGTGTGTCTTATAGGCCTCCACCACAATAGCTTTACTAAAATTGCCTATAATTATTACAATTTAGCATGCAAAACTCTGAAACCCCTACTAAACATCCCACTGGAGGCTTTCCTCCCTTCTACCAACAGCCATGTGCCACACTACACTGGTGTTACCTCCTGGGGCATGGGGGGATCCGGTAGGCTTTGAAGTTTAAGCTACAACAGCTCTTATAGTTAGCAGCTACAGCATATCCAGCAGTGAGAGGGTGAGATGCTCATTAGTTTTGTGGAAAAAAGCAAAAGGAGCGCAATAAAACATCAAGCGTCCACTTTAACAGCTGCCATTAGGTACATTTTAAAAAGCAGAAGCAAGAAGTGATAGGCTGACTGGAATTTTAAAGAAATCAGTATTACACAACTTTCCCTTTACCCAAAACATAATCAATCATCAATAATCATTTTGGTGTCTGTAGGATTTTTGGTGAGATAGGCTCCCATTATTTAAGGACCAAGTACAAAGCACAGCAAATTTTTTGTCAATTTGTATCAGTTTCTTCCAGCCAAACTATACAGTTACATCATCTGAAATGGCAAGACAACTTTATCTCACACAAACCAAACAGTCAGAGTAAACCTGAACAATCACTTTAAATTTTCACACTATTCCTATATTAATATAAACCATGGCATGAACAAATATGCTGCACATATCCATTGTGACCATGATCAGGATAAAGAGGTTACTGAAGATGAATGAATGAATAAAAGTACAGAGTACTAGTCCTGGGCCTCCCTGAGGTCCTGCAGCTTTACTGTAGATCAGGACCCTGTTTGCTCCACTTACTCACACTCACACACTCACACTCACTCACACACACACGCACACGCACACACTCACACTCACACTCATACACACACACACACACTCACACGAACATGCGCACACACACACACACACACACACACACTCACACTCACACTCACACTCACACTCACACTCACACACACACACACACACACACACACACAGTACAAATTTAAGATGATGCAACACTTCAGATCAACCAGAACATTTTTTTTCCACAGGCCTCACCACTCCTCAGCCTTGCCCCTGGCACACTTTCACCTATCTCTATTTCCAGCTGAAGCAAAAAAAAGAAAAATCTGGAAAGCAGATACTGTCTTTATTTTATTGATGCCTGCATTCTTCTCTGGTCTTAGCAAGGGAAAGCGAGAGGGAGAGAGAGTATGTGTGCTTTGGCCCTCTGCCTGGAATCCCCAGCTTTTTCTGGAAGGCTGAGCTGCAGCTTCGTCAGGGAACCCTGTGCTGCACTGGAGCTCCAGGAGAAAGTGAAGACAGAGAGAGAGAGAGAGACGGCGCTTATGCAATCTAGAACAATGAATCTTACTGCGTCCATCTGCTTTATGCTGATAGGAATTCTGATTTGCAAAAAAAAAAAACTTTAAAAAAGTGCTGTATATTTGTCTATTTGTCTAACCCATCTGTGTGCATGCCTGACTGGCTCTCTGTGTGCACAGGTTTGTAAGTGCATAGATGTGTGTGTACATGTGTACTTCTCTTTGTTTTTTCTGTGTATGCATGGGTGACTATCCCTCTGTATACAGTCATGTGTGTGCTTATGCTGGTGTTGCAGTTGTTCCTTACAGTTTTGTAGTGATAGCTCAATATACTTTGAGAAAAAGCCTTCATTTCATCTTTGGTTCTTGAAATGATTAAAGGCTTTGTAGAAAAGCTCCATTTGGTACCTATACAGGTAAACCATTTGCTGTAGAACATTGAAAATGATCCCCCAGAGGGACACACTAAAGAACTAAAGATGTTTTAGTGTAGTAGATGCAACCATTTTTCTAAGAGTGTATGCTAGGGCCCATTAGATTAGGAGACCAAATCCAAAAAATCCAAGCCAGGATTTCTTGAGAGCAACTGACTCCTCAAAGTGTGTCCTTCTTTTTCAAATGTATGTCACTTTGGACAAAAGAGTGTGTCAAGTAGTGATGAACTGAAAAATAAAAGTTGAGTGTTGCGCGAGGAGTTCTCACATCCTAAACGTAATCTCACTCTTACATGCAAGTCATTAAGATGCTACCCAATTCAATTCAAAATAAAGTCATTAAAAGCATAGTGTGATGGTGGAGGTGGAATAGTTTCTAAATTGCTGTGGTAGTAAAGTGTAAATATGGACTGTCTGTGTCCTTGACCAGGATAAAGAGTTAGTGAAGATGAATGAATTTGGACAACTTAAGTAGCAGAAATGTCCAAGTCTAATTCCTAGACTCCTGTACTATATCAACAATTTAAGCATGCATGTGTACGTGAGTATCTAACCTGCATCGTCGTCAGATTTGATGGGCATGGAGGGGCTCTGAGGAGCCGAGTCACCGCTGAGAGAGTAGCTGTGCTCCTGCTGGATGTCGGGGTTCTGTGGCTCAAGCTCCATGTCCAGCAGCGCCGTCCTTTCAGCTAGCAGGTGATCATCGAAGAAACTGCTAAAGAGCTCATTGGAGAAATCCTCCATCTGCTCTGAGAAGTGCTGAAAGTGCAGAAGAGCTTGTTATAAAACATAAATGAATAATAATTTAAATGCTGAGTTTCACTGTAAGACCAGGACCAACTCGAACAGTCATATCCTGGGATACACATCAATCATTGCATTAAAACTGTGTAGGATATGGGGCTGCTGTGGTTTATAATTATGACTCGAAAGTGTGATATATTTTTGTGGTTTATTTTTAAATAAAGATAACCCCATAGATTAAATCCAAATGATTTGCTCCCATATCCCAAAAACATGGCAGTAGGTGAATTGGTGACTCTAAACACAAACTAACCCTATGTGTGAGTGTGTGAATGTGAACACATGGTGCCCTGTGATGGACTGGCATCACATACAGAATGTATTCCTGCCTCTCACACACTATTCCTGGGATAGTCTTTGGATCCACCCCAACCCTGTCCAGGATAAACTGTTATTGAAGATGAATGAATGAATGTCACAATAATGTTACAAAGTATTTTATTTGATTCCACTGAATCATTTTTAGACTTCACTGACTTTATGTAATCCCTCTAGAATCACATCTGTGTTAAGCTTCTGCCATTAGTGCTTTTATTTCCTTAATTTTTACATTTTCATGAATCAGTAGATTCCAGAAAATGATTTTTTGCTGGAATTTTATGTTTTGTTTTTTTTTTAAACTCAGCCTCTGAGGTGGTCTCTTATTTAACTTCATTAACAGGAAGTGTAATCTTGTACTCAAACTATATTCCTCTGTTTGAGTTTGACTGTGTGTGTGTGTGTGTCAATTCTATGTGTAATAGCAAGGCGTTTATGTGAAAGTGTGTTTGCTGAGCAGGAGTGTAACAAAGGTGTGTGAGGACCTGATGATGTTTACATCCTGGTATGTGAGTGATGCACCTGTGGAGTACACGTAACAGCAGCAGGTGACGTTAACACTTACACTCACATCCACACCCACTCACACACACCCTCACACACACACACACACACACACACACACACACACACACACACACGCACACCATAGTTATACATTTTCACCAGGATATGAGGCTCTCCAGCTGTGTGTTCCCATGGAATAAACCCTTGACCGTTTGTTGACATGCACATACAGTAAGCAAAGACAGAAGTTGATTTGCTGTTCTGTAACACTTAAACAGTTTAGCTTTAATCCAAAAAATACTTTTAACATTTAAAACTTTATTTGGGAAACTAAGCTTAAGGATTTACTGAGTCTTCTCAGTCTATCAGACGACTGTGAGGAGAACGGTGCTGTGAAATACTTGAAAACTGCACTTCACTGCAGTAGTGACCTGTCCACAGGTGAAGCAGAACCTTTGAATACTTTATATATCAGCCATTTAACAAATGTTAATGTTCATAAAGTCTTCAAGCACAACTACATGCATTTTAATTTCCACTGAAATACTAATGACCTCTGTTGAGTGCTTAAAAATATGTTAAAATAATACTACATGTTGGAAATATGTTGCTATTTGACAGCCCATGTTCCATTGATATGGTCATCTTTTTAGGTGTTGCTCAGTCTTGGGGCAGCATGCTCTCTGCCCTTTTTAGCGCCATAGATTGCACCTAGTAGTCAGAAATGGGAACTGCAACTAAAGCTAATAAAGGCACTTTGGGACATGTGGTTTTTGAGATGTAGTTGATCTGGAAATGTTGCTGAGACCTGGCAACCCTGGGTAATGATATTAGCTGTACTGTGTGCATCGCACACACTGGAACAATGGTGAGGGAAACCCACCTGCTCTATTGAACACAGCTGAACAAAACTGCCTGTCTGTATACGTTTTCACAAATTGTTACAATTATGTGTTGCTCTAAAACATTCCCTAGGTAAAAGCCTATAACTATCAAGTGTGACAGTCTCTCAACTTAATTTTGTCTGAGGCTATGCCACTATTAATAATTTTCTGCCCCACCAAAATCTATGATCACGAGCCACTGCTGTTCCACTGAGCAGTGGAATATAGTGATATAGTGATATAGTGCAGTGTATTCTATTCTTATAAAGTCAAGGGTTTATCTGTACTTCCTGTAAAAATGGAATAGATAATCAGGAACCAAGCTCTTATAATTCAGTAGCATTTAAGTAATGGCATCTTGTGAACACGGTGGCCATGGGGTGCACTTATTGACGCAACCCTCCTGTTGTCAGAAGCACTCTAATCACTATAGCTGAGTGAACAAGCATAAACAGTCCCACCCTGAATCTTTGATGTGCGACAGGAGGTTCCTGTTGTTGATCTGTGTTGCGGATATGGCGACGGACCTCAGTAATCTGGACTCAACCAGAGGAGCGCGTACGTGCATTTTTAGAAGCAGAACCACAATGTTTTATCAGAATGAGAATGTGGACATTGTAATTAGCTGAGACAGTGCCAATCAATGGTTTTACCCTTCTAGGCTGTAGAAGAAAACCAGAAAACCAGATGCCATAAATTAAAATTGTAATAGCCTTAGTCATGACTAAGCCACACAGGGAAGACAATGCCACAAATGTCACAAATGGAGAATCTAGGAGATTCTATGTCATCAGTTTATGAAATACATTGTACTACCAGTGTGAGTCCTGTCTGACAGGAAAACAAACCGCTGTGGGGTGCAGAACTTCTTGCAGGTTCCCAGAGATACAAACTAAAGAATCACTAAGAGTTCTACATTAAAATGATGTTTTCTTTGACATAGCCCAAGACCTGTGACCATCTGCACGACACTGAAATAAAATAAAGTTATTGCTTTAGAAAACACCCAGCTCACTGCTTGAGAAGTAAATTCTTAAACAAGTTGTAAATCTTTTTATTTGTCATTTATAATGTGTGAACACTTATGCACATGTCTTTCAAAAAGAACTCTCAAAAGGGGGATTTGGTTATTCCTTTGGGTAAAAAGGAACAGGTTCTTTATAGTACCCTTCAACAAAGTATTTGCCTACAAGAGATGGTTCCTAGAGGAACAACTTAGGATGCTTAAAACCCTTAACTATCAGAAGGACCCTTGAAAAATTCTAAATGGGTAACATTAATAGCTAGCAAGCTAGATAGTTCCCACATTAGTCAGTGACTCCTGCACTTTTTTTTTTGCATATTGAAGCAAAAAGTCTAAATGGCTTTCATCTGTTTCCCCAGCTGAGACGGTCTGAGACACTCTACAGATGATCTACAGAAAAAGACTCCATTAATGATTTTCAGTTTGTCCCTCTGGGAGAAGATTCTATTTAGAACCCCAAAATCAAGGTGCTATCATAAAAAGGAAAGCTTGAACCATTAACTACTCAAAGGACACATAAGGAATTTTTAACTATGAAAATACACTAATACTTCATTGCATACTGCATAGGTGCGGAATATGAAGTCTTCTGGACAAGCAGTTTCCAGCTCCAGACTGGGCAAAATGATGCAAGAGCACACTACTGATGCAAGTGCTCTGAAATTCCACATCTGGAATTCAGACAGATGGAAAGAGCGAGTGAGTGAAAGTGAGGGAGGGAAGTGAATTCCAGACTGGCATATGGACAACCGGGTCTCCAAGGGGTGCTAGACGGTGAGCAAGATTGTGCGTAACCTCCCGATGGCCCCGACACAGTCTCAGCTCCCTTAGTTCCAGTCAGGACCTGGAGGAGTAAAAACAGGGCTTTTCTTTTCCTTCCCTCTTCTCCTTCTGCCTGGATTTCTCCACCTGATCCATTCAACATTCCACCACAGATTAAAAAAAAAGGTTTTAATTTTACTGATTATGGTGAGACTTCTGACTGCATTTGATACATCTGATAGACACAGGCATTGTGAGAGTGAGTGTAGGAAGAAAGAAAAGTTAAAGTTTCGCTAAATTACATGGTAGGTAAGAGCGACTGCCTGTCTGAGAATGTTGATCGTATGGAGACTGTGGGATTTACAGGTGAGATCAGATCAAAAGACAGAGACAGAGAGAGAGGAGGGCCAAGAATTGCAGTATTATCTGCATTAAATGCTTTAGGGAAATAAATAGTTGTTCCACCATCGTGTGATGCTCCATGCATGGCAGTAACGTGGGTGTGTTAGTTAGTCTGTTCTCCAGCTGGCTCCACTGTGAGAATGTTCAGTGTGTTCAGATGGTGCAGATGGCTCACACAAATACACTCCACTTCGCTGCTTGTCTAACACAGGCAATACTCAGTCTCAATCTTCTTAATGACCTGGAAAAATCTACTTAATTATGTCTAAATGTCCAACTTGGTAAAAGTGCTGTACTAATAGAATTGAATTGAATTTAATTATATTCTACTGCAAAATATACAGTTCTGCCTTCCACTGCACTACATGTAAAAATAATTTTAGCTTGCTAATTAGCTAATTAGATTATATAGGTTATATTATATATTAAAAATTAGAGTAACAAATGCTCCACAATTCTGCTCTTTCTCTGTTCAAAACATGCAGAAATTGCAGTTGGTGCTTTCTCACTCCCCCCAGCATGTGTGCACAGGGCTATAGCTGTGGTTTTAGCTTTGTGTAACTTTTGATTTTATCTAAACTGTAATACGGTGAATAAAGAGAGCCATTTCTGCAGAAGCATGAGAAGCTTCTTCTTTTCAGAAATTTAAGAGATCATTTTGTCCTGGCATGCAGTACAATGAAGGAAACTCATTAACTTGGCTTTGCAGTAACACTGCAGCATATGTGCTTGAAGGATGAAACACAGAATTAAATATTATAGAATTATAAATAAAATAAAAGAATTATAAATATTAATAATATTTCACAGGTTTTAATGTGAGGACTTTCAAAGGAGCATCCAGGAACTCCCAACGGGAATGTGACATAGTCAAGGGGGTCTGGAATTGTATTATTATTATTATTAGTAGTAGTAGTAGTAGTAGTAATAATAATAATAATAATAATAATAGTTTATTTACTTTTTAATGCTCAATGATGTGGTGATAGTAGTGATTACTATGAAGTTAATTACTATTGTTATGGCATTATGGATAAGTAAATATAAAAGCTATTTGACCATTCACATGAATTGACTATATTTAAAACGACATATTATAGTGACATTAGTTTGTTTCCATAGTAAATGGTTAATTTCATAATCATGCATAATCATTATTAATTTTAGGATTAATAGTTTAAAAACAAGCATAAAATATCAATCCATGCCTTCTTAGGTTATTCAGTAATTACAATGAATGCACTTATTAGAGTACAGATTGTACGTCTGAACCTGTAGGATTATGGAAGTTTATAGGGTTTAGTTAGGAAAAGTGCTGCTTATACAATACAGTTGTTTTTTTCTGTAGCTGGAACTGGTTTGGGTTCTCTGGGTAGAAAGTTCAAGAATAGAAATTAACAATATATCGATATGACAGCATCCATTTGCCTTTTGGGTGTAATGTCTGAATTGTTAAATAATTATACTCCAATCAATGTGTTGTGATCAGAAGGAGAAAAAGGTTTCTGGTGACAAAAAGTTTGAAGGAAAAAAGAAGTATGAGAACTTTCTAATAATCCCCATGCTAAGCAAACTATTATAATTATAAATGGACACTTTATTTTCCTTCTAAATTTCCTAGCTGCTAATACCATTTGAATCTGTGGATATTTTATTTACTCAGTGGAAAAGGATTGCACATGCAGTATGTGACCTTTTTTTCCTGCACTGGTCCCAAAATCGCAGCAGCAGCATTCCAGGTGCCGGCGAATGTCTTTACTCGGCCACGCCCCCGACACACACTGCATTCCATTGGCCAGTTCCGACCCTTTTGCTGCGCCCCAGCCAATCGGAGCGTGGTATGCAAATGCAGCAGCCGTCCGTACGTCTTTTTGGAGCAGGGGTGCAGGGTGCGCATGGAGGAGCGCAACGTAAAGGGAAAAAACAAAAGAGCCGATAACAGCGTGGAAACGTGAAAGGAGTGAGTGAGGGAGAGAGCCAAGTTCAAGCAGTGTATGGAAAAAACTACACTTTATACTGCAAGCACGACTCGTTCTGAGTTAATGAGTCACACAAGAGTGGAAACTCATCTCATTGGGAGGAAAGACCGAGGAGGAGAGAAGGAATTTGTTCAGGAGCTTACCCTATAATAAAATGATCTACTTATGTAGAAAATGAATATGCTATAACGTTGGCTTTGATTCATTTATCTTGAGATAAATTATGTAAAAAAAATCTTTTTGTTATATATTAGGAATGCTATCACAATGCATTACTTGCTCTCTTAGATTCACACTGTTCATTCCAGTCTCACACATCTGTTCTTTTAATGGCAGCTCATATTCTCCCAGTCATATTACTGCTGGCAAGGCAGCAATCCCAGCTGAGAAAGATCAGATGCCAGATAGTTCACAGCAGCTGAGAAAGATCAAGCTCTCTGTCAGAGCCACAGCTCACCCAGCTCATCTGATCATCATGGAGTCACGCTCATTAATTGCGCTTTATTAATGAGGCAAAACAAGTGAGAAATGCAGAGGTGCACAGCGTTCACAGAGTCGACAGGTGAGAACAGGTTGATTCTACTATTTATTTTCAGTCACAGGCAGACCCACATTTATTCTGAAGTCCTGGCTCTCCCTTCTGAAGTGGTGCTGTACCTCCCAGTCTCTCTCTCTCTCTGTCCCTCCCCTCCTCCTCTGCCTCTTCCTCCTCCTTGTCCTGCTGCTGGTTTTCTAATTCCAACTTTAGATCGTTCTCAGTTCTGCCATCAGGCACAGAGGCTAGGGAACCACAACCACAGCAGACAGTTAGTCAGGGGAACAGGCAGACGTCATGGACTACTGTTTCCCTTCCCCCATCCAGCAACCACCAAGAGCCCATGGCATCCTTCATGACTTATGTCTGGATTTTCACTGCTATACAGATTTGTAGGGGTGTAATGATACAACGTGATATGATTCATCGCGATGCAAAAAACCTGACAATGTGTATTGTGGGAATGTGCGATCATTTAAATCAGCATTCTATTAACTATGCATCTAATCCAATTGCACCATTTGAACTCTGGTGGTCCCAATCCATCCACCCCATAAAATATATAGAGAGCACATTGACCAATACCTCCGTACTGGAAAGACTGACACGCATTATAGTTTATAAACTTACACAGCCACGACATAACCTATTCAGTAGTTTTCAGTAGTGAGAATGAAGCCATGGATATTGGACATTTTAGCTGACTTTGGAGCTCTATTTCCAATTAAAATGACATCTTAGATGTTGAATGGAACTCACTATGTTTCCATGAATCATTTTCCCCAGGTCAGAGACTTTGTTTATTCAGTTAATAAAAAAAAAATTATACATGCATTTATTTATTTTTAAGATATGGGGTTAAGATATGGGTTCCAAATATTCCAAATATGAAACGAATCGAACTGAATTGTGACCAGAGTGTAGCAATACACCCTTACGTATTTGCACTGATGTGTTCTTTTTTACTCTGCAATCACAGATCACAGATCACAAATTAAAAGTGATTTCCTGTGGGCCTCTGAATCCTCAGACCTTCTGTAACCTATACTGTTACAGTGCTCCCCTGTCCCACTGCATTTTAGGGGCCTTTAATTCTGCATGAATAGACTCTTGAGCAGTGGCCAGTTAAATGCCTGAAACAAACCAAATAGCCACAGGGACTGGGTCTTTAACTGATGCATCCAATGGCAAAAGACACTATAGTTCCTTAAACTACAATTTACCTGCTGAGACATTTGTTCATAATGCCACATACATGTGTCTATAAAGAATATTTCACAGATATTTCATATTAAAAGTACAGTTATTTCCAGGGTTGATCATAGGCTCCTACGTTAATGCCAGTATGCTTGAGAGAACAGAAAGGATCCGTACATAAATGACCTCAAGGACTTTTGCAAACATTAGCACTTGTCTACGATGTTTGCTCTCAGCCTGAAAGAAACAGGTTCTTTGAAATACTCACGTGGGGGTCTGATGAGTTCTTTCATGAAGAACTAAGTGTGGAGCGGAGGGAGGTTTAAGAGCTAAAATTCAGTGTGATAGCAAAAATTACAAAAATGAAAAGCTACTATGCACATTCCTAAACCAAACATGACTGATTGTTTGGGATGTTATTTGACCTGAATCTAAATCCTCAACCCTAGTGTGCTGTAAGCCTGCACCATCCTACCAGTGTGCTCCAGTTTCATCTTCTCCCCTGAAGTGCTTGGACAAGAATAAAGCCTTAACGAAAGGGATGGTATTTATTTGCATCTGATTTAACCAAACCATATTTCAGTGTCATATCTTGCACTGTGTGTCTCTAATTCAAGTTACATTTGGACCAGCTAAAACCCAACAATATCTATAAGTCAGTAAAATTACACTGCTATTAACCCTAGCAGCAGGAAATGTCTCTGCGATTTGGGTATAGTATAAGGTTAAGATGCACTGTTAGTGCTACTACATCAATAATTGGTTGATTCCATGATTGCAGTGCCATTTAACCCCTTTTTAGATCAATGATTTAGATCATTTTCTAACACTGAATCTTAGAGAACATCATTTTCTATGAGATTTCTTTCCTGACAGCGGCAGCATTTTACTCTTAAATGTGTATTTTTAAGCTAATGTCATGAGGACAGAATGGGAATTCTAAATGGTCCATATTAAATTTGTTATTTTCTTAAAATTAATAATTAACTTTCAGTCTATAATTTGGGTAATGCTCAAAGTGAGTCAGTCAGTATCACAATATTATTGCAAAATGATAAGAGTATAAATTAAAAAAAATGTGATATTCTTTTTCCCATGGCTGTCATGAAGTTTGGTGATGCGATATCCTGTTGAACACATGACTTGTAGAATATTCCATATGTTTCAGAGCAGAGGGGTGTTCAGATAACAGGGTCGAGTGAACGTTGAGGGAAGCTAAAATGTTCGTTTTTATTATAATGCGTAATGGATGACTCATGGAAAAAGATGTTTCAAGCATGAGATGTTAAAAGATTATTCACAAAATGCTGTTTTTAAGAGCTGTACATTTACAGTGTCCTTTACTTTATACACATATTTGTAAATGTAATATCAGTGGAATACAAAAGGCACCACAATCATGTATTTATTTAAACCAAAACTCCATATTATTGCCTCTGTAACACTTACAGCGATTGAACACCAGTGAACACACCAGTACTTTCAATTTATAAATCCTTTGACTTGAAAAGCACTCATAATAGAAAGCAGTTCTTAGGTCAGTCAATAAACCACATGAACTTTCATGAACTTCTTGGGTCAAAGGTATTTGTAAATTTAGCTGTAAATCTTTGTAATTAGTTCTTCCTGGGATGGTGTTTCCTTTTTCAGAGCAAATGATTTGTAGTTATGCATAACCAATGTACTCAGCTTAGCTCAAAATAAACATGGTGTTAAGTGCCTCATTGCACATACCACAAAACCTTCAGGAAAATGAAAGGAACCAGAATCACTCTTCATTGTACTTCTCAAGTGCTAAAAAGTTTAATACGCTGTTATAAGAGCAGCCTTGGGAAGACCTTCTCGCATGTTTCATTGTAAGACTTCTACTGTAAGAGTGAAATGGTCAGAGTAATGAATTACTGTACTGTAAGGCTTCTGCTATAAGCGAGTATAAAGTAAACTGGTTTTCTGTTTTTTCTCTGCAAAAGATGCTCACTTGTGGTAATCGTACATACTCTGCAGATACATCGGATACAGATCGGATTAGACAGAGCATTTCAAGAATGCGAAGTATTGCAGTTGCATTGAATTGCAGTGTGTCATGGCATCTTGAGCTACACCACTCTAGTGCGTCTCAACTAGCTTCATGACCTCTAGCTCCTCAGAGCCTTGGGAGCAGGAGGAGTCCAGACATGACACCGATTTCTCGTCTTTCAGCTGGAGCAGCTGTAGATGCTGCAGAGGAATGAATAAAGGAAAGTGCACTGAACAACAGGTAACTGAGACTGTATCTGCCCAAACCAGCTTGGAACATGTAGATCTGCTCTATCTGATCTCAAATCTACCTGCAAGCATTGTGTTGGTCACGCCTCCCAATCCCAGAAAAAAGCCATAATCAGGCTACATTATGCAATAGGAAATAGGAGACTCGAATACAGGGCAAATGCATGATTGGGCTTTTCTCATCAAAATGGTAACCCCTGGACACTTACTTACAAATCAGAGCACTCTGGAGTCAAATCAGCTCAAGGCACCATCATCATAATTATTTGAAAACTTCCCAGCAACAGAGGAGGACTGCTTCTTGAGGAAAGTGTAAAAACGTCTCTCACACAAAGACACATCTTGAGAACTAGCAAAACATCCAAGCATTAGAAAAGGCCTAGATAAATTGTTTTGTTTTGTGTGTGTGTGTGTGTGTGTGTCTCTCTGTGTGTGTGTTTGTGTGTGTGTGTGAGAGAGAGAGATTACACCTCACTGCCCTATTGTCCTCATCAGTAATATAGTCAAGAGATATGCATATTTAACCTTTTGACAGCGAACTCCATGACGTCATCATGCAAGAACATTGCTAGAAACACGACTGACTCCACTGCTGAGGTCACACTGCTAATTATATTAATAACAGGATCGCACGGTAGGATCCAATAATTATCACAATTGTTAAGCAACCATATTCAGTTATGGGGGAAGGTAATGTAATTATTATTAGTTTACATAACATAACATCTAACAGGTGCCTAGTATAGAGCAGTGAAATTGAAACTCAATTTGATACACGGTAAAAACATGAACGTGATAAAGATAGGAATTAAGTAAACCATTGCTCAATTTCTATCTATTTGCAGAGATAAATAAAAAACTTCAGCCAAAGGTAAAATGTTTGGTGCACAGTAAAATGAATTTGAAAGTAATGCAGATGGCTCTCTCCCATCCTTCCTTCTTGCTCTTGCACTCTTTGTATATATTGGAAATTATCGAACTATTCCTCATTGTAGTCTGGAGTGCAGGAATGCATCTCTTCTTACCCACTTCCACCTCTCTCCTCCCTTTAAGATGATCCTCTCTTCCACCATCCCCTCTTTCCTTCTTCCTCCTCTCTGTCACTCCCCAGCTCCCTAAAGCCCCAAAGCAGGGTTGGATCCCAAACCTCCAGTGTCAAGGACTGAAATCCTGAATCTAATCATAATTGTTACTAAAAATACTTTAATGAAATGAATCTGTTGAATTAAGTCATTAAAACTAGAACCATGTACAGGAACAGAGAGTTATTTAACCTCACTTGACCTGTTACACTGGTATAGTTAATAAGGATCAGTGAGCATTACCAGAAATCAGTACAATATCAGAATGTGTCCAGTGTGGTGAGAGCTGAATAAGCCCAGGAATATAAATGTTAAGATTTGATAGCACCAGCAAGCATTGCCTTTCATGACAGTATGATGACATCACAGAGCATTATGAACACACCTAATGGCTTTCTACTGTTCAGGACAGGTGAGACTCGCCTGACCTGTAGGTGCCATAACTATTATTTATCAAAGGTATTCAGACATACGTAGCAAACCACGCTCGAGTGGAACAGAGACTTGATAATGCATTATGCAAACAAGCTTGCTGCGTCTTCTGAGTGCTACATTTCTATGAACTGACGTGGCTGTTACAGTGCATCAGAGAAGAAAAAAAATATGTAACACAAAGTTATTTTTCAATGTTATTCATTAATTAGAGGACATCTCCTGATCTCTTGCTTCTGACCCTGCTTTATATTACACGATTTTTTAATGTTAGTGATGAAAATAATAATTTAGATAGATTGGACCATAGCACTGATCCTGAATGATCATAAAGTGTTGATTAATTTTTTATATTAGCAGCTCTGACAGTAGTACTTGCTGAAGTCCAACTCACAGGTTTATATTAATCAGATGATCTTAATACATTATTGTTTCTATAGTAACAGTTTATATGGTGCCTGCTCCCCTTAATCTAATAGTAAATGGATTTAAGAATGTGTCGTTGTTTAACAAAGAATAATATATAATTGATGAGATATCACTGATAGGATGAAGTTTTCTATAAGGAGATCTCCAGTTTCACTGAAGGAGTCTCCAGCATCAGTGCTTTGTAATGTTCAGGTAAATGAAGAAAAGAGAGACTGGTGAGGCAACAGCTGTTTGTTCTGTGGGTGCGGCTATAACGTAAGTGATAACTTGTTTTGAGGATCTTTCATAAAATTAAAACATGTCATTCTTAAGAAATTAGTTGTTGGGAACTTTAGTGAGGTAAAAGAGGAATAAAACACTTCTGTGTGTTGTTATAAGAAAAAATAATTAACTTTTTGGTGGTTACATAACTTCGCTTCATATTGAACTGCATCACATGTTGGCTATTGTCAAATAATTCACATGAAAATTTAGTGCATTAGCAGTTACCAGGGTTCAAACCTCGATGGAGTTTGCATGTTCTCCCTGTGCCTGGTGGGTTTCCTCTGGGTGTGCTAGTTTCCTTCCACACATGCAGGTTAGGTGGCTACTCTTAATTGCCCATAGGTGTGAATGTGAATGGTCATTCATCTCTGTGATAGCTCTGATGTGTCCAGAGTGTACCCCACCTTTTACCCAAAAACAGCTGGGATTGGCTCCAGATTCCCGGGTACCCTGACGGATAAGTGGTATAGATAATGGAAGAATGTACAGATATATTCGCACATCCTCTAGATCCTAGCTTATCTCCATATAAATAAATATGTCTCTATTAGAGAAACACACACAAATACAGAGAGATAGGAAGTTTACGGTTTTTCCAAGTTAGACAGAGATTCACTTTCTGTCTGATAATGCAATAGCACTACAAATATAATTAGTGACATATAATCTGTGAATCCCAAAATTCTGATAAATTAAGCCTGAATAAAAAATGAATTAGGTACTTTAATAAAAGTTAGGTCTTTCTACTCAACTTCAACAAAGTCATGAGGGATCTTAAACAAACAGTTGAATGTGACTTCCACCCATAAACATGAGCCTTGCAATTACCCTAAACTTAGGGTCTATACACACACACACACACACACACACACACAAAACCATGGTGTGGAGGAATTCCTGGTTATAAATAAATCTCTGAAATGACCCACCTACACTTATACCCCATAATGGCAGAGTAAAACAAATGCCTGAGGGTGTGGGGTGTGTGTGGGGTGTGTGTGTGTGTGTGTGTGTGTGTGTGTGTGTGTGTGTAGATTGGGGGTACTGAGTGCTAAGTGCAGCTTCTTCCCTGAAGGAACAAAGTGAGCCATTCATCGAACCTGTCAGGGCAAGAATCTCACATACTCACCTCATAGCAGAGCAGAGCGACACACAGAGCACTCATACGTACATAACTCTATTGCTTTCTGTCTCTCTCTAGCCTAGACACAAATACACACAGAGTCATCAGGTAACTTCCCACTATCATTTTATCTCTTCTCTCTCTCTTATTATTGCTGTGTGTTTTTTCCCCTCTCTCAGCATTATTTCAGCAAGGACTTGACTGCACAGCTGCCACTAAGCACCAGACATCTGGACTGAAACCTTTTTAGACATAATCACACACACATACACACACACCTCCAGTCATGTCACCCTAATACAGTGAAATAAGTGAGCTCTTAGACCTTCCCAAAGACCCTCTTTTGAAAATTGTAGCACTCTGGGACAACAGTAGCCTGCTACTACAGTCTGTGGATGTCATACACTGCAGACTGTATGCTGTCTCTTTGTAGTGACATGATATTCATCAGTTTCTGTGAAGAAAAAAGGTCAAAGCCTAAATAAAGGCTGTCTGGTCTTGCCTGGATGCCTATACTTGAGCATGCACTGTTTATGTCTCAGGCCTCAGTGAGGGCTAGTTTGTGCCTGGCATGAGTGCGTCATGGACCAGATCAAGCCATGGGGGAGGGGGGTGTCCTAATGAATCACATACGGATGCTATGCTCCTCCACTAGCCAAATACTCAGACTCCTCAGCACTCCTATGCTACAGTACCATAACAGATTCAGCCTGACAGCAGAACAGAGGTGATTTCTGCACTTGTGACTCACTTTCTACTAGACTTTATAATCCCACATGGATATGCCAAAATTTGTACTTTCCAAAAACAGACTCACCCTGACTTCAATCTCACCTGGTTAGTGTACATTTGTACCTAAGCGCTGCTGCTGTAATCATAAAGACTATGACGCTCATACTAAACATACTTTCAGCACACTTAGTTCTGTCTGATTTATACAATTGTGTGAGAGTAATGATTTATAATCTGTGTCACCCAGAAGAGGATGGGATTCCTTTTGAGTCTGGATCCTCTCAAGGTTTCTTCCTCAGGCCATCTCAGTGAGTTTTTCCTCACTGCTGTATCCTCTGGCTTGCTCATTAGGCATCTAAATATACACCCAAATTTTCTGTAAAGCTGCTTTGTGGCAATGTCTATTCGTAAAAAAGCTACATAAATTGAAATGAATTCAACAGAGGTGATTCTTGTTTGAAACGACTGTCTGTGCTTAGAAAGCAGCATTTGGAAATTTGCGACAATATACCTAACTAAAGCTATTTGAAAAGTTTCATGGGTTAGTGATAAGGCTAGCATTTGTACATTTTCTTACAACTCCTTGCATGAAAATTAACAAAAAATCTTTACTGCTTGTTTGTTTTTATAAGATCATGAGATTAGTTTGGACTCAGAATGGCAAACAGAGAGAAACAGACAGATAAAAGCAGAGTATGAAAAACAAGGAGTGATGTGTGAGACATGTTCCAGCCTGCTGCTGGGAGTGATACTGGTGATGCTAATGTTTGAAACATTTATTGTTTGAAATATATCTAATTAAAATGTCACAATAAATGCGGTCTTTCCGCAACTTCTGATCCCAGTGCAGAATCTCGGCCTATTGTATGGACACGGTTAAACAGGAGCCGGATTCAAGGACCAGGATATAGGCTTCCTGGGGGCGTGGTCTGGTAAGTACACAAGCTTCCAGTCACCGCCCACTCTCTCAATAGGACCCGCCCACATGTGCTGGAGGAAAGCGCTTCCGCTCTCCCAGCTGTGCAAACTTCACAGCTGCTGGCTAACTCATAACTTCTTGTTTAGACTTAATTTGCAAGAGACTGTGCGAGGAACAAACCTACAAGTAAAGAAATGTGTAGGACTCGCACCATGACCAGTAAAATCATGCAAATAAACCGGTGCTTTCTGTCGTTATATTCAGCGGAAAGTCTAGCGATAGTCTTTGGTCTGTATCAGATTTATTACGATTGAATCCTATTCCATTCTATTTAATTCTATTCTAATGCAACCTTATGAAAGTGTTATTGTTTTTTTTCTCTGCAAACAGAAGAACTGCAGGAAATGATTTTGGTCTTTCTGTCATGTCTGATCAATATAAAGGGAATGAACACTTACCACATTAGTGAGAAAGTCGGACTCGTTCAGGTCTTCCAGGTCCAACAGGTTGGGATTAGGGAAAAGTTTGTCCGAGGCGAAACTGTCCAATATGGTGTCCATATTGGTGATGAACAGAACTCAATTTGATTAATAACGTCTCAAATGGGTACAGATGCACACCAAAATCTAAAATCTAAGTAAAATCGTAGAGAAAATTGCAGCCTTCTGCAGCCTAAGCCACTCGCACTCGTCTGATCTGTGATGTCTCCCTCATCCGAGGCGGAATAACTGCTGCTTGAGTCACTCTGTCCGGTTCAGTCTGAGTGAGTTAAAGCGAGCCGTGTGCGCGTGTCTCTGCTAAATGTCTCATTCATCTGCCCCTCAGAGGAGCAATAGAGCTCATGAATATTACAATGAGCACCGCCCCATTTTCTCTTTTTAACACGCTCTGTTCACTCCCATTTTAAAGCGACAGTAATACTCATTTACTGAATAGGTCAATAAATAGCAGATTAAAGGCCCACTATGTATGATTCATCCATCTGAATGCCCCTCCCTTACCCCTCCCTTTCCAAGAACGTATGGTAGCTGTCAGGTGTCCGTAGTATACTTCCAAGTACTTATGTTCACACTCCCTTGCTTTTTTAATTCAATTCAATTTTATTTGTATAACTCTTTTAACAATGTCACAAAGCAGCTCCACAGAAGTATATAGATGCTGGTTATAAACTTATGAATCTATCTATCTATCTATCTATCTATCTATCTATCTATCTATCTATCTATCTAT
>JAQQZU010000023.1:12282751-12294979 GCA_030068025.1 Parauchenoglanis punctatus | reverse complement strand
TGTCTCGTTTCACTGTACACTGTACCACATGTATACGGTGAAATGACAATAAAAGCAACTTGACTTGACTTGACTTGTGACCTGCTTAATCAATTGATCTTGGCTTTCAATAGACTCAGGTGTGGCTTCTGCTTGGTTGGAATGAAAACCTGCACCTACACCAGCTGTTTCCAGTCACCCCTAATCTAAGGTAAGGTTGTGATTGGAAAGAGGTGAATGTAAACAGAAATAGGGGGGCTGTGATGTTGAGGTGTGAGGCTGACATGATAATTAGTGTGGTTCATGGGTGTTGTAGTGTTGTAGTTGGTGGCCATGCTTATAGGCTGAAGTCAGCAAAAACTGACAGAGGTGCTTTTATAAAAAAATAATAGTCACCTTCTGACCAATCAGAATCAAGAATTCAACAGCATTGTGGTATCCAACCATCCATCCATTATCTATACTGTTTTATCCGTCTGGGTCGCGGGGAAGCTGGAGCCAATCACAGCATCTTTGCGCGAGAGGCGGGGTACACCAGGTCGCCAGTCCACCATAGGGCCAACACAGACAAACAACCACACACGAGCGCATTCAAACCTAAGGGCAATTTAGAGTAGCCAGTTGACCTAATCTGCATGTCTTTGGACTGTGGGAGGAAACCAGAGCACCCAGAGGAAACCCACGCACGCACGCACGGGGAGAACATGCAAACTCCGCACAGAACGGCACCCTGGGTGACCCGGGGATCGAACCCAGGACCTTCCTGCTGTGAGGCGACAGTGCTAACCACCACACCACCATGCCGCCGCATTGTGGTATAATGGTTATTAATATTTCGAATAGTTTCGCAGGTAGTGCCTGAAGTTATAAAGGCAGATATAAGGTAGTTAAAATTAAAAGGTCACAAACTGACAGTGACAAAATTCAGCATTCAACATTCAGTGCAAGACAGTCATACACTGTACTTTAATGACTCAAGCATGGACCTTTCTCTTGCTTTCTCTGTCATCTCTCTCTTTCTCTCCTTCAGCTCCCCCGTGTCTGAGGTTTGCTGTGTTATTCCAGTCAGAGGAAAGCCAAAATGAAGCCCTTTAGGCTGTAGCCTCAGAGGCAGCTGGCAATGAAAGAGCTATTTATATTTCTCCGCAGGGTCAGAGTGTCTGCCTGTCTCGGCTTATTATGTAAAGTGTGTTTGAAACTATGAAACTGAAATTCATTTGACCTGCCTTGACTTGACTTCAGTGGATAGTTTGAGGTTTTAGGGTTCTGACTAATTCTTTAGTAGCTTACTACTCAAAGATCTCATAAAGCCTATAAAGCACTCTTCTTGTCAGCTTCTAGAGAAAATTGTGTATTGTCATGCTTTCCTCAACTGCTAAAACTGACAGATTTATTTCAATCAAGAATGTCACGATTTCCATTGTCAATGTATCTACCCCTGTGTCATTTACAATTAATACTGTCAATAATACTTGCAGTATACTTAATGTGAGTCTGAGAGTTGAATCAAGTATGTGCTGCAGTGTTCACACACTTATAGTCTAAGACTTATAAATTACAATTTATTGCTTAATTTTTATTTACATAGGCAGGAATGCAGGAAATGCTGATTAAATGTGTAATGTCAAATTCATATTTAAAAGTATGACTTGTTTTTGTTTTTACTCTTTATTTTGGCAGCAAATCCTGGGAAAGCATGTAGAATACACTCTTTGGCTGCATCTGTGTTTTACAAAAGTGGATTTTGCTAGAGGAACAAAATTAATGTGTTGGAGTCTAAATGTAGCTATCAGGCCTTTTACATTTAAGTGAGTGTGAGGAAGCACAGCATGAAGCGATTCTTACCTGTATTCTTCTCATTAGCTGCAATTATCTTTAACACCACTTTATTAATGCAACCTTATTCAGAGGTAGCATTACTGTTATAATACACTCATGACACTAATAATAAGTGTATACTTAGTGCCTCAGTACAAGATAATCAGAGCATTTCTTCTAACTGCTTCTTTGAGCCTTTTTCTAATCATTAAGAATCTGAAACTTGCATCGTGGTGACAGCAATAATCAAGATCATCCTTTGATTTCCTTTTAATATTGACTGTGAGCTGATTGTGCAAATTCATAGTCGTGTTCCTGTGAATTGCTACACCATCTGGTCTGCATCTAAAGAATCAGTGTCAAAACTCCTTTGTCTCACCAGCAGTGATATAGAGGTTAGTCAGCTGAATCTGGGGAAGCCTCACTGCCCACTCCCCTGAGGATTCCTGCAGTTCTGTTAAGATCGTCAGTATTGTTTTGATTGCAACTCACTCACTGACCTCTAAATATGCACATAAACCACACTGAATAACAATTACTGCTGAAACTATGAAATATATTTGATTCAATCATGCCATAATGATCATCATCTGGCTTTTGTCATCACAGATCTTTATCAAAGTCTAAAAATTCATAAACATTTAAAACAGTTTAAACCCTTATCCATCTGTCATATATTTTTTAGCAGACTTTTCTGCCATAGTTTAGCAATATTTAACAATAGAGATTGTCACAAAGCAGCTTTATAGAAAGCTGGATGTAGATTTAGATTCCTAATGAAAAAGACAGAGGTCAGAGTGGCAAGGAAAAACCCCCTGAGAAGACATGAGGAAGAAATCTTGAGAGGAACCATACTCACAAGTGAACCCATTTAGTTCTAGGTGATACCGGTTTGTGTGAATATACATCATTACAGTATACAAGAGTAAAAGCAAACAGCACTGAGTGTGCTGAAATAATGTTCAGTATGAGCTTCATAGTCTTCATGATTATAGCAGCAGCTCTCAGGTAGAAATTTACAGTGTCCAGGTGAGATCCACTGAAGCAAGTGTGACCTTTTTTTGGGGAAATGCAATCTACTATTCTGTACTAATTGCTACTCTATACTATAGTATACTCTAATCTATTGATCATTAGAAGAAAAATGATCTCTCAAGTGATCAGCTTTAGCATATTAACTCATATAAACTATCATACTAGCATATTTAGCATAGACCAGCTTTAGCGACACGATTTTGCTTGTCAAAAAGGCCAAAATACAGCATGTAAAGCCCTTTAGAAGAAACAAGCTATAGCTAAGAAGGAAAAAATTGAGGCAATAGTATTTTTACACATGTGGTTTAGGTCATCACTCTAGTCTGACCCTAATCCTTGGCCTAGCAAGAAGGGTAGCCAAATTTAGCAGGGGTACTTAGCTACAGTATGACTTACTTAAAAAAAAACCCAACAAAATGTGGAAGGATGAATGTTACCATACCATGCTGTACCACACTGTGAAAAAATGTCCAGAAAAGTGATTTTTTTTGTGTGTGTGTGTTAAATAAGAGTGGGGATGAATGTAAATTAGTGTCACAGAATAGATCTTTCCAATTACATCTGTCTCAGTTATGAGAATATAAGTAAGATGAATTCATACTAAACTGTGAGAGGGCATATGTGTGTGTTTGTGTGTATACTTGCTTGCAAGCATGTGAGTATACAGTTTTAAGGGCTTCCCGCAAAACCACCTCACAGCAATCCTTCGCATCACCATTTCAAATGCTGGCCTCGTAAAAGCACATTTTTATGGAGGCTTTTTGGTTAATATGCCAGATACTTTTGCACCCAGCATATGTGTTTTAAATGCTTGTTAAGATTTGGCGTAAAATGGCTGGATGAATCAGAGTTTAAAATGGAAATGTTAAAATAGGTTGACTGTTATTAGAGTGAAACTTATGTATACTAGTTTGCATGTATGAAATCTCATAGTAGATTCACACAGTTACACACAGATCCACACACACTTTATTTGCTGGAGAAAATGAGAAAATCAGTCAAGGCAATGATATTCCTCTTCTCAGTCTGCTGTATGTCAGGAGGCAATAAATAGCCTGACTGAGTGATGGACAGACGAGAATAAGGATATGATGTTGGAGAAATGGTAGAAAACCCATGTGACTGATGTACAGCTTGAAAAGAGCAGAGAAAATATTAAAGTTAAGGAGACTGTCTGCTTTCAATCTTTCTCCTCTTTCTTTCTTTCTTTCTTTCTTTCTTTCTTTCTTTTTTCTTTCTTCAGAGCATTCTCAGGTATTTTGGACAATTATATGCTTCTAGCTAAGAAGAAATCTATGCTATTACATTTTTAATAGGCACATTTTCCTGGAAGAGGAGTTATAGTAATTTCAGGCAAGTCAGGCACAAAAGAATAACTTTTCCCTACATTTGTCTCCCCAGTTTAGTCACCTGCCAATCCAACCCACCAGCCAGCTCTCACCTTTCACATAACAGCTACCAACCAGGGAGGGTTAAGGCTAACATGTGCTTCCTCTCAGACACATGAAGCCAGCCAAGTACCTTTCATGCTGTACCAAAATGAGGGGTTTAACATATTCACATTAAAGCGCTATCTATTGAGCTATATACTGAGAGAGAGTACCTTCCTCTCTCAATACCTTCCTTCCCTCCCTGAGAGCACAGCCAGTTTTGCTCACTTGGACTCCTGGTCAAGGATGGCTGTTGCATCATCAGGATTTGAACACTCAGTCGCTGGACAATAGGGAGAATGTTTTTCTATTCCACCACTCAGAAGCCAAGAATACCTTTTTCTTAAAATTACATTTAAGAACTAAATATTAACTAGATATGCAGCAACAAAGGTATTTTAAGTATATACCCCTTCCTCTCTGGCACAGCCACACCTTACATCATCATCACCCCTACACCACCCCCCTCAGCCCCTCCTCCGACACACACACACACACACACACACACACACACACACACACACACACACACAAGACTCACACTTGTGGTTGTCCATGAATGTGTGTGTGTGTTGTGGGTAGGGTGGCTGTGTGTGTGTGTGTGTGTGTGTGTGTGTGTGTATGTGTGTGTGTGTACATGGTTTACTGAGTAGAGTAAGATGGGCTGGTTAAGACTGTGGTTGCTCTGATGAGAGGGTTTAGATCAAGGTCATGATGTAAAGAAGTTCACCACGCCCTGAGTTCACTTCTGCTCCCGGATAAAGATGTAAAGTAGTCATCACTGGGGTAAAACAGACATCACAGCATTATATTAGACTAAACTGAGCTTGCTTGTGTACTTGCTCCCCCCAATCTATTCTGGATTCTATCCTCTACACATGAAGCAGGCTGTCCAATCACAGCAAGACAGAAATGAAATGAATCAGAACTGTCCAATCGCAGCACAGGACTCAGGAGATGAGTCAGTCTGCCAGAGACTACAGTGTTTGACTGATGGCTCAGGATCTCAGACCATAATGAAAGACTTTCTGAGATGAAAGGATTTAAGTAGTCTTCATTGTCTGCAGCAGCTCACTACAAACTCTCTTTTCAATTTGGCTAAAATGACCGAACTATCACTAATATGACTTATTGTGCATGTTTGGTAATGGATTTAAATCTAGTAGGAGCTTTAGGGGGATACAAATTTGCAGGATTTGCAGGTCCCGTTTTTATTATTTCAAACAATGAAATAGATAAAATAAGAAAATAAAATCTCTCTCTCTCTCTTACTCTCTCTCTCTTACACACACATACACACACACACACACATGCACACACACACACACACACACACACACACACACACACACACACACACACACACACGTGCGCATGCACACACTTTTATTCCTCAATTTCTCATTTACAGCACAAAAAGCATTTGTGTATGTGTGGACCATGTTTATATTACATTGTGGGAACATTTGGTCCTTATAATGTGATATAAACCTGTTACATTTAAAAAGAAATCTATTTGACAAAAATATGTGAATACAATTAAATAACTGAAATAGCCAAAAGTCTTGTATTTTTTTGTTGGTTACTTATGGTTAAGGTTAGGGCTGGGTAAGGGTTAGGGCTGTCATAGTCAAGGTTAGGGTTATGCCCACAGAAATTAAGACACAAAGACATTAAAACAAATGTGTGCGTGTGTTGTGTGTGGGTGTGTGTGCGTGTGTGTGTGTGTTTGTGTGTGTGTGTGTGTGTGTGTGTGTGTGTGTGTGTGTGTGTGTGTTGTTTGTCCAGTGTAATTAGTTTATTTACCTAGCCTTCTGGAACTTGGAGAGGTACATTTTACAGGTCAAATATGACATAACATCTGTATAACATCTGGTTACATCCAGCATTTTCTTTTGATAATTTTACAGTCACCTGACATTTTTGTGACTTCCATTAAAATACTTCTTTATCATGGGGCTGTCTTACTTAGGTTTTACTTTAATTATATTCAAAACGTAAATGAATAAATGCTGAAATGGCAAAGGTGAGGTATGTATTATTAGAATTCAGGGAAAAAGACTAGCATGACTACACTGGACTCTGTCTCCATCTACAGGTTACATATCATTACTGAGTTATAAATACAGGTGCTCTTCAGTGTTACTCCCACATATACAGTATGCTAGTAGAGGATGGCTTCAAACTGTATTTAATTATTTAGGGTAAAGTATATGGGGCAGAAGCAATGACAAAATAATACAAAGACAATGGGACAAGAATTCAATAGTTTGGAGAACAGACCAAAAAATAGGCAATGTCTCACTATGCTTGCTCTGGTGGTGCTCTTGTGTGCTGCAGTGGCCCTCTCTTCTTGATATCAGTCTGATATATTCTAAACAGAACCAGCATAAACACAAAAACAATAATAGTTAATAATAATAAGAAATAATAATTCATATTTTAACTGTCAGAAGCATAGAGTTCCTTTCATTTTCACCACCTACACCTACCTTAAAGGCAGGTTTTCTGTGATAACCTCTTATTATTTACCTGTATAAAATCAGTAGTAGCAAGTAAGATCATTGTTAAAGACAGAACAATTATCATACCAAACACTCTCTCTTATACACAAGAATAAAAAAAGTAGTGAATCTCCTAAACTGTAGAACTTCCTTTTACAACTCAACTGCATTGAGCAATTAAAAATAACTGGAAAAAGCACTTTGTTTTGTGTATGTTTATTATTTCACATTTTTAACACTGGTGGCTCATAGCAAGCAGGCCCTGGGTTCAATCCTCAGGTCTTCCTTTCTGTGTGGAGTTTGCATGTTCTCCCAGTGCCTGTATGGGTTTCCTCTGGGTGCTCTGATTTCCTCCCACAGTCCAAAGACATGCAGATTAGTTTAACTGGCTACTCTAAATTGCCCATAGTTGTGAATGACTGTCTGACTCTGTGGTAGCCTTGCAATGGATTGGCAATCTTCCCAGAGTGTACCCCACCTCTCACTTGAAGTCAAATGAGATTGGCTCCAGCTTCCACACAGCCCACAATGGATAAGCAACATAGAAAATTGATGGATGCATGGATATTTCACATTTCATGAGCATTTATTTATTTGTATTTTTATTATTTTTCTGAGCTACAATTCCTTGCTTTGCCAAATTAATTATAACTATTTTTTCTTAATTAACTATTAATATTTTTATTATAATTAGAATTATTATGACCCTTGCCAAAAGTCATTGCCATTTTGGAATCTCTTGCCTTTTAATGTGTTTGTGACCATGAGTTGTGTTGTGTCGAGGTAGTGTTGGTCCATCATTACTTTTAGACATGAGGTGTCTTTATTATGATTAATAAAAAAAAAACAAGAAAAAAAAACACATTGAATTAAAAGGTCTCTCAAAGAAACACTAGATCTGTTTTTTTCTACCAATAAACTCTTCTGACCTGCTAATTGTTTTCCTCCGACTTGTAACTCTGTTGTAACCCTTTTTGATTGTAGTGTTGTTTTTTTTAATAATATCTATCTGCAGTTACAGCAATCTTTCATTTCTGGAATCAAACCTCCCCCATTCCTGTTAATTCTGCACATCTATACCAGTAGAAATAAAGTTCTGTTGCATCCAGAGCTAACACTTTTATTTTGGATCTTATGTTTACTCCTTTAATCAAAGCATGCCTTTCTTCACCATTGCCTCTCACAACTAAGAATATCAATGCTTCTCTGGATGCAATCATTCTGATTCTTAAAAAGCCAGGGCTTGACCCTGAGGAACTCAGTAATTACAGACCCATTTCTATCCTGCCTTTTCTGGACAAGCTACTTGAGCATGCGGTAGCAGCTCAGCTAAAAGAACACAGCCTCCAATGACCTGTTTGTGGAGTTTCATTCTTGGTTTTGGACAAACTATAGTAATGAATCTGCACTTGTCAGAGTTACAAATGAGTTGTTGGTTGCAACTGATCGTGGGTTGCTGAACATATTTGTTCTGCCTGACCTGACTGCTGCTTTTGACACAGTATCCCATGACATATTCTGGACTCAACTAAAAAAATGTTGGCCTTTCTGGTATTGCCCTCTCCTACTTCCCATCTTATTTATGTTATATATTTGCCACACAGCTATTTATTTTAATTTACAGGTCTAGGTTATACTTGCCATGCCTCACTCATGGCGTTCCCCAAGGTTCAGTTCCTGGCCCACGTTTATTCATTATATACTTGTTGGTAATGTCATCAGGCGAAGGCTCTGCAGCTCTATTGTTATGGTACATGTCCACTTTTCAAGGCTGTAGCCTCTGAATTCCCTTTTTTGTACTTTATCTGGTGTAATTTTGATTATGGTGAATCAAAAATCTTTCCTTTTGTGAAGCCCTTGGCAGAGTAATGGCTATACTCATTTGCACAAGGTTCTGCTTTATTGAAGTTTTGCCACTGCACAGTGAGCCACATTTCTCTGCTCTACAACCTGCATGAGTGAGGCAGAGCTCTCCATTAAAGTGGAATGAATATCATGTGGTGTGGCGATGAGGAGATGACCTCCTGCTGCAGGATGAGTGCAAACTTTCTGAAGCTCAATGATAACAAATCTGAGTTTGTGCTGATTGTATTGCATTTTCTAAAGAAAATGAAACACCACTCACTGACTATCCCCAACATCTGCCTCTACTCAGGTAGAAGACATGGTGTCACTTTATACTTTAATCTGTCATTTTAATCTCATATTTAAAGCACTATCAAAAAAGCTTTATTTCACCTCGAGAACATTGCAGACTTTCTTCCCCTCCATTTCACTCTTGGTGGCAGAGATGCTTTTCTGAAAGTTTACCATATCCAGACTTGATCATTGCAGCTCTGTTCTTTGTGGACTCTTGGTCCAGGGACTGAACACATTGCAGTATGCAAAGTTCTTACCCACATGAATCGACGGGGACACACCACTTCCACTCTTAAAATGTTACATTAGCTAATAATCCCAATAATCATTTTATGACTACTACTATTAATACTAATACTACTAGTGGACATTTAAAAATTACCTGGATGAATTAAAATCTTCATGTGTTTAATTCTGTCTAGATAAGATATGTGAATATAAATTTTAAATGAAGAAGGTTAGGTAGAAAGGTGAACTGTGCATTCCAGTTTTAGAACACTAGGGTGTTAATGTAAAGGTGTCTTTATTAAATATCCTGTCATTTACCTTTTTAACATGTAAGGGAGGAAGTTACTTGCCTAGGCTTCAGATTTATTTGGAAGGATTTGACAGCTCCCTAACCCTAGCAAATATCAAATAACAATATGTGTGAGAATCTTTGTGTGTAGTAGTAATAGTAGTTTGCCCACACATTCTATTATTCCACTGAATACCTTTGGGACATAATGCATCACTCAGCCCTAACTGTTTCATTGTCTATCATTTCTATTGACAGATGTTAGTTTTTAGCCTCCCATCTAATATCACCACCAGCCACCACCGAGAACAACACACTGCAGATGAGCAACGATCCTCCGTCAAAATTAGAGACACTTATTTCTGTCTGTTGGATATTCTGTTATTTCTATAGATATTGGCTCATTTTTACTAATTACTAATTTACAATTCAATGCAGACATAACATACACAAATCTGTTAAAAACTCAAATCCTATTATTATACACCCTACTCCCAAAGCCTTAAACCCACATGGGAAAACTCTACACACATGCCTCAGAACCAAAGGAATGAGAATCGCAGATGAGTAGAGAGTATATGTATACATCCAGGTCACTGAGTAAAACACTGTCATAAAACACAAAGCACTGTTAAAATACAAATGCCACATAAAAGCCACCGAATAAACTGTTTTTTTACATTCTGAAATCACAGTTTTATTACCCACCAAGAATTGCATTCAATGCAATACAAAAACAGCTCAGCAATTTTCTTAAATATTGTATACTACACACTTCAGTATTTGAAGAACTGTTAAAAATCCTTCTGGTATACATTTTACTGTAGTGTTAAAACAACAACAACAACAACACAATGATAATAATAATAATAATAATAATAATAGTCAAAAAAATAATAAAGCCTAAGTCACTTGGATCTGGTCATAATACCATCTGATCTGCATCACTGCTAAAAGTGTTCCCTGGTGCAACACAGGGACCAAACACCTAAACTGATGAATCCATCATTGATTGACTCTTGAGTTGGAGTTAAATTGGGGTCCTTCCATCCCAGGATCATGTTGACAGCAAGCAGAGCTGGGCTATAATTTGATGTAAATATAATTCATGACATTGCATATTGGTGATCATGTAATATACCTTCACATTTCTTTATAGAGAAATTTTCAAAATTGTACTGTATATTGAAGAAAATGTATTCCTTCTGTCAAGGAGATTTCAATAGCAGAGTATGTACAGATGGATGACAATAAAAGAAAAGAAGAATTGGTGGATCTCTTATGCTGTGAAGGGCATTTAGTTGTTTTGCTGGCATGATTTGTGCCCACTTGTTCCATTACATAGGAAAGTTTGCAAACTGCAAAGTTCACTAATCACCTTTATCCTGTGATGAAACATTTCTGTCCTGATGGGAGTGGTCTCTTCCTGGATTAACTCCATACCCACAGGGCTCAAAGGCTCACTGAATAGTTTAATGAAGATGAAAATGATGTAAATCATATGCTTTGGTCTTTACAGTCACCAAATCTCAACCCAAGTGACAGAATAGACGTTCTCGATCACCATCATCAAAACTGAAGGATATCTTTTGGAAGAATGCCGTTCATTGCTGCGGTACAGTTCCACAGCCTTGTAGTATTATCACAAAGAATGGAAGCAGAATGCAATTTGCAATAAAACAGTTTATTAGATAACTCAGGCACACAAATCCAAATCAATAGGCAGGTTCAGAATCAGGAATCTGGCAAAGTTTAAACGATTGGCAAACAGCACAGTGCAGGCAATATCTGGAGAAAAAAAACTGAAAACTAAGCAAAATTAAGAAACCAGATTAACATGCAGAATAATTAAAAGGCTTGGCAATGACGGTTATGCAGCAATGGTCGATTACTTAGCAAACTGTGCATATGAGATAGAGTCCCTTTATGCTGTGTGCTGAAGAGCTGGAATGAGAAATACCTTAGTATGTGATGTTGAGATCTGTAGTTCGTAGTCTGTGATGTTTGTTTACGGACAAGAGTCAGCACAAAAAGGTACTGAAGCTGCTCTGGTGACTCGTGGTGGCAAAAATAACCCCACCAGAGACAGTTTTACTAAGATCTTGTTTTTTACATTTTTTGTCACCCCTTCTGTTTAAGCAATTGCTCTGTGCATTGCCTCAAAAAGACTCACGTGGTCCCATAGGTTCGACTGCTATACCCTTTACCAGCAGACTGAAATCAGTTTTCTGGAGGAACATGAAAAATAGTGGTAGGAATATAATTTGAATGTGTGGATGGGTGGTGAACCATTACTGGTTGTCACATCTATCTCATTCAACAGTATAGTGTTGTCTGCTACCTTGTGATGTCTCTCAGGGAATATAATGAACATATACTGAAATAAGACATTTTAAAAGAAGTCCCGTGTGGTACAAGGCAATAGTGAAAATACAACATCTTTTAGATTGAGAGCAGGACCAAGTTATTCACATACAGTATGGTTATGTTTCTCCTCTTGATCAGGAATCCTACTGTTGCTTCTTGTCCAGTGATTTTCCAAGTTTGTTCATCTGTAAATCCCAGTACACCATCATATGCATATTCTATTAGGTCAGGATTTGCATCAAGTTCCAGTGTTCTCTGAATTAAGATATAACCATATAGAAACAGAAATACTGTAAAATACTGCTGTATTCAGTGATCCCTATACGACATGTATACAACCCGAATTCCAGAAAAGTTGGAACGTTCTTTAAATTTGAATAAAATGAAAACTAAAAGACTTTCAAATCACATGAGCCAATATTTTATTCGCAACAGAACA
>JAQQZU010000023.1:12264215-12282240 GCA_030068025.1 Parauchenoglanis punctatus | reverse complement strand
ATGGTAAACATGCCCCTGTCCCAACTATTTTGAGACCTGTAGCAAGCATCAAATTTGAAATGAGCTCATTTTGTGCAAAAATTTTAACATTTCTCAGGTTAAATATTTGTTATGTTATCTATGTTCTGTTGTGAATAAAATATTATGATTTAATAAGTAATAGTGATTTCTAAGTCTCTTAGTTTTCATTTTACTCAAATTTAAAGAACGTCCCAACTTTTCTGGAATTCTGGTTGTAGTCTCTTTGACATATTCTCAGCTACTCTTAAAATGGACTTCATGTATTTGTTCATGCACACACTTATTATATAATCATCTTTCCTTCATTTTTTAAAATTCATCTTTAGCAACCTCTTTAGGCTGGGTCAGGGCTGCAGTTAATCCGGAGCCTATTTACAACATAATCAGTTGTTATGTAAGGAATAAAACATTTGGGGACTGCTGTTACAGGATAATAATCAACAGCAGAGAGATGTGATGCTGACCAGCAGGGATTATTTACATATAACAGCATGCCACAAGCTGTTTATTCCTTTTATACCATGCCAATTTGCCAATACTAACAATTTATATTTATTAAAGATTGACACGGTGTTAATTTTATCTATTTATAGTTAAATTATAGTGGGGCTATAAACAGTCATTCTTTCACCTGCACCTTTCTATTAACACAACAAAACTACTTTTTGTCATACTGAGAAGCTGTAAAGTGCTCCAACCCTGAAGACCACAGTGGAAAATTAAAGATCACCAGTTAGAAGTCACTTTACCTCTAATTATAACAAAGAGCTGAAACAGGAGACTCCTTCAATAAACAGTAAATAAATATTCCCTTACAGAAAGCGTCCTCATATCAATGAGAATGCATCTTTATTTGTTAAATAGCAACAGTTTTTGTATTTGATTTATTATTAGGCTTAGATTGGGTAAGTGTTGTCCATGTAAGTCTTTGTGTAAGTTGTATGAAAATTAGCACATTAATAAAGTGGGTAATTGAATTACAGCCAGCTCTACTGTCAGAAATGTTGTTACAGAAAATTACTTCTGACCAGTCCAAATTGAGAATTCAACAGCAGTGTGGTACAATATTATATGAGCATGTTTCATAATAGTGTCTAGTTGTCAAAAGTTGCCTAATGATTATTCCGAGAGATCAGACATGCACTTTTTTCATGGTGGATAATAAGGAAAGTTATAAGTTATGACTGGAAAAATAAGGTTAATTAGAACATGTGGCCAAACAAAGTACACTGTAAAAAATATTGCTGTAAATTTTACAGTAGTTTGCTGGTAGCTTGGATTGCCAGTAAAATATTGTAAAATTTACTGTAAACAACTGCAATATATTTTCAGTAAAGTGCTGTTGCATAATTTAAAATGACACATTGCATTTACAGGATAAAACTGAGCTGAAGATTCTTACTCAAGGACCCAATCAAGGTAATTTTTGTAGTGCTAGGATTTGAACACGCAACCATCTTATCTGTGACATGAAGGCTTAATCACTGAGCCACCACAACTAACTCCGCCAGCTTGCATTGATTCAATGCAGTCTTTTAAAGGCATTAATTCAGTGTAAGAAGTAGGTGAATCAACACTGTTCTTGTCATTGCTCAATGGTTAAGGTGGTGATTACAATACAGAAAGTTGTGTGCTCAAATCCAGAGCTTGCATGGTTGGGTAAGACCTTCAACTCGACAGTATCCTGCATTGGCCAAATGAGTTATTCTGGCTTATGGGTTATTTTATTTAACATCAAGATATTACAGTACTGTACTGTAGTGTAGATATTTCCTGTACAGATATTTACAGAACCATAAATGTCAATATACAGTTGCTTATGGTAAATTGCACAGTACTTTAGTGGCAACCCAAGCTGCTAGAAAATTACTGTAAAAATGTATGGAATTTTTTTTTACAGTGTAGACAAAGTAGACTAAACAAACATTATTGAACCTGTGAGCTATAGTCTGTTATAAGATTTGACTACACGCAAAATTCTTAAATGCTTGCCAGCACGTTTTAGCTACAAAAAAATATATTTTTTAAATTGATTGATAAAAAACATTTTTTAAAGTGCTGGCATTTACAGTCGCAGTCAGAGGTTAACATATGCGGACATGAACATCATGGAGCAACACTGGACTTTCAGTGAATCTCTGAACTGTACAACACACGTCTTTATTAAAGAAAATTAATTTTCAAACATTTTTCATTTATTTTGGGTTGGGGTCAAAAATATACAAACAGTCATTTAGAGTATTAATTCAGTGGTGCTGAAAGTCCCAAAATGTCTTTTATAAGCCATTTATAAACAAATGCAGATTCTAATATCATCAGTTCAAACAACTGTATATAAGTACAAACTATTGGGAGGTGTAGCCACTTTGTTGGAAGAAGACCTAAACTGTCACCCTGAGCTGAGAGTAAATTGGTTCAGATGGTCAGGAACAACACAGGGACCATCAAGGCACAGGCCTTGTATGAACTGGAAGCTGCTGGAACACTGTCTACTGTCAAGTGAGTTTTACATAACCAAGATCTGAGAGTCTTTGTCCAAAAAAAAAAGCCCCTGCTACACATTCAAGCTCGACTATTGTTTTCAGCTGACCATATGGACAAAGAAAAAGCCTTCTGGAGGAAAGTTTTATGGGCAGATGAGACAAAGATTGAGCTGTTTGGCCACAATGACCAGAAGTACAGAGGAGCACCGCACCAACTGTAACACATGGTGGTGGTAGCATCATGCTCTGGGGCTGCTTTGCTGCTAGTGGAACTGGTGCATTGCAGAAAGTGGAATTCTACCTACAAGCGTGGTCAAATTTCCAACGTGAATTCTACCAGAAGCTTGTTGATGGCTAGTGTCTGGTCAAGATGAAAAGTGTCTGGTCAAGGTGAACCTTCTTAATGGACATTTAACCAAATATTAGGTGTGCTGTATGTATTTTTTGACCCTCCTAATGATGAATAAATAAATATATTATTAATAAATAAATAGATAGATAGTTTGATACAGTAGAGTGACACAGTAGTGCAGTATTGTCAATATCAGTAGTGGTTAGTATTGTCACTTCTCAGATATAAGGGTCTAAGTTCAAACCTTGTAGCCAACTGGGGGTCTTTCTGTACACAGTTTGCATGTTCTCCGGGCACTCCGATTTCTTGTGTTAGCCCTGCGATAGATTGGGGACCTGTGCAGGGTGTGCACCTCCTCTTGCCAGCTGGGATTGTCTTCAGCTTCCCTGCGACCCTGAGATAATATAGAAGTAAACCTGAGGTATAGATCATGGATGGACGGATGTCGTAATGCTGTAGGCATTATTTTGAAAATGTGAGTTTACAAGTAAATGAGCAAATGCGAAAACAAAACAAAAAAACTATGTTTAAAAAATATATACAATTACAATGGGTCTGTACAATATTATAAACATTTTATCGTTATTAACTTAAAGAGAACATTTTAATATTTCTTATATACTCTAGCTTTTGGAGCAGCACATAACGAAGTTTGATGAACCGACGGAAGTCTGTGTGCGTGTGTTAGTGTGTGTGAGGGAGAGAAAACGAGAGAGAGCGCGTGAGCAAGAGTGTGTGTTGTGCAGGGTGCTGATTGGTCCGTCCGCCCGTTCACGTGCACCGTCTAACTTCAGTTTCGCCGAGTTTACATCCGGGTTCTTTTCCCTAGGCAATGGGGGCGCACTACCCCCGTTCCTTAGGCAAAGTGAAATAAATTCGCCGCACCGTCACATAAAGTAGTCCTCTTTTTCAAACTAATCTTTCCTTTGCTACGTAGCCAATTTCATCGCAAACCACAGCGGTATAAGACTGCTTTCCGTGCTAACGAATAAGTCAGAGGATGATTCGGGACAATTTGTGCTTTATACTGCATCCTTTCACTGTCCCATTCTCTCTCTGGCTTCATGCGCGGAGTGATATGTGGTGTTCGCAGGCCCGGCTGAATGAGATTGAAGAAGAGTTCTTGTTTTGTATGGCAGTTTCTCTGTTTCTCATACATTTTTGTAAAAAAAGAAATTCAACTCGTCCGATAAGGAATGCATTATTATACGCTATGAAGACTGTGGCGTGCCGAAAGGAATAAAGTCATACACGGGACGGCATCCGGTGCTGAATATCGGTCTGAGAGTAAATATTTATTTATATAATTAGCGTGTGTGAGGAGACCGAGGGCTCGCTGACTGACTGACTGACTGCTGGAGGAGTGAGTACGAGGGTGAGTGCACCGCCGCATTCTTCCGTTATAACCGCAACTTTTATTCTCGACGAATTTGAATACGCCTCACTTTTTCAACAAAAGGGGACGTTTTTCTGAAATTGTATTTCGACGGAGAGCCTCCGGTTTTGTTCGTTTCTGCTTATTCTAGGAGTTGGCCGAGAGTGGAGAGCTGAGAGAGAGGGAGGGAGGGAGCGAGAGAGAGAGAGAGAGAGAGAGAGAGAGAGAGAGAGAGGAGGGGTATCTCGGGTGATATCTGGAGTGTACTTTGCGTTCAGTGGTCTTTCACTGGCAATATGAAGCCATTATAAGCGCTTAAACACACTAGCATCCAGGTTCACCATCTGATTCTTCATTACGCTTGAATTTAGTGACAGTGATGCTAAACGGGCCTGTGGCCAAAAGCATCAAGTTTCTACAAATCATTTATAACAACTTAATAGCATGTGAAGGAGAGCCTGAATGAGCTTGGTGTAGTAGAGGCTCTGAAGGAGGGAGGGTTCTGGCTGTGTTTCGGAAGCCGGTAGTGCTGAAGGCCTGACCCACAGCAAGTGCGCCGAGGCTGGGTTGCATCGTAGCGTAAAGTGGTCGAAGGTGCTCCGTGTTGCCAGATTGGACCCTTTCCCTCCCACATGCAACGCTTCTAATCACCTTTGGCTGGGAATAAATAGCCCTAGGCCCTTCAGCCTGCAGTTTACGGAGTTACAGTTGAGGGTGATGAATGAGAAAGCTGTAAGTGAACTGAGCTGGAAATGGTAAATCCAATCTGGCAACCTCAGCAGGTGGAAGCTGTGTTCCTGCTTTCAGAATTCCTTTGCTTTTTAAACCACTTTTGTTAAGACCGTAAGACCGTTTATGCTACTGGCAGGTGCCTTTGTTTGTTTAATTTAATACGTGTTCAGTCACTATTATTGTATACAACAGTGCTGCCTTATAAAGCAGGCCTGCTAATTAACATCCAACATGTTCCTGTAGAAGGTAATTATTAGAGCCTGTCTTACAGAAGTGTGGCTGTGACGTGATAGTGACGTAGCTGTTGTGAACGTGATGACGTGCATTTCAGGATTATTTATACACATTACTCAGGAGTAATATTACTGTGTAGTTACAGTGCATGTCTTTTGGACAAAATGAAGACAGTAAAATGTAATTCATATCAACATAACAAAGGTCTTTTTTTTTTTTTTAAATCAGATCAGAAATAAATCAGAATAGAATTATTCTCTAATATGTCCACTCTATAACTCAAAGCATTTCTTCTTGACATCTCTGTTCTAGCTGCCAGATTGCATGTGCAGTCTTTGCCCATTCTTCTTCAAATACCTGCTGTAGCTGCACCAGATGGCCATCACTGCCTTCTTAACCCCTTTAATGTACCAGCTTATTATTCTCTTATTATTCAGTCGATATGAATCATTCAGTGGAACTGATAGGACAAGTAACGAGAGAGGGGATTGTAAATCTGGACCCACTGCTGGCTTCTGTGGACTTTTTCTGTTGATGTTGTGTTTTGGATTCTTGTCATGTATACTCTCATAGTTTGAAACAGGGGACTTATCTTTGTCTTCCAGAAACAAGGGGATACAAAGTATATAGCAAATAACACTAAAAGTGGGCAAAAATATAATTTAGCATGCTCATAATTTAGCATAATTTACAACATGCTGTATAAGAATATCACCATAATATCTAGTGTTACTGAGACTAACAATGCAGTTGGTCTGTCTTAAAGGTTCTGATGATACTCGTGGTGTTACTAGACAAGCACACTGATGTAGTTTGTCATACTGATTTCATATGACCAGGACTTTGGCTAGTCTGGGGAAGTAAGTGGTGTTTTTGTTTTGATAGCAGTAGTAGTGGACTGTGTTACTCATATGGGTTCAGTATGGGACCAATCATTAGCTAGCCCACTGGATAAGTAAAAACTCCAGTGTGCTGTCCAGAGCTGTGTTTTGTTTACCTGGAAACCTAATGAGTAGACTAGCTAACAGACTGTGCTAACATATGAACAGCTAGTGAGCTAGATTAGCGCATTAATACAGTCTTAGGGAAACGAACGTGTGTATTAATTTCCAGGGAGAGACGAATGTGTAGTCTCATGCTGCAGTTGACTAAAGCTTGTAACTCTGAATTTCCAATGTCCGACTTGGAAAAACAACAACAGCAAAAAGCTCAGAATCCCAGATGTTACTTACATGTACATTTTCAGGAACGCGATGTGCATTTTCTTGCTGGCTATGATTTTTGCCATTGATCTATTCATGTGTCCAGTATCCTCAAGAAGGAGTGAGTGAATGTTTGTTGGATTTATATGGAATTATTATTTTAACCAGCAGATGAACTGATTAAATTTTTATCCAAACAGGCTCAAGGTCACAGCAAGGTCAAATGTCTGAAATAGTTTTTCTTCAATAACTTTGAACTTAAGGTACTTAAGGCATGAATTATTATTAACCAGAGCCAGGTTGTGTAGAGCTCTATTTGTTAAATCTATAACACTAACTGTACAGTTCTCCATTTTGAGAAGGAAGCTAAATCATGCATATCATTAATATTAACTGGTTACATTATTAGTAACATATGAGGAACACTGAGTTACCACTTTGTAGTTCCAACGCACAGAGGTTGAAAAAGAGGTAATTCCCACTTACTGTATGAGTCACACACGGTATCAGTGTATTTTTTAGTAAGTACCGTTACTAAAAAAACAGTACTGAAGTAAAAAATAGCTCTTATCCAAATATTTACCTGAGTAAGATCGTATCTAGTTAAAATAAACTACTTGAGTAGCTGTTACTCACTACCCAGGAAGCGTCACATAAACGGACTGAATGTGAATAAACGTAGCTGCATCTGATTTAATGTGATGTATTAAAATTCAAACTCTGGTTCCCTGAATGTAATTATAAATCCACACAGACACAGTGCTTGAAATATCATTTTAAGATCAATTCATTTCCATTTGGTTTCCGTTACCTTTTGTCCTCTACACACCTGCATGCAGGTGTATTTATAAACAGGCCACCGTTAAACATGCTGTAAGGTAAGTAAAAGTGCATAGCTTTACTAATTTACCCTGCCGTTTCTTGCATGTGTTTTTCGTTATGAAGCTGTAAAGTCTTCGTTGCGGTTTGTTGTAGAGCTAACTTTGCTGTGGGTTATGGCCATCTTCCGGAGTTTAACAGCGTAACATAAACTGCTGAATAAGCGAAAAATTTTCATCAAGGATTTTTTTATTATCGAGAATTACCGCTTGGGTTTGTCCAAGTTTCCACGTATGTTTCCATTTCTGTCGTCCATGCGCAATAAATAATCCAGCTAATAAACTGTATTACTGTGTTACTGTCAGTCAGATTGCCTGGTTCTTGAACCTACTTGTCCAACAAATAACTATGAATAAAAGCTGTAATAGCTCAGATGTAACATCTGCGTGCCCCAGGATGGTGATTTGTCAAGGCATTTGTACTATTTGTTAATTAACATGTAGTTTGGCTAGCTAAGTGGCAGGATGCTCTTCCTGAGCTACACTGATGTTTGTGATGTGCTCTTTCAGTACAATATTACAGCTCCAGTCAGGCATGGCTGCATCTGTCTGGCCAGATTCTGGTACTGCAGCACAGGAACGCCATGTTTGATATTGGTCATTAACCTGTAATAGCAGAAAATACAGTGATAAAAACACAAACAGCTGGTTTTAATATTTGATACTGAACTGGTATTGCATGATTACATTTCAGGTAGAGTTGGACATAAATCATTATAGGCTCAGGACTTGAAAAGAGCTATTCAGCTTTGACTTATTATTTGATACTGAGGATTCTGAAGGAGAGCGAGGAAGACTGTGAGATGGTGCAGTTACACAGCGGCCCATGGTGGTCTTTTCCCACATACACGGTTAGAACAGTCTGTGTGTTCTAACAGACTATTGTTATTGCAGCTGTAACTGGCAGAAACATGCCTTGGTTTTTCAAACACATGTATAGGATATCTTGGACTTTTAGTCTGCATTAATGAATGGTTTATTTACAAGATATTGTCCCATATCTAGTACAATGTGCTGGAAGCAGGAATGCTCTACTGAGGCTCATAGGGGAGTTGAGCATGAGATTAATATCATTTAACATTAAAGATGCATAAAGGCTTTCTAAATATCGTATAGGCATTAGAGCACTCATGCTTAGCTTCCCCCCTCCCAGGGGTGGCTCATCCATAGGGGCAGGTTTTATCGGCCCTTCAACAAATATGAATCTTTATAAAATCCTCATTCACAACTCCATACTTTTTAAATTCCATTAAAATACTAATGAAATACCCATGAGCAGCCAATGATATAAAAATGTTGCTATTTGACAGATTGATGTGCTCCTGTTTCTAGATGTTGTGCGGTTGCAGGGCAGCATGTGCACTGCCCTACTTAGCTTGCGTGTTGTCATTATTGCACCTAGAGGTCAAAAATGGGAAGTGCAGCCCTTATAGAGCTCCATAGGGGCAGAATTGGGCAGATGAGGAACAGACAGAGGGCACTTCCTCGGCCTTGTCACGTCCGTAAAGTTTCATATGTTATGTTTATGCTACACATGCTATGGTGATGCAACAATATGCAAAGTTTCTGTGCAATGCTTGTTTATACCAGTGCAAAGTGTGATGAACAAATCGTGCTCAACAATGAGTATAATGTCACAATGTCACATCTATAACGCTGGAACCGCCCCAGACTGTTAATGACCAAGCTGCCAGTTGATGCTAGTTCAAAAATACTCCACAGTCACTAAGATCTTGTTTTATAGGAAATAATTGTGTTTAAATCTAATAAATTTCTGCAATTTCTGTTTTAAGTTACAGTATATTGCAAAGCTAGGGAGAGGAAAAGGGGGATTACAGTGTGATTAATGTCCATACATAAGACATAGGTGTGAAATGCTTGTTTCTCCATGCAAAGGCCACAGAAAAGAAGGAAAAAAAAATTCCATTTTGTTTATTGGACAAATATTGAGGCAGGTTTTAGGTAATTCATGTGGTTTTTGAGATGTAGTTTGGAAATTTAGCTGAAATTTGTGAACCATGGTTAATGGTATTACCTCAAACACAGTCTGTGTAAAACCTCTGAGCAAAACAAGCTGCTAGACTTTATGCTGGATTTTTAATACTCTCAACTCCAATCTGCCTATCACAGGGTTGCGCTAAAAATTCACTAGATAGTAGTCCACAGCATAAGTCAAGTGTGAGAGCCTCTCTAATTTTGTTTGAGGCTATTATTAATGTTGGCCAGCTTCACCAAAATCCATGTTCACGAGCTACTGCTGCCCACTCCCCGTGTACCAGTTTGTGATTTTAGATATGATTCACTTGATAAAGCCATTACAACAGCCTACAGCAGAAAAGAGACAAAAAAGCTAAACACAGGCTAATTATTGTACCTAGATGAGAGTTTCATCCACCAGAATAACACTGAATCAGTGATGAAGACAGTGAACACTGACTTCAGTGCTGTCCTTATTCCAGCATCAGGATTAGTACTGATTTTGTATAATGCAAGTATTACATTTTGGCCTGTGATGCAGACTGCAGAAATCAGAGTTCGGTCCAACAAATAACACTGTGCTGTGACAAAATGAAACTTGAAACGTGAAAGTATTGGAAGAGCAAGGCCAATCCTTTTGTTTTTGCTGTACACTGAAGACATTTGGGTTTGAGATCTAAAGACGAATGTGAGATGATCAGAGCTTCAGCTTTCATTTACTGATATTTATGTTTAGGTGTGTTAAACAAGGCGCTTTTGGTTTTGAAGAATTTGTCAAATACTATTAATTGTTAAAACAGGGCTAACTCAGGCAACAAGAGAGAGCTGTCACTCACATGTTCCAGTAATTTTTGGTCACTTGAAAAATTGGATGGGTTTAAACAAAAGGTGCCATGTCCTGAGTTGTTTAACACATCTAGATGTAAATATCAGAAAATGAAATTCTGAGATTTTTGTTTCTTATTCATCTTTTGTCCTCAAACCCAAATGTCTTCAGTTTATAACAAAACCAAAAAAATTGGTTGTTCCTGCAGTTCCAGTACTTTTGCAGGGGACTGGAACTCGCTCGATGTTGCATCATGCTTGAATGAAATCTGATGCTTCATTTCAAAAGGTTAATGCACACTTAGGGTTTAACACTGTTCCTCATGTACAGAAGTGTGTCCATGCCTGTTATAAATAGATAGCTCTTTATTAGCCATGCTAAATTAGCAGTGAACCTGAATAACATGTGGCAGAGACATCAGCAGGCATGGCCTCATGGTGTTGATGAGTCAGAACCTGCATGTGCTTTTTTTAACAGTTAATAAACAGACAAGTGGACTGAGCACTGTGTTGTGGTTCTGAGGTGGAAATGGCTTGTTTTTGTATCTGCCTGTGAGTTACATTTCATGTTGGACTAGAACGATGTTTCTGCTTCTCTCAGATTCACTCCACTGAAGTCTTAAAGGGAATGTCCACCCTGAAGCCCATTAACACATTTTTATATTGAAATATTTGTAATACACTTAGTGAATCTGGTGCTAGTTTGTTGGTTGGTGCTGTATTGTCATTATTCCCACAGACGTTTGTCACAGTAACATTTCAGAGGAACACTGCTTGTGCAGTTACTGTGAAGTTTTATTGGGCAACATTTTCAACAGTCTCAAAACATATGGGGTAACAGTCAGGTTTCTCTGTTAGCTCCGAAAAACAAGCACAGGCTTCTTTCCTCACTCACCATTTTCCAGCATCGTTGAATGTCATACACTGGTGCTTGAAAGTTTGTGAACCCTTTGGAATTTTCTGTATTTCTGCATAAATATGACCTAAAAGAACATCAGATTTCACACAAGTCCTAAAAGTAGATAAAGAGATCCCTGTTAAACAAAGGAGATACTTGGTCATTTACACATTGAAGAAAATTATCCAATATCACATATCTGTGAGTGGCAAAAGTATGTGAACCTTTGTGTTTCGATCCACTTGTGCAGCAATAAGTGCAGCTAAACGTTTCTGGTAACTGTTGATCAGTCATGCTAAGAACTCTAAGAACTCAGTCAATATGAACTCTAAAGTAGACTGGCAAAATGGTAAACATCAGATACCAACCTCCAGAACACAACACATCCACACGACACAGTTGTGCTGAGTTACAGTTACAGTTCAGCTTGTTAGCGCTCTACAAGGCAGCATTAGCATGAACGTTGAGGCTTTGGAAGCTGATCTGATCTGCAGAGTGTACAGATGAGCAGGTGAGAGAGCTGGACACTAAAGCACTGCTGCATCACTCTCTTTAGGTAGACATAGAGCATGTGGCTCATTTCAGCATGTAGTCAAACAACATTGTGGGTAATGTAGAAAACCAATGTGAAAATAGACAACATGATGGTGAAAGAAGTTTCCTTTCACACCAGCACATGGCTCAGTAAGAGGCTCTTGATTAGTGTCGGGATCTCTGTGCACTTACATGATTCAGTAGGATGAGAGGCAGACAAGTGGTCAGGCAGTGTGTGTGTGTGTATTTGTGTGTGTCTGAAGTAATCAAATGTCTCTGGCCTTGATGAGAGAAAAATTAAAAAAGCATTGACATGAGGAAAGTTTTAAAGATGCCTGTGAAGTCAGTTCTGTTCCTGTATGTCAGGATTTTAAGCATCAATATTAGTGACAGAATTCATGGCCTCACACTTGCTGATTCACATAAAAATGTCTAAATATTATGGTTAGAGTTCTGGGTGGGTTTAGCTTTTCTATAGATGGCATTTGATTTTTTTCCTAATTCTATCAATAATTACATAACACTTGAGTTTTCTGATAATCAGTAATGTAGCGTATTACAATATTTAGCACATAGTAATGCTTCAATATTGCTGCTGTTTCCACATCCCCTTGTGTATATCAGCATTGCTGGGCTGCATTTGCAAGTTTAACAGATAATGCTACCTTATTTTGGAAAGAAAAAAAAGAGCAATCTTACATTTCAGCTTTCCAGACAAGAGTTTGATGAGTAGTTACACAGCATTACACAGAACTGTCCCTCCAGCTGAGTACCTGTCTCAGTGATCAGTTTCTTTGCTGTTATAATGATTGTATTTATATACTCATAGATCTTGAGTTTTATTATTATTAGTTTTAGCTTAATGCCAGTGTTTGCGGTTTTCATCAGTCGACTAGCCAGCTATATGAATCAGTTCACTAAAGTATAAGAGATATATCCCTAATTAAAAAAAGAAACAAAAGAATGAGGTGTACGGTGTGTGGTGACTTATAAACACGCCTCAGGCATTTATAAATTTGACCCCTTGCTACAGTGTTTATGTAGGCTATCATATTTTCTGAAACCAGACTAGCGGTTTGATATGTTTGATATTTTCCTTTCATTTCGCTAATAAATGTGTAAAGACCAGTTTTTATACAGTACTGATGCTGAAAGAAGTCAGTAGGTCAACAGTAAATCTCTAGTTGTCAACAGTTTGTCATGACGTGCAACATGTAGACATGAGACAGACTGCTAACTGGAAATGACTTTATGTTCACTCTATAAGTGTACACTAACCAGATGCTTATAAAACCAAACATTTCTGCATCTTGCACTGAAATATCAGTTCAGCCAGTGCATGTTGTAACATTAAATCTGTTAGCATGGTGCTGACTCGTTCTGCTATACGCCAGGGTTTTTGGGTTAGGGATGCTGCCTGTTACTCGGAGGTCCACTGTGTGAGTTATGGGGCTCTATAAGCAGAAATGGAATATAGTATTCATAAGTATGTTCTCAGTAGTGGATTATTACCTCTAACTACAAATCATTGTGTTTTCATAAGCCGCCATGTTATGCCTCTATAGTAGCTTAGAACGGACAAACCTCTAGAGAGTGCCTTTCGCATTTTTACACGTGGTAGCGTGAATCCGGAAGGAAGATGAAGAAGAAGGAAAAAGAAAGAAGAGGAATCAGTGTTTGCTGGTGCTGACTAACAAGTTTGAGAACACAAATTTTGGAAAATGGAGGATCATTCTAATTATTTAGCACAGAAAAGCAAGGGAGTGTGAATGTAAACACTTGCAGGCTCCTGACAGCCACTGTACACTCTAATACACACTTGGAAAGGGAGGGGTAAGAGAGGGGTATTCAGCTGGGCACAATCAGCTGAATCCTGCATAGTGAACCTTTAATAGTGATAATATTTAAAAAACAAAAAAGTGGCATTGGTAAATGCTTTTCAAAATTAGGCTTTTGTTTGGTGTGTATGTACACCGTGTGTGTGTGTGTGTGTGACTCATTTCTGCCCTTCATCTTTCCAGGCTCCCCCACACTGCCAGTTGGATGGTGTTCAAGACAGCAGTCGCTGTGAAGGTATACAACAGTGTACACTGTGCTTTGGGGGAAACAATTCAGATGACAGATGTGATCCAGTGGTTCTGCTTTCATACTGTCATTTATAGGTTAAACATGTGCAATCTAAAGTGCAGTGTTTAAATGAATTACTGGTTCATGGAAAGAGCTGATATTTAATTTACCAGTACGCAGTATCCTCCTCAAATAAGAAATGCACTCACGAACACACAAGTTTGCTTTTGTGACATTTCAGGAGGTAGGATTGTACATACCAGATGTAAATGTAGTGTGTAATTATGTATATGCAAAGGAAGTGTAAAGCAGTGCTGTTCTCAGTATCTGTTTAGTGCTCAAACTGTTCATATCTGTTCTTTGATTTAAACATGAAAACGTGGGCATGGTCTATACCAGAAGGTTATTTATTTATTTTTTTATATCAACCCTATCAATATGCCCTGGAAATGCTAGAAAACAAGTGGAAAAAATACGTTTTTGTTAAAAAAATTATCTGGACGGCCTGTGGAACTTCCTGGTGAGCTCGCTGTCTTCTGCCTAATGCGACTGAGTAAGCAAGTTAACTATGTTTCAAAGCTGCTACGTCCTTCCCAGGTCAAGAATCTGTTATTTAGGCTGCAGTTGACAACTATAGCCATCTAATCAGATTTTATCAGCTTGATATCAGTTTTTGGATTTGTTACATTCCAGAAAAGTCAGAAGAGTTCACCTGACACGTTTTCAGAATCTGCAGTAAAGCAGGGTTACACTTACAGGGCTTCTGCTGGTCAAATGGGAGCTGCATTTCATTATTTTAAAAATTAATTAAATGATTATTTTTGTGGGGGAAAGGCTCAAAAAATGAAAGCATATTTCTTTTGTTTGAACAGAACTATGATAAAAATATTATTTTATTTTGAAGCTCAGTAAGCTCATTGTGTAGTCTGGATTCAATTCAATTCAGTTCAATTAAATTTTATTTGTATAGCATGTTTAACAACAGAAATTGTCACAAAGCAGCTTAACAGAAGTATATAAAGTCTGAATATAAACTTATGAATCTATAAATTTATCTCCCTTTAGCATGTTAATGAACCCTCAAGAAGGGTTGCCAGGTTGTGTATAATATCTGTGGGTTGCAAATATATACTGAGTCTCTGAAAGGTGCACAACTGTTAACCTGCATCCCTGAAAAGACATTAATGTGAGGTGAATGTGTCTACCTTTTCTATGCCTGAATGTTTTAGGATGGTTTCATGTTGTTGCGCCCTTGCTGAGTTGTAGGATGCGAGTTTTGCTGAAACCTGGCAACCCTCCCCATGAGCTTCCGCTAGCAGTTCTTTAAAGCTCCATATTAAAGTAAAAACCTCATGCTGGTATGACTTTTCTTGTTTTGTCCTGTGGGATCACAATGCACACTATTCTGAAGCTTTCTGCCAAGCTTTCTCCACATGCTGTTCGTGTCTGTATTCATTTAGGATGCATTATCTGTTCATAATATGTAATGAGAGTTTCAACGCCTAATCCTAAATTTAAACCATACTCTAAATTTAAACATACATCTGAGTAACCATGAAGAAAAGACGCAAATAGATTTTATTCAAAAATGAAAAAAACACCACCACCACTTCATGTTGTCAGGACAATCCTGCTACACCTGACAAGGTAGATTTTTTTCTTTTCTTTTTGTAATATAGTTACATTATTTTTGTCCTGACAATTCACAAAAACAAGCACATGTAAACCCAAGCACATGAAGTGAATAACATTTTTATCCATTATAAATCTTAAGAATAAATAAAAGTATTTACATACAGTTCCATATTCACTCTCCCTCCCTCTCTCTCTTTCTCCCTCTCCTCCCTCCCTCTCCCTCCCTCCCTCTCCTTCTCTCTCCCTCCCTACCTCTCTCTTTTTCTCTCTCTCCCTCCCTCTCTCTCTCTTTCTCTCTCCCCTCCCTCTCTCTACCCCCTCTCTCTCCCTCTCTCTCCCTCCCTCTCTCCTTCTCTCTTTTCCCTATCTCTCTTGCCCTCTCTCTCCCTCTCACTTGCTCCCCCCTCTCTCCCTCCCTCTCCTTTCTCTCACTTTCTGTCTCTGTACCCCCAGGCTGAGGGAGGTGTGGAATTTGGGCAGAAGGGCTTGATGATGGAGCTACAGAGTCTACAGGAGGCTCTCAAAGTGGAGATACAGATTCATCAGGTAATAAACACCAGAACTGTGAATCCTGGGGCAGGAAATCCAGTGCAAATCCTGAAGTGGGAAAATGTATTATTTATTATAAACACAAAAGAAACTGTAAATAGTATCTGAAATGGACAAAATTAATCAATATCGATATGATTCCACTCAGATATTAATGTAGGGCCCCAGAAATTGCATTATTCCCTGCAAAGTCTATTTTAAACTTTTTATTTTCCAGAAATATTATTCTGTGATTTTGATTTCTTTGGACAGAAGGGATTTAGGCAGAAGGGCTTCACAATGAAGCTGTACAATCCATTTGTGGCTCTCAGAATTAGAGCTTGATTATTTTCATGCACATCAGTACCTGTAAAGGATTTTGAACTTTGTCTGTGTTTATGAATAATGGCTAGTTACACCCTAATAACCCACATGTGCCATATCTATGTAAATAGATGATCAGGAGTACTTTACCGCCATACAATAATTTTGTTGTTCATGATACCTTAATGCAACGCACATGACTGTTAGGGGAGTTAAACATTAGTTTAATAGTATTTTCCATTAAAGGACACTTTGCTTTCAACACCAGAGTGTGGATTTTGGAGAAGGATTTAAGGGTTTAGGGCACTGTTTGACACAGTGCCAGAGTCAGCTCTCATCTGGAGCTAGCCTACAATGCCCGTAACCATAGTGACAGCATCACAGAAAAGCTTAAATGACTTATTTACCATGTATGATCCATTCAAAATAGAATAAACCCTTCATTGGACTTGTCTGGGTTCCATATGGGCCAGGTAATAAAGTGAAACATTTAATAAGAGAAAAGTTTTAAGCAATCTCAAATATACTGTAAGTGATAACTGTCAGGTTTGATCTTAAAAACAGAATAACAGGAGCTTCTGTTCTCACTCATCATTTTCAGCAACATTGAATCATATGAATAACACAATAAGAAATAATAATGATTTTTGTGTAAAGGTGAGTTGAATCTTTTTTTTACTTATTTTGAAGATTTATTTTAATTACTAATTGTTATGTTTTATTATGTTTTAAAATAATAATAATAATAATAATAATAATATATGGGATAATGGTAGCTCAATGGTTAAGGTGACAGAGTGCTGATCAGAAGGTCAGGGTTCGAGCCCCAGCACTGTTGGGCCCTAGGGCCTTAACCCATAACCCTACCTGTGCAAACCTATCTACCTTTACTTGGACATTGTTTGCATTATTATGCACAATATGTTGTATATTAATCATTCAGGGTTTCCATTAACATGTCTATTACTGTACATTGTAAAATATGATTTGTTGTTTTTACTTAAAAAAAGTGAGTTACTTGATTGCCTTAACATTTTGAGTTCGCTGAAACTCATAACTCAAGATAACTTACAATATGAGTTTCAATGAACTCAAGGTAACTCACTTTTTTTAAGTGAAAAGAAAAAATCATATTTTTCAGTGGAGTGCCTCAGGACCCAAACATAATTATTTTTGGATTTTTAGGTTTATCAGATCTGCCAAATGTCTCCACAAAGCCAAAAAATAATCTATTCCTGTAATCCTGAACTCCCACATGAAGTCCAACTGTAAGAAGGCTAGATTTGTGCTGTTACTTGCAGTTCCACTGTCTGCCTCTAAGAGTCGCTGTGTGAAAAGCCTGAATTACACTCTGCTTGGCTAACCAAGTATATGAAGAGCTCATAATCTGTGTTCTGACTATTCTCTCTCTTTGCTTCTCTCCCTCTCTTTCTTTCTGTCTCTCTCTTTCTCACTCACACACACACACACACACACACACACACACACACACACACACTTATTCTTTGTCTCATTGTCATTCTTTTTGCAGAAGCTAGTTGCACAGATGAAGCAAGATCCACAGGTGAGAGGCGCATCAGCATGAAGATGACCACTTCTCATTCAGCTATATTAATAAATATGTAGCAACACATACACAGATACAATTTGTCAAAGGAAGTGTCAGTGATTGTGTGTTTCTTTGTGTGTAGAATGCTGAGCTGAAGCTACAGCTGCATGACCTTCAGGCCAAGATCACAGTGCTGAGCGAGCGACAGGTAAGAGACAATCAACATCTGAATCTGAAAAAGAGTGAGACAGCTGGGTCTGTTAGAGTGAGACAGCTGGGTCTGTTAGAGTGAGACAACTGGGTCTGTTAGAGAGAGACAGCTGGTTCTGTTAGCGTGAGACAGCTGGGTCTGTTAGAGTGAGACAGCTGGGTCTGTTAGAGTGAGACAACTGGGTCTGTTAGAGAGAGACA
>JAQQZU010000023.1:12228831-12246903 GCA_030068025.1 Parauchenoglanis punctatus | reverse complement strand
TGTTTGTGTGTGTGTGGCTTCACCATTTATATAAATATTGGTCACTTCTTTTCCTGTAAGAAAGGGAAATAAAATGTATGTTTGGTTTTGCTTGATATCATCATGAAAAATATTGAACATGTCTTAAAGCAAAAAAATTTTTTTACTAACATATTTTTTTAAATGCTTTGTTAGTCTTTGATACTATTACATTAAGCTGTCCAGCAACCACTGACACAAAAGATCTTTGACCATGGAATAAAGGGCATGATATTTGAACGGATATCCACTTTGCCTCTGTCTCATTCAGACACCTGATGCAGTGGATAGAGTGGAGCCAAAGACATCAACCAGCAGCCCTGAAACCTGCCCAGTTCCACTGAAGTCACCTGTCCCTGCTTCTACGGCCTCCAGCACACACACCCAATCACACACAAATACACCTGTAACTTCACACACCCCCACACCCAAAAGTCAGGATAACCCGCTGGTAAGGCATGGCTTCTTCCTGCATTCGCTACAGAATTAGATTCTTTTTCTCATTATATATCAGATTATATATCAGATTTTAGATATAATAATGAAAGAAAGTAAACTTTAAAATGTTCATTTTATTTTTCTTCTTTTCATAGATGAACATAATACATAAAACATAAGTTAAGTCTTATTTATAGATGTATGGTCCCCAGTCTAATTTCTTCAATGTTCAGTTTTTCACAATATTTAAAAATTTAAGGATGAATCTCATTCTTATGTATAGGACCAGAACTGAGCTGCACCTATAAACCGTATATCATGATTAACTGTAGTCTTCAGAACCTTCACTGTCATACAATATAAACAAAAACTAAAGATAAATGCCCAAAAGTGTAAAAAGAAGAAGTATGTAAAAGAAGAATATGTGTGTGATGTATGCAGTAATCAGTCATTTAGTGTTTTGGTGTTAAGTGAAATCTCATTCTAAATAAGTAAATGATGTTGTCTTGAAGTCTTGGTAATTTTGCTAATCTTCTGAGCTAATGAATTGTCCTAAAGAGCTAAAAGAGCCTCTCACAGTTTAGCCTGTAAGTGTCACGATGTCCTGCCCTGGCTGAGAATTTAAAGCAAATCCAATAGCTTTTTGCTTTTAGACTGTTAAATATCTTCAAAGTAATTATTGCTCTTTGCTGGTGCTTGGTTTTATGCTGTGCTAGGTTGAGCAATGATTTAGCAAGAGTATTCAGAGGTAAATTATGCTGTCTTTCTCACTATCCCTGCCTGCTACTGCACTATTATTTTTATTTGCACCCCTCAGCAAACTTACTTGGTTCCAAAACATAAACAAATTAGTAACTAAAACCACAACGACCCTGATCAGGATCAAGTATTTACTAAAGATGAATGAATGACTGAATATCGACACACAAGCATACAGTATACTCCCATGTCAATGAGAATAGACTTTGACTTTTTTTGTTGTGACCCACAAGGATATGAATCCCAATGCACATGTCTACACCAGAATGTTTCTATATTCCAGACAAATCTATTCCTCTGTTGTGTAATTTATCAGTAACTGATGTTTTTCCACTGTGTTTTTGTCTTTACAGAAACTGGCCTTCATGCTGTCTCTAGGTCTCGTAACACACGACTATCTGGAGGGTGAGTGTGTGTGTGTGTGTCCATTTTATGTAGTAGTACAGCAGGAATGTGATGTATGAGGATACATTCTACCTGTGCATTTTACACAAAATTATACTTAATACAGTTAAAGCGATCAGCCAACAGTCAGCTGGCTCAGACTGGCTCATTGTGTTAACCTCAGCACTTTTTCTTGTGTGCAGAGATTCAAAGCAAACGCCAAGAGAGAAAGAGACGAACAACAGCAAATCCGGTGTACAGTGGAGCAGTGTTTGAGCCAGAGGTAACACACTCCCACACACGCATACAGATACAGTGTGTACATAATATGTGAAGGATAATTCCTTGTAAACTGTAACTGTTTCAGCGAAAGAAAAGCACAGTGTCTTACCTGAATTCTGCTAATCAAGAGTACAGTAAGAGAGGTGAGTATCAGTTTATACAGTAACCCAAAGTGTGTGCACACAGCGATATTCCAAATTGTTTTTATATGCACAGTTTCAACATTATGACATAGTTATACTACCATCAAAACACCCACAATGTGCTTATATTGGTACATGTACATTCCAGCTGATTAACTCCACCTGTGTTCTTTTAATCTCACTAGGTCTGATATGTTCATACACACACGCACGCACACACACACACGCACGCACACACACACACACACACACACACACACACACACACACACACACAAACACGCATACTTGTAATTCTGTCTTTGTGAGGACACTCTTTGACATAATGCATTCCGCAGCCCCTTACCCTAGCCTTAACCATCACAACTAAATGCCTAACCCTGACATAAACTTAATTCTAACATGAACACTAAAACCAAATCTTAACCCTGAAACAGCCCATTGAACAAGTGAGGACCAGCGAAAATGTCCTCACTTTGCAAATATGCCCCCACTCGGTGTCTTAAATAAGTTTTTTTGTCCTCAATAAGTAGCAAGTACAGGTACACACTCACGTATACACACACTGTCTGTAACTGACTTATGTGATATGATTGTTTACACATACTGTTTAATGCCTTTCATTTTGAGAGATACTAAGCAGAATGGCCGCAGACAATGTTATTGTCAAAACATTGAATTATTTATTTATACACAGCATCAGAAAGTTGGTTTTCTAGTTTTATGAAGGATAAAATTTACTAAAATGTGTTGCTAGCTTCTTAAAAGCAGTTGTTGGAGTAGGCATAGAGGTTTATAAGTGTTCATATTAGAGGGACATTAGTGCATGACCTTCACTCCAATGCACAAAAAAACATTAAGAAACATTGTGCTTCTTATAAGCTCAGATTTATTGCCTGCCAGATCTTCAGATGTGCCTTACAGCCCAAAGCACTGTTTAAATGTTTCTTCTTTAAACAGTCACATATACCCCTGCACAAGCAGACATTGTTTAAATGAAACAAATAGTTGTCATCATCCAAGTCAGGATCCTTGTATTTTTCATAAACTAAGTGCTTCTTGCTTTCTTGGCTTTAAAGTTAATCAAAAGTTTAGCTGTGCACAATAATTAGATTAACTTCTCCACCCTGCATTCTAATTCTGTTTATTATTTGTACATTTTCTCTTTCCATTAAAAATGGTCTCTTTCTGCTGATGATACAGTACGTAATTTAAGTTAAATCACTTAACTTTATGTTTAGAAATTTCAGTTTCCTGTAAATTAATTGAAAAGTTTTGTCTGATTAATTTAATACATTTGGTTATGTTAAAACTCAAGTGGTTGACACAGACCTTAACGGGGTGAAGGCTATGGTAGTTTTTGTTTGTTTGTTTAATTTACTTTTCTTTTTTTGTAATTACCGCAAAGTGTTTTCAGTCAAGCACTAATATAATGATGGTAATAACTATAAGAGCAAATTGGCAAAAGTTGTCGTTAATAATTATTTACAGATTAGTTCTCTAATACATGGGTTTCTGTGTGCGACACTTGTGAATATCTTTAGGTGCTTTCAGACCAAACAGTTCTAGTTACTTGTTTAGAGGAACTCCCCTGAGAATTACACACCTTCAAGGGCCTTTTTGCATTCACACTGCCAGTAGGAACACTGAAGAGACGTAAGCCTCATCAAAATCTGTTGCATATAGGATCAATAAAGCCTGGATTTCACTGTCATTCCATTTTATCCCTTTTTTTTTCTATTTTTAACGCCAACGTTAAGAGTTGTTTACACAGCCAACGTTTTACCTGGAATTAAGGCTGCATCCGACTCAGAATTTTTCCAGTTGAATTGGATTCGGCTGTTCAATACAAAGATACAAAAATGTGAAGATTTTTGATGTAGACTATCTGGCAATTAGAAAATCCATTGGAGATGATTTTGTTCAGTGATTTTCGTGATGATTTTGACAATTTCATATATTCCCCCATCATACTGCGCAGTTCCTCTTCATTCATGTCTCTACCAATAATGAGACAGGCAGCACATATGTATTTATGTTTAAATCAAACTCTTAAAGCTTTTTTTTTTTGCACATTTTGTAAGTAATTGGTAATTCTGTAAGAATCTCACAACACTTATGTCTGGACCATTCACCGTACACGTACTTCTCTCATGGTTCCTATTGTGCTGTGAGAGTACCTACCCTGAAGTAGGAGCTTATAACTATAATCGTTCTCAGTTCCTACGGGGCAAACGCACAAAAAAGTGGGTACTTCCTCTAACAGTTCTAAGAACTATGAAAAGTTCCTCCAATCTGAAAGCACCTTTTGTGAGCACTCATGGTTCCTTGCACTCATTTTTAATGATCATGCTTGTGCTCAGGTCAGGTCAGTTCTCACGTTCTCTGTTAAAGATACTGTTTCAACATAATATAGCCTGAGCTTTGAAATCTAACAAAGTGCTCAATTGTTTTTGTATAATTTTTTGTTTTGGGTGTTTAATGTTGACATTACGTAGGCTGCTTTAAGACCATAGGATACATTTTGAATAGGCTGTGCATGACTGCCATTTAGTAAACAAGCACCCCCCCATACATTTTTGCATTGTAAATGGAGTCCCATTTCCCATTTTATACAGCTTAACTCTATGACGCTGCTGCAATTAGTGCTCTTAAACATTTAGTCAGCTGAGAAATGAATTGAGGCACCTGTGAAAGGAAATTATAAACTATAATTATTAACGATCATACTTACCTATTTGACCTCTATGAATAAACAAATACTAGACTCCTTGACACTGTAAGTGGGACATAAAAAATGATTGTATCTGTGTTGCTGATTTATTCTTGATGGTAAATCCCCGCTTTGCTTATGCTATTATCTAACATTATTTTTTCATTCCTGCTTCTCTTTCTTTGCTAGCCAATGAAGACGGCTCATCAGAGGTAAGTTATGCCAGTGTTTCATCTTATTTGTCTTTCCATTTTATTTTTTTTCCCTTTTGTTGTCTATCTCATCTCACCCAGGTCGCCCACCCAAACCCAGCAGTGTGGTGGAGAGGGGCATCAGCCCTTTGACCCCCACCAGCCTGCACCCAGTGTGTGTGGGTCCTCGCTTCCCTGTCTTTCCACAATCCCTCTCATCACATCCATTCCCATCCAGCCCTCGTCTCAGCCTGAGCTCAGTGGGGGATGTAAGTAGCTATGGGAGACTACTGCACCCACTGATACACTCCCCTGTTCTCTCCAGGATTACCAGCACTCCATATGTGACAGATGACGCTGTGTTGGCTAAATCACTCTAGAATGACCGCTGAAGGATAGTGGCATTATAAGTCATTACAACTGTAGAAGAGTAATGATTTAGAATTTCACTGTCTGATGTCATTCAGAAGAGGATGGGTTGACTCTTGAGTATCATTCCTTTCAAGGTTGTCTCAGGAAGTTTTTCCTTGCCACTGCCACCTCCGGTTTGCTCATTAGGGATCTAAAACTAGGTCTGCATTCGGATTCTGTAAAGCTAGATTGTGACAATTTCCTTTTAACAATGGAAATTTATTTATAGAGTATATAAATAAAACTGACGAATTGAACTGACCAACATTTGTCCTGTAATCTGCATTTCAGACCCCACATGAGTTAATCCTTTTGTAAAGAACATATCTTCCCAAATAATAATAAAAAAAATCGATTTGCTCAAAAGGGTTTAATGGATTAGATGAATGAATCTTCTTGGGCATTTTAAACTATTTTTGATGAAAGAATTCCTACCTCCACTTGTGTGATTGGCCCAGCATGTGGCGGTCAGTGTTGTGATTGGTGGATTTTGTGTGGCAGGGAGACATCCATGATGCTTTCTGTGTGGTGTGTAGGCGCAGTGGGCAGTTACTCATGTGTGACGCCTGCTCATGCGTCTATCACCAGGACTGCCTGGCGCCGACCCTCCACATTGTGCCACGGGGCATGTGGATTTGCCCCTCATGCAAAGGTAAATGCCCCCCTGAAGCTACAACCTTTGCCCCCTGAACTTCTGCCCCATGCTCTTCCTTAAAAAAATGTAGATAATTGCCCAAGCCTTAGCAAACAGGCATTTGGCAGTCCTTGAAGATCTTCACATGCAAAGGCTCAATGACATGGGAGCATTTCAGACCATGTTAACTTGAGCCGAGGCTGTTCTGTTCACCGTAATGTCCTCTGTTCTTTGGTATTTGCATTTTTCAATGTCGCATTTTCCTCATCCACTTCGTTTGCATTCATGTCCTTTTGTGTGTTGTGCTCCAAGGTTATAGTGGTGTGTGCTTTGATTGCCAATAGTAGTTTTTATAATTTCCAGATTTTGAAGAAGGATGAAGTGATAGAGTGGCCTGGAACTCTTGCCATAGTCCATTCCTACATTTCTTACAAAGCAGGTAACAGGTTTGAGTCCTGGTAGCAGACATGCCAACCTCTATGCATTTAGCACAAGAGTGCTGAATTTCAATCTCAGAGTATGCCACTTAAGTATGAGTTATTACTGAAAAATACACAAAAAGAGCAGTCCGCCCACAATAGAAAAAGGATATAAGCCAGTTGAAATAACTCTGGATTACATTAGTAATCTCTTATATAATAATATAGCTAACATTAGATAAGTATATAGTTAATATCAGTTAAATATGGGGTGCCCTTGGAAAATCTAGTACAAAAATAGACAATAATGACACTTTTTTTTGGCTTGCTTTCATTCCTGGTCAGTGGCACATTCAAACAGCATCCTATGCATTATTCCTCTTTGGGCTTGGCAGGTCTTTGGTAATAATTTACACTATTTTATTTCCTAACTGGTAGTGAATCAGATATGTGGCATGACGTCCTGCTTCTGTCTCACAGAGAGAGAACAAGAGAAGCAAAGGCTGGAGAAGTGGAGCTCCGAACTGCAGCAGGAGAGAGAGGAGCTAGAGCTCAAAGCTAAACAGCTCAGTGACTCCATCATGGTGAGATGTCTCATTAATTTTTCCAGCCCCAAGGTTTCCAAGTATAGTAAGTAATTATGTAATTCTTTAACATTTTAAAATCTTGAGACATTGGTCTCAACTTATATCTGGTTTTCTTGATCTTGCCTCCTTTAGATATGTACAGAGAGTAGGAATGGCGTTCTGGCCCGACAGAGGGAAATGGAGGCCTCAATAGAGAAGGTGAAGGATCTAGTACGTCTTATTAGAGGCATCCAGCTGCCCTCTCTGCCCCAGTTCTTAGCCATGGGCATTACCAACGGAAATCCAGGCACTATTTTGACCCAACAACACACCACCACTCCCAGCTCGGAGGAAAACCACCATCCAGACAGAAAGGACAGCACAAGTTTTGGTAGTCTCTCTGATGTAGGCAACACCTTTACAGATCTCAGAGATACCTCAAACCTACACAACAATCCCACAAACACCAACAGCAGCTCTGAGAAAGCCGAGGACACCAGTGAAACGAAGAACACTTCCATTAGCCAACATGGTTCTGTCACAAACACCTCTCCAACTCTCAGCAATACACACAGCCAGAACACCATGTGTGCCAGCTCAAACGGGACTCTGGAGCCAGAGGATGGATGTGAGGAAAGCAAAAACCAAAATATCGCCAGTGATAAAGGCTGCATGGGAGACATAAATAAAAGCAGCATCAGGGACCTCAGAGGAAGTGTGGAGCCTCCGTTGCCTACAGTAATGCCCATGGCAGAGGTAGTACAAGGTATAGAATAGTATCGACATTAAAGCGTGCATCCCCTTCTACCCCTTACACCCCATAGACCTCCGATCTAAAAGTGTCCTAAGTTGCCATTTAATCTTTTTGTTCCTGTGTTGTCTTGTCTGTAGGAATCCACAGTGCCATTTTGGATGAGCAGGATTAAAAGTTCTAAAGTACCAGCACCTGAAAATTAACACAATAATCAATAATAATATAAAGAAATAAATTAAGAGTTATCAGAGTTTAAGATATCACACCAACGTGTGCCTGCTGTCCTTGCCATTGCACCTCTTGGTTGGAAAGCTTATGGAACAACCGAGCAAAGGCTTTTTCCAGCTATTAAAACATTAGTGTTTGGACAAAGTAGGCATGTGCCGATAATATACTATAAATATATTGAGATATTAAACATGCAGTCTTGTCATTGTAGGCACTGATACTGTTATGCCTGTTTTTTTTTTGTTGCTTTTTTCTTTGTTCTTTTCTGAGAGGGTAGCATCACTGATGTGATGTTTCTTACTTTGGTCAGATTTAAAGGCATAACCACATTTGGCTCTAAGAATTAAAGTAGTTATTATACTGTTTCACATGAAAGTTTAAAGCGTGCTGACTGAATTGTAAATGGACAGAAATCCTTCATTGTTCAATTTAGCTAGCTATCGTAATGCAGTCTGTTAGGCAAACAGCTAACTGACTAACAGCTGAGGAACTAAGTATATATCATCTCATTATTTGATTAAAAAAAAAAACTTTATGTATAAAGGTAGTTTTGTTTTTAGCCTGTTGGTTAATTTATTCGTTCATCTTTAGTATCGCTCTGTCCCGGTCAGAGTCACACTGGATCTGGATCACCTAGGAATACTGGGCATGAGACAGGAAGACATCCTGGGGATGGGATGGCTGTCCATTGCAGGGCTTACATTTTTTAGCAACTTGATTGTAAAATAAATGCACAAATACATACGAAATTATGAATATAAGAGGTTGCCAAAGGCTGTAACTGCCATTTGCAGTTAAAATGGAGTGCCACAAGACAGCTACAGGTAAGCATGTAGTAATTCTTTAATGAAATATTGATTACATCATAAACCATGAAAAATTTTATATCGGTACATGTCTACTTCTGGTCCTATTGCTGTTAAAAGGAGTAATAAGGCTGTGATAGAATCAGTCCAGTACAGGTGTAGGGCATTTTTCCCCTCTGGGCTCCAAAGCAGAACAGCTAAGAGAAAGACATGAATCATAATTTATAAGCAGGTCTTCCAGGTGTTCAAAAAGCTACACACCTATTAGATGTATTTGTTCTATTTATAACGTCCATGTGCAGCAATTCTGTAACTATATTTTTAAATTGTTGTTTTTTCAAATAAATTACTCAGCTCTGTTTTGCCAAATATTGTTTGCCACAGGGACATGTATTTTTATTTTATGGTGATTAAATAGATGTATGAATAATAGCGTTGTATTTGTGTAGCATCAGTATTGAGGACTCTTAATAAAAGTTCAGACACAGCCTTTACTAGTGATCAAAATGACACGTGTTTAAGTGTTCAGGCAGTTAGTGAGTTTGGTGTTGGATCTCAACCTTTGCAACAAAGGATTTCAAGTGGAATGTTCCGCCTCTTTCCCTGATAGGTTTTTAAAAATTAAACAATAATCTAATAAGTTGATCACTTAGTTAATAGAGTAACTATAAAAGCAGATTTTACAATGACATTGTTAGTTTCCCTCTGTAGTGTACCACAGGGCTGACGGCATCTGAACACTAAGTAAAGGTTGTTAGTGAAGATGTCTGCAGCACACTGATGGTAAGCTGAATCTGTTGTTTTCTGTCAGTTGTTACCTGTGGGTTTACTTGGCCCTGTGGTACTTTATTGTTGGCTTATGCACATTTTATCAAAAGAAAACTTTTATTTGTGAAATAATGCTTATGTAGCATTATACAAGGGCTTTCTATTTTGTATTATTTTATTAGCTGAAGTGTTAGCCTTCCACATGGCAGCACTGTTAAGACGACTCGGAGCAAAAGCACAGGAGTGCAAGGTTTAGCTAGGAACCCAACAGCACAGGAACATAAATGAACCCAACACCGCTCCACTCATCTGCTATCATATCATGTTAAAGAGTGAGTGATCAAAGACATGCTGCATTTGTATCATATCTCTGGAAGTCTACAGATGTGAGTGTCAGACCATTATAAATACAAGATTGTGTGTTTTATACAAGGATATGGTAACTTTTATGAAACTTTATGTCGATAATGAAGCACAACAGATCATGCAGAGATGCAAATGATAAATATAAATGTGATGCAGGTCTGTGTAAATATAAATAGTACTGGTTGTGTCCTCGTATCAGCTTTGTGCGTGCGTGTGTGTGTGCGTGTTTCACTACTCAGGCACTCAACCCGTCTGGCCTGTAGTAGAGTTTTAAAGCGGTTGCCTTAACATGCTCTGGTTTCTTGGTTAATATGATATCCCAGTTGGAGGAACATTCATGTCAGTGTGATTTGGCAAAATTAAGTGTGTTTCTCTCCAAGGAGTCATTAATGCTTTCTGTTGCAGTATCAGATTTTAGTTGTGTATCTTATACTTATTTTCTGGTCAGTGCCTGATTTGAGTTTTGTTTACAAGACCTGTAATTTTTAATTACATGTTCTTGCACTTTCAGTTCAGTATAATTTAATTGTTTTTGATTATCTGTAGTGCTTTTGCATCCATTTCATGGTTTAGTTGGTTTTTATTCAAAGCAGCCGAGCTTCGTTTCTTACTTGCTACACAAAAGTGTTTAGAAGCAAGCCAATTAATTTTAATTTTCAAAAGCCCTGTGGGAGACAACATTTTCAAGATGAATACACAATTGTTTGCAGGTGACATTTATACTGACATATGTGAATTTGCCAGAGAGGGATCTAATGGAAAGAACTGTTGGGCAGTTTATAGCCCTCTAAAACTAAGGGAAAGGGGGAATTACAAATACAATATTACAAAACTGTTGTCAAGTCTCACTAACGCTGTGAGATGTCAGTCGTGAACATTGATGTGCATTTTTCTAAAGAGAATTGTTCTTTTTTGCTATGATGATGAAATGTCTGATATAATAAAAGTGTGTTTTAGGGGTTGGTAAAGGATTGCTTATTTAATTGGCTAAATGCAAATGTCATCTTCAGCCCCGTGTTGGGCTCGGAAATGTCAGGTTTTGCTGATAAGACTGACTATTTGTGTTTGGATGTTTAAAGCTGTAGTGTCCGCAAGTGTGGAAAGTCTCTGCATATACGTTACATACACTAGAGAATAAGTGTTTGTGTCATTTTATTGGTCCCTAAAGTGTTTTGAAAAAAATAAATACATTTTTTTTTTTATGAAAAAAAAAAAAGGTGAAAATACTGGAAAGCCCAGCACTGAGGCAGTGCATTACGGTCCACTCAGTCATCATTAGGCTGCTTGGGCAGAGTGTTGAAGTCCCCGTTCCCATTTTCAATCAACACAAACTTGCACGCCTTTGTCTTACCATTACCTCATTAAATGGCCTCTCACCTGTGCGGATTCAGGAAGGCAATCAAATAAGGAGTATTGCACAAACAGCAAATTCACAGTGGTACACCCCTTGTGCCAAACCCATTATAACGTGTTCAGTATGCGATATACATAGTTCTCTTGGAAAGAAGTGTTGAATATTTTTTCATAATGGTTTTAAGTATGATGTGATGAATTACTTTTTTACAGTTTGTATGTTATCTGGTCTTTGTTGGTCTTTGTTGTTTGGTGCTGCCTGATGTTGGTTTGTTTGTTTCATTCATAGACTTCATCATTTTCTTCGTGTAAGTTATTTAATGCACATTTACACATCTTTCTTCATGTTGAAGGGGATGGGCATTCTAGGAGCATTTGATCAATTTGTATTTATTAATTTTTACCATTTTTGCTAATTAAAACCATAAAGTCAATCACTGTTTCATTTGTCTGTTACTGCATCAAGCTTTGCGCCAGGTTTTTAATGACATGGTTACATCTCTCCACATATGACTCGTATTGTATAGATACTGAGATAATTAAAAAATACATATATAAATACGTCCAAATAAAAATATCTACTTAACACCCTCTTCAGACACTGATAGCATCAAGCTGGCAGTGGGATAGTAATACTTTCAAAAACAGTGAATCTTATGTTGGTCTGCAAAGACTACAATTACTCTGTTAATTATCAAGTAACAAGAAGCTAGAAGGTCCAACAGTCATTTAAATTCTTTTTGTATTGCGCTTCTAATAGTGGACATTTTCACAAGGCTGTTTTATAGAAAGAAAGAAATATGAATGAATTACATACCCCTCAGATTTGGTAGTGTATAGATGAGCAGTTCTTGAATACATCAGGTTGTGTAAATGATGTACAGAATTGAGTACTGGAAAGACTCAATCTCTCTCGCCTCATTTCTCATTTATATTTCCTTCTCCTGCAATGTCTAATACATCCAAGTACCACAATTGCTTTTTATAGGGAATGGTCCTGCCCAATAAGCTTCCCAATGATGCCCCTGACTACTGACCTTAATCATTACTGAATGTGGTCACGGAGTACTCCACAGGCTTCATATGTTGGTCATATTGCCGTGTTATACGTTCTGTAATGCTGTAATCTGTGTAAGGGTGGTTACAGTAGAGTTTGGTGAAATGTCATACAGGGTTGTCTGAAGCATTTTCTCCTGATGACATGTTACAGGAAGTGCAGCTATTTGGCTTAACAGGTGTTCCAGTCAGTACTTTCATGAATCAGGAAGGCTGAATCCTGTCACTCGATGTTCCAACTGCAACTCTTAGGATAACTGCAATTGTAGGTAAATATGTCATGTTGCTGAGTTCATTTTCCAAAGCTATCTTTCAGGACAGATTTTAGTGGTCTGGAGCACCAAGAACAGATGTGAAATTTCACATTTGATACAAGCAACCTCTTAGATAGGACACAAACCTCTGTCATAATGAGTCAGTGTTTCACTGGATGGACAGGAGGATAACTGTGTCAGAGGTTGCAGGACTGATTGTAGTTTGGCTAATCTTGCAGCATGAAGTGTCTCATTTGTTATCTGAGTGCCCCCCATTGTGCCACCAAGATTCTTCATTGCCTATTTAGCCCTGAGTGAGATCTGCCATCTTGCTGGCAGTATTCATCTCTGCAACTTGAAAACTTTACATTGCTAAAAGTCCAGTATGTTGGATTTCAGGAGATCTATTAGCAGAAATGGAATATAGTATTCATACATACTGTAAGTTTTCATTCATGTACAATTACCTGTAACTATGAATCATAGTGTTTTTGTATGCTTAGAATGAGCCCTTTATATCTACATAGGGAGTGGGTCTTCTTCTATGGAGCACCATGTTGCGCTGCTACATGAATGGACAAACCTCTAGAGAGCACCTTTCACATTTTGTGTTTTTAAAAGTGGCAGCATGAATCCTGAAGGAAGACAGAAGAAGAAGAAATAAGAGGAATCAGTGTTTGCTGATGCTGGCTAACAAGTTTGAGAACCCAAATTTTGAAAAAATATAGGATCATATTTATTATTTAGCACAAGAAAAAGCAAGTGTAAGTATTGGAAGTACGCTACGGGCACCTGATGGCCACACAGTACAGGTTCTGATACCAAATCTGGTATCACATCTATTCTGGAGCTCCCGTAGGAGAGTTGCGAAGGTGGATGTGGGGATACTCACAAGTCTCAGGTTAAGGGTTACATATTATAAATTTTCCTCTTTGGCCAAGAGGATTTTTTTTTCTTTTCATTTTCATTATGAGGCTTCAAGTCTTCCCCCTGATTCCATAGTTCCACTGGATCCGAAGCTGAGCAGTAAAATGTAAATCAATAACAAATTAGCAGAAATAAGCTACCTATTTTATTTGGTACAAAGGTTATTGATCAATTTTGTAATGACATTTTTTGATTTGAAGTCATATTTTGAACACTCAAGTACAAGGAAGGGAACTGATCACCAGTTGGTGAGTTGGGTTTGTTGCATGGGGTGGTGAACTAATGTTTAAAATAAAATATAGCAGTGTTTTTCGGTTGTTCATGGAAGTCTGACAGAAAAAGACAAATTTCATTTCCATCTACAAAAAGGCTGATTCCTGGTACTGAGTGCTGACAGGAATCAAATGGCCCATGTTACAGTCTTCAACTGCTGGTTGCTTACATGATTTAACTGATATGGGGACCAGAATACCTGCAATGAAAGCAGTTACAGAAGCAAAAACCTGAGGGAAAAAAAAGATTTTTAGATGGTCTCAAAGATTTTCTGATAAACTAGCAGTGATTCAGGAGGGGTGATGTGCCATGCCAAGTAAGTTATGCTAAGCAAGTGTGAGGGAGGGTTGACCTATATTGGGGTTATTGGTGAGCAATGGAGGAAGCATTATGAGGAACTCCATAACTCAGTGGAAATGCCCTCATTTCAAAAGATTCTATCTGTGGCTATTGTAGTTAGAAACCTTTTTAGTGGCAAAGGTTCAGGGATAAATGTTGTCAGAGATGTTGAAGGCACTAATCAATGAGGGGGATTTTCCAGTGTGTATAAAATCAAAATTGTTGTTTATCGATTTTTGTAAAGGTCTCTGTGTATATTTGCAGAAGGTGCATGATCATGTGCCTTAACATTATACAACAGGAGTATAAGATACTACAGTAGGTACTTTATATATGGAACGTCTTATAATGAAACGCAAACTCACACTTTGATTCCAGAGAGATATGTCCAGAAGATCCTTTGAAGATCTTACACACACTAAAGTACATACAGTAGTCCAGGCATCAAGGAAGGCAAGGATGTATGCCAAAGTATCTACTAAAGGAGACGTTTCAGTTCCATCATTTAAAGCAGAAAAATCTAATTGCTAAGCTCTATGCTGGGCAGGATTGAGATTTTCTTAAACCTTGGCTGGATTTCCTCTGAATTACCAGACAGGGTGGACAGAGCAAAGTCTTCAAGTCATCTTCTATGTGCAAAAAGTCTCATTAGTTTCCTTAAGTTAAAAGTTCACTATTTGCATAGTTAACTGGGATTCTTGCCTTTTTCATGCAAAAATTTCACACTTTTTTATGCTTTTTTGGTTGCTTATTAAACCTTTTTAGACTTTTCATTTCTAAAGGTGATGAGCTTTGGAAAGAGAATACATAGAATATAATCACTATAAAGCACTCGGGAGGCTGTTAATGCATAGAGCATATGTTAATATCTAAAAATTGTTTAAACCCTTAGTACCCTAGGTTTACTATAGTACTTGGACAATAAAATATGCATACCTTTACCAAAACATTTCCTACATCTCAGTATTTTATCAGATGAATAAATGAGTATGTTTAAATTCCACTAATGTTCTAGACTTTTCATATCTGCACAAATGAACTAAAAAACTTCATCTACAGTAAGGTTTCCATATGTATTTAGTATTAATTTTGCCTCTGTACTCCAACACATTGAATTTGAAATGCAGCCATTAAGATGTGATTGAAATGAAGAATTTCACCTTTAATTTAAGGCATTTAACAAACATATTACATTAACCGTTCAACGAATACCGCCATATTTTTTATAGCCCCTCAATTTTCACAGGCTCACTGTAATCGGACAATTAACTGATAAGCAGTTTCATGGGCAGGTATGGCTCATTTCCTCTTTATTTCATGACAAATCAAGGAGATAAAAGGTCTGGAGTTGATTACAAGTGTTATATTTGCATTTGGTAGCTGTTCATGGAAGCTCTCAATATGCAGTCCTAATTCGATTCAATTCAATTTTATTTGTATAGTGCATTTAACAACAGACATTGTCACAAAGCAGTTTCACAGAAGTATATAAATTCTGAATATGAACTTATGAATCTATAAATTTATCTATATATATCCCTAATGAGCAAGCCTGTGGCGATGGCGACGGCGGCAAGGAAAAACTCCCTGAGATGACAAAAGGAAGAAACCTTGAAAGGAACCAGACTCAAAAGGGAATCCTCATTTGGGTCACACTGTGTAGTGCAACACTTTTCAGTCCTTAGAGTTTCTGATGAAAAAGGCCATCATTCTGGAACAAGATTTTTTGGACAGATGAAACCAATATTAACTTGTACCAGAATAGTGGGAACAAACTATATGAAGAAGGAAAGGAAGGACTCATACCACATCATCTGTCAAACATGGTGGACATGGGCATGTATGGCTACCAGTGGAACTGGGTCACCAGTGTTTATTGATGATGTAACTGCTGATAGAAGTAGCAGGATAAAATCTGAAGTGTATAAAGCTATACTTTCTGTTCAGATTCAGTCAAATTCTGCAAAACAGTTAGGTTGGCGTTTCACAGTACAGACAGATAACGACCCAAAACACACCACAAAAGCATCCCAAGAGCTGCTTAAGGCAAAGAAATGGAATGTTCTTACATGGCTGAGTCAGTCAACCCAATCAAGCATGCTTTTCACATTACTAAAGACAAAACTGAAGCTAGCTGCACTAAGGGCCTGGCAAAGCATCTCAAATTTAGGAAATTCAGCATTTGGTGATGTCCATTCTGTCATGCTGATTGAGTTAGAATAGCAGCCTGGATGCTTTAAAAGGAGGGAGGTGCTTGAAATCATTGTTCTTCCACTGTTAACCATCGTTAACACGTGCAGTCATCATTGCTTTGCACAAAAAGGGCTTCACAAGCAAGGATATTACTGCTAGTAAGATTGCACCTAAATCAACTATTTATTGGCTCATTAAGAACATCAAGGAGAGAGGTTCAATTGATGTGAAGAAGGCTTCAGGGCACCCAAGAAAGTCTAGCAAGCACCAGGACCATCTCCTAAAGTTGATTCAGCTGCAGGATCAGGGCACCACCAGTGAAGAGCTTGTTCAGGAATGGCAGCAGGCAGGTATGACTGCATCTGCACGCACAGTGAGTTGAAGACTTTTGGAGGATGGCCTGGTGTCAAGAAGGGCAGCAAAGAAGCCATTTCTCTCCAAGAAAAACATCAGGGACAGACTGATATTCTGAAAAAGGTACAGGGATTAGACTGCTGAGAACTGGGGTAAAGTCATTTTCTCTGATGAATCCCCTTCATGATTGTTTGGGGATTCTGGAAAAAAGATTGTCCGGAGAAGAAAAAGTGATCCAAGGAGGAAGATCCAAGATGGCGGCATGGCAGTAGGACGCAGCGGCCACTCCGGATCCGAAATGGTGCTATTTTGTGCTATTTTGTTTCTTGCCGCAACTCCGACGGCATATGGACACCAAAATAAACGGTGTTCATGTCTACCCATGCCAAACATTGCTGGACTTTAAGGAACATTCAAAAACTGACCTAAAGGATGACCTGTTGGAGACACTACGCGTCCTTGGGTTTATGCCGAAACCAGGCCTCCAGTCCTTGGCGTTGCCTGGTGCCAGCGGCCGGGGTAGGGTCCGTTGTCAGCGGTATGTGAAGAAGCAGAAGCGCGGAAAGTGGGCGGGGTCCGTGCTAGGCTAAGAGCTAATCCTAGCCAGCCGGCTTTTCCATCTATTTTGCTTTCCAATATCTGCTCTCTGGACAATAAATTTGACTACATCCGACTTCAGCAAACTAGCCAGCACGAATTTAGAGATTGCTGCGTCTTTGTTTTCAGAGACAGAGCTCAGCGACAGAGTTCGCTCCAGAAGTCAATGCTCCAGAAATTCCATCAGCATGTGCACTTTACAACAAGAGGGACAAATGCACTGGATCTTGTTTACACATACATTCCGGGCATGTACCACGCAGAGCCCCGCCCCGCCCCCACCTCGGCTACTCAGACCACATCTCTGTTATGCTGATGCCAGCATACAGACCTCTCATCAGATGCACCAAACCAGTTCTGAAGCAGGTGAGAACCTGTCCAAGAGGAGCCATCTCTGCTCTTCAGGATTGTTTTGAGCACACTGACTGACATATGTTGCAACCAATGGAGGCTGCAACCAATGACGACAACACTGACTTGGAGGAGTACACGTCATCAGTGACCAGCTACATGAGCAAGTGCATGGATGACATCACTGCCTCCAAGACCATCATTACATGCTCCAACCAGAAGCTGTGGATGACTGCAGAGGTGTGTGAGCTGCTGAGGACCTGTGACTCTGCCTTCAACGCAGGTGACAAGGCGGCCCTAAGAACAGTAAGGGCCAAACTGTCTCAGGCCATCAGAGCAGCAAAGCACAGCCAGAGTATTCACAGCCACTTTCAAGATAGCTGCGACACACAGCACATGTGGTAGGGCATCCAGGCCATCACTGACTACAGGACAACTACACCTGCTTGTGACAGTGATGCCTCACTACCAGATGCGCTTAACAACTTCTTTGCA
>JAQQZU010000023.1:12150853-12169931 GCA_030068025.1 Parauchenoglanis punctatus | reverse complement strand
ACCGTGATCTCCTGTCCAAATTCTCATCTGATGTAACTTCTGCTAAGACTGCCTTCTATAAGAAAAAGCTGGAAATCCCTGCACAAGATCCACGCAAACTCCACAACATCTTTTCTTCATTACTCAATCTGCCAGCTCCTCCTGCTCCATCCTCCCTGACTGCTGAAGACTTTGCCAACTTTTTTGATTGAAAGATTCAACAAATCTGTCAGACATTCACTCCCACCCCAACTCCTTCACATCACACTAAGGATTCCCCTTCCACCTCACTGGCACAGTTTTCCAACCTAGCTACAGATGAGATCCTACAAGTCTTCTCCAATCATGCAATCCTACCACCTGCCCTCTGGATCCTATTCCTTCCACAATGCTCCAGACCATCTCTCAAGACTTTATCCCCTTCATCACCACCATCATAAATAGCTCCATAACATCTGGTAATGTACTTTCAGCATTCAAAAGAGCCAGGGTCATTCCCATCCTGAAGAAACCCACTCTGGATCCCTCAGACTTCAGCAACTACCGACCAGTATCACTTCTCTCTTTTCTTTCTAAAATCCTTGAACGCACTGTCTACAATCAACTGTCTCTCTTTCTCTCGGAGAACAACCTTGAGGATCCTAATCAGTCTGGTTTCAAAGTGGCACATTCCACAGACCTTTTGACTATCACTGAGAAGATACATGCTGCTAGATCTGCCAAACTGTCATCAGTCCTCATCCTCCTCGACCTTTCAGCAGCGTTTGACACAGTCAACCACAAGACACTGTTGTTCATCCTTAGGAATCTTGGTATTTGTGGCTCAGCATGGCAATGGCTTGCTTCCTACCTAGAAGGCAGGTCATATCAGGTGACATGGAAGGGATACACTTCTACTCCATGCAGGCTCTCCACTGGTGTCCCTCAAGGCTCAGTACTTGGTCCTCTCCTGTTTTCCATCTATACTAGATCTCTTGGTGAGGTAATATCCTCACATGGGTTCTCATACCACTGCTATGTAGACAACACTCAACTAATCCTCTCTTTTCCTCTCTCAGACACTAATGTTTCGGCCCGGATTTCTGCATGTCTGGCACATATTTCATCATGGATGGCAGATCATCAGTTGTAACTCAACCCCAGCTAAACTGAATTGCTATTCATCCCAGCTGATTCATCCCCACATCAGGATCTTGTAATCTCCCTGGACATCTCTTTGATATCTCCTTCGGTCACCGCACGTAACCTTGGGGTAACTATGGACAATCACCTATCTTTTTCCTTTCATATTGCTGATCTTTGTGGCTCATGCCGATTTCTCCTCTTCAACTTCAGAAGGATACGTCCATTTCTTTCCACACAGGCCACTCAGATACTTGTTCAGTCCCTTGTCATCTCAAGACTAGACTACTGTAACGCACTCCTAGCAGGTCGGCCTCTGAGCACCATTCGACCCTTGCAACTGATCCAGAATGCAGCTCCACGACTTGTTTTCAACCTTCCCAAGTTCTCCCACACCACCCCACTGCTACGTTCCCTTCACTGGCTTCCCATAGCTGCCCTCATCAGATTCAAAACACTGATGCTTGCCTACAAAACCAAAAATGGACCAGAACCCTCCTACCTCAGAACACTTATCACACTCAGCACTGCATCGCACCAATCCTCCAGCACTGCTCGACTGGTTCCACCATCTCTGAAGGTACAAGGAAGACATGCATCTAAACTCTTCTCTGTTTTGGCACCTAGGTGGTGGAATAAACTTCTCCTGGATGTCCGAATAGCTGAGTCACCGGGTGTCTTCAAACAACGACTAAAGACCTACCTCTTTCGGAAGTACTTGGACTAGCACTTATTTATTCTTCACTTCTCCACAAAAAAAACCAAAACAAAACAAAACAAAACCCCAACCCTTTCTGTATTATTGCCAACAGTTCTAGTGTAATAGTATTCTTAGCCCAGGTCCTAGTGAGCCAGTATCTGAATATATTTACTGATAGAGACTTCGAAACACTTATGTAAGTCGCTCTGGGTAAGGGCATCTGCCAAATGCTGTAAATGTAATGTACACTGTATTATGCCCACAGACTCAGAGCAGAAATTCACATCTGCCTCTTAGAAAGCTTGAACACCAACAGTGCAGCAGACTTTATGAAGTGCTAGCAAACCGGATCTGGATAAAGTGGTTAAAGATGAATGGATGATGGATGGGATGCACCTTTCTTTTAAATTGACTGTTTAAGAAATTCTGTACAGAGGGATATGTGAATTGATTTTACAGTTAGAAATGCCCCTGAATGGGAAAAAGGTTGGAAACACCAGACTTAAAACAAACAAACAAACAAACAATCTAACTAAAAAATAAAGAAAGAAAGGAAGAAAAAAAAAGTCATAATTTTTCACAGGTTCATGTGAACTATTCTTGTAGAAACATCAGTAAAGAAAAAAATAGAAACAGAAACTACAAAAATATAGAAGCCACAGTAGACTCAGAGCTCTGTTATTGGAATCCTATTGAAAATGGAAAACGTGGAAAATATAGTTATAGTCATAATATAGTTATGATAACTGTGGGAATCCTTTGGACAAACCAAAAGCTCTTGATTTTTTGGGGTAATATTGATTGACTGGTCATTTTTGATGCCCAGAATACTGTATATATTGTATAATAGTGTTTATGTGTGTTTGCTTTTAAAGGAAAAAATACTACAATGTGCTGTAATAAATTGTAATAACAGTAATAAACTAAACAAACTCAGTAGTTCATGCAACAATCCTTTGCCTTTTTTCCTTAAACAGTACTCCCAGGTACACTGTGTGCAGTTTGATAATGAAATGAGCTGTAAGTTTTACTGAGCATCCTGGAGAACCTGCCTCAGCTCTGCTGGACGCTTTCACTCACACACAGTAAAACACAGCAGCCTTTATTATGTTTTTGTCTGAAAAGTTTTCTCTTACATAATATGTTGCTTTCAAACATTTGTCAAATACAAATTATTTATAGGAGAAGTAAAGGTTGGAAATCTAAAATGCTTTTGTACTGACTCAATAATGCAGAATTCGGGAAATAAAAATCTATAACAAAATTTGCACAAGAAAATAGCTTAACACTTGCGTAGTTGTGTATATTTACTGTATATCGTATTGTATAGTTATTGTAGAGCTGAAGCGGTTAGTGCTAAACACAGAAACACGAAATTTAAGAAGAAACTGCATGTGTGTGTGTGTGTGTGTGTGAAACTAACTCACCGAACACAGCCGTGACACACAGCGCTCATAGTCTCTAACACACCAGTAACATCATGAGTATTGCGTTATAATCGGAACAGCAGCCCAAACCGAGGCTGGGCGCACAGCAGAAGGCCAGCACTAACCGCTGGGTGTGTTTACTAGGACCAAGTCACATTTTTCTGACGTCTGTCCCGCAGGAATAGAAACAGACACTGTCCATATATTGTTTACATATTATTTACTCTTTGCTCGAAATCCACATCGCGACCCTGGACTAAGATTAGACACTAAATGCAAAGACGGTTTAATTTGAACTGTTTGTGATTATTCCCTATACGGAGACAGTGAATCAGGCTAAACAGGTTAACGATAGCTAGCAACCTGTTTCGGTTTAACTGTCTGGATACACGTTAAACCCACCAACAGCGGCTTCCTTCTTACTGTAAACAACAGTTTGACAGGAAATAATAAATACTGCACAGAAAGCCTAATAGTAATAATAAAACCCCGAATGAAAGCGTTACCTGATGGTCGGAGATTTCACTCACAGCTGTGCCAATTCAGCGATGCATCCAGCACTTCCGGTTAGAGCCTGCCAACATGTACTCCATTATAAAAGCCCGAATTTCGATAGACGACTGTGTGGTTTAAAAAAAAATACAACATAACATAAATAAAATAAAATAAAAATAAAATTACCAAAGTATTATAGTTTGCATTAGAGTTTACAGATTATGCATCTATGTAAAGCATGAATATCATTTCTCACACATTGACAAATTTTGGGCTGTGTGTATTTTCATTCTCTGTACAAAAACTGACAAAGAAAAACAAATTATTATTATTATTATTATTGTTGTTGTTGTTACACTCGTTCACACCTAGAAGTAATTTAGTATAGACAATCCTCCTGGATGTATTTTGGGAGGTGGGAGAAAACCAGAGAACCCAGAGGAAACCCACTCCACAACCAGAACAACGCACAAAGTAACCCAAGTTCTGAATAAAACCAGGGACCCTGGCAACAGGATATCATGGTATCACTACCCACTGCACCACACTTAATTTATTTGTTTGTTTGTTTACATTAAGATAATAACCTTCATCTTTTCTGCAATATTTGATACTCATTTATTTCAGCCTGAATAGTTTTCAGAATAAGAATCACAAATGAATAATCATCACAAATACAGACAAACACTTTGAAAATAATCACATTTTATTTGCAGGTGAGTACAACTTTAGAAAGAGATCTGATTTTGGAGCTTCCATCATTATCAGAATAACATCAGTCATCATCAGCATCTGATTTGTCAATAACCTTCCTCATCCAGCGGCGCATACGGAACAAATGAGTGTAGAATCCATATTTCCCATCCCGATCGCAGCCCTCACCCCATGAAACGATGCCAATCTGATACCAGCGCTTATCATCAGGATTCTGCAAAGGGGTATGAGATTTCAGTTGGAGTTGGAGCACTCTGAAATCACGGACTCTATGAAGCCAATGTCTTGGAAGAGGAGAAAAAAGACAATAAGAGAATGCATTTTCCTACCTTCATTACAAAAGGTCCACCACTGTCTCCTTCACAGGAATCACCTCTTTTTGTATCCTCAGGTCTATAACCTAGAAAAATCACATTATTAGGCTTATTAGGCAAGATCTGACTTATTTCATTATTAATGTTAATAACTTTTTTACATAGTTTTCTTCTACAAATGTACCAGGATAGGATATGAATTCATGATCGAAGAGTCCCTCACCTGCACAGAACATGTTGTCAGTAATGCGGATGGTGGTGGATTTGCGGCAGGTTTCTTGGTCCACGATGGGCAAGTGGATCTGCTGCAGCTTTGCGGGAAGGTTTTGTTGGCTAGATGTCCACGACTCTTTCAGGTTCCCCCAGCCTGTCACACGACCCTTGTGGCCAACTGACATCAAACTACACACAAAAGTGATATATTATGCTTCATGTTATGCCCAAGTTATCAATCTGTAAAGTTATGACTTTAGTGGAGTGAATGGTGCTTGTTGAACGGATGAGTGAGTATGAAGTATATTATCTGAGTATGAATCAACTGAGGCAGTCAGGTTTATGGTGGAATAATATGGTGGATGACAATATAAAAAGTGGCTCACGTGTTTACAATGTTCTTGGTCGGCAGGCAGATGGGGTGGATCTCATTGGTGAAGAGGACAGGTTTCTTCATGTGCAGCAGGGCGATGTCTCTGTTCAGATTATCTTTCCAGTTATACTTAGGATGGAGGAGGATTTCATCAATAGCCACAATCTTCTCTATGCCTCTCTCATACCTAATATCACAGAGGCAAGCAAATATTTATAAAAAAGACACACCCAAATGATCTGTATCATGGGAGCCTGACTGAACATCAGCAACAACCAATAACTTGAACTATTTCTTCAGTGTATGGTTTTTAATATCTTAATGGTTCTTAATGGTTCTTAATCTGGACTTTTTTTTTGCTTAAAAATATTTTAAGCCTTTTCATGTCTTCACTGATATTTAATTATGAGACTGATTATTTTAATAAATCACTATATGTACAGCTTAAATCATCAAATTAAATTCCTGGGGTCAGAAACATAGTACAGAAAATGAAATCAATACAAAAACATACTCAATACATATTCCATTCCCACATGGAAGAATAATCTACTGATGTGTTAGTCTTAAAATGGTAAGTAAACCTGCACAAGGCTCTAATTCTGAGCACAAAATAAATTTGTTGTTTATTTAGATTATATAGCATTCTGGTGCCTTGTTTTGTTTATATCAATAAATCATTAATACAATTTTAATCGCATTATAATTGCAATGAGCTCACTTGGCCCGCTCATGTTTTCCAAGTCGCACAAGAATGTCATCAATGGTGTAGTTCTTGCCCCACGGTGGGTAAAGGATGCAGTGGGCAGCAGTGAGGATCCACTCGTCGCTGATCAAACTGGCTCCGCACAGCAGCTCCTGAGGACTACGCTTATACAGCATCACTTGCCTGTCAATCACAGCACATAATCCAATGATACATCAAGTTTCCCAGGTCTCTGCAAATCAAAATCAGCATCACCCTTGCAGGAACGTGTTCTTTACATGACTACGAGCGAGATTTTTTCAGTTACCATGGTGCACTTCCTACTTCAGCATTCTCCCCTTGTACAATTCTTTGTTCCAAGGATTTGATTAGCTCAGCTTCTGTTGGATCTTCTTTGTTTAGTTTCTCAAACAAGGGTCGCTCGCCACATTCTGACAGCAGGAAGGATAAAAAAAAATAATCACTACAGCATGTAAAAGATGACCTCATGAAATAAGCAAAGAAGATTAACTAAATATATTTACTGCCTATTAAACTATAGCATATCCACTCAGGTAACACAAAGCAGGATTTAGAATAATAAACGTTACTTTAGAAAGAATCTTATAGGTAATAAATAATCATGCTTTTATTGGATTTGTGTGTTTTACTTTGTCCACCAGTCACAGTAAGTAGAATTGTGTTTATAACTACAAGTAAGTTACAGTAAATAAAGATAGAGGTGCAGAAGTTAAGAGATAATAGTAGTTATTTATGTAACTGCGTACTTTGAGAGTATGTAACTTTTCACCTTGTACACATCAGACCACATGTACACTACAAGTAAACTTCTCACCTCTTCTGCATTGATGAGTTTATTTTCTATACATTATGAGTGCCTCTTCTACTGAAATGCTAGTGGAATTCTGTAGCATCCATTAGTTTCAAGTTGGCTTTCCCTCATTTGCATTGCTAGCCCTATTGGATATACTGTAAGTCATGATATTTCACTAGTTATGTATGACTTCCAGAAATTACTGGTCCACAGCAGTGGAGTATTAAGCTATACTTAGTGCACAAAAGGCACAAACAGAGGCATGTCTTTGTATGTCTCAGTGAGTAGGACACAGGCTCCAGCTTGCTGGAGATATAAGGCTTTTTAAGGCAAAAAGGGTCCACTTGAGGTCGGTCCCCACTGGAGTTACCACAGACACTTCCTTTAACCACTTCCAGTGGTTAAGACGCTGGTCTATTTCAGTTCCATTACTGGAGGGAGAGAAGTGTGGTGTCAACGGTGTCTGCTTTGCTAAAGGTTGGACCACCTTAGCGGCTTCCTCCCCAAGCAGATCTGCAGTTCCATTTAGATGGCGAGATGTGGCACCTCCACCTGGGTTTGTAGTTTTGGCCTCTTAAAATAAATCCCCAACTGAGGACTGTGATCCTACAGTCCAGGAAATACTTCTAAACACACTCCCCTAGTATATGGGACTTGTTTGCTCATTAGGTTAATTCATTAAGCTTTTCTCACCTTCCTAACTTCAGAACTTTCTGAAAGTGGCAAGGTGCCTCCAGCACCAGCCCAGTATAAAGTTCTAGGGAAAGATGGCTATACTTAAGCAGTAGTTAATGAAGGTACTGCATCATACTTTTCATAGCGATTTTGTTGGAAAGTCTAGGATGAAACTGGATGAAATTGAAGAACAAGTGCACTGCATCCACTGATCTTACCCAATTCTCCCTTGCCAAAGCTGCGAGGGTCAAAGAAAGTGTCCTTTTTGGCTCCAACGGTTCTGTGTCGAACACCATCTTCCTCTATCTCCCCATCCAGAGGAGCATCTGAAAGACAATGTACATGCCTCTATAATAATACTAATTTGCAATTAGGGGCCACAGAATAAAAAGTAAATGATCACAAGACGACAATGAAAACTTTTACAATTATTATTTTGGGGCTAAACTCACCACAGAGCTCCAAATCACAGTAGTCTATGGTGATGTTTTCTGCCTGTTTCACATAGCACCATGGTCCCTCCAAATCTCCATCTGGGTTCCTGCAGTAGTTTTTCAATAGAATAACCTCTAAGTTGAAACCCTTTCCTACACTCAAAGCTTTCACTTTGGGAAGGTTCCAATCTAAGCAGGTGTGTCCATGCAGAGTCACGGAGATTGTGCCAGTGTAGTTCTCCCCAGTGCCCTTTATACAGTCAGATTGATGGTAGCGCTCAGCCACATTCTTTACTTGGACAGGTGGAACAGTGAGTGGTAACTTCTCACCTGTGGGGAGAGAAAACACAGAAAAACTTAAGCTTATCATGCAAAAATAAAAAATAAAATAAAATAAATCCTGACATCTACAACTCTAGGGCCAGGACAGATTTGATTTTTGGATAAAGATTGTAACATTAATTTCAAGAAAAATTCCTGTTTAAAAGGGCTCTCAGTATTACACTTCCCCTCCATAATAATGCATGTAGGCTACTGGGACATGAGATGCATTAAAGCATAATATCCTTTTTTTCATGAGATTATTTGTTTATTTGTGTAGACTGGTTAATTAGTCTGTTTCTATGAATTGATATGTATTGCTCCAATTAACTAGTTGCAGTTCACAGTTTAATTCCCTATGAAACAAAATAGTAAATCATCATGTATTAAATGTGGGTAATTACAGGCTGCAAACACTTGCGAAGTGATTCCGCACATTTCCACATCTATTAATATTAACTTAATGATATAATTAGGCTAAAGTATGATGCAATGTTTATTGCACAATGGAGTTTTTGGGATTGTTAGAAAACCACCTCAACTGAACAATAAGGTGAGAACGTGTTTAGACACCACAAAGATTTTCTTGCCATCATGACTGGCTAATGAGGTGGTTCATACTTCTAAGAGCCTTTTTTTCTTTGTGCTGAGTTAGTCTCAGGTTTAGAGGACATGTCCGTTTACAGTTATTAACAACCCCAGTCTCCTATAAACTCCATCAAGACAGCTGTACTGGTTGGAATAATTAAACTGACAAGTGGGTACATAAGAGTTCCTTACACGGTGAGTGAAGAGGCCACCATCAAAGCTCAATTTGCAGCAATGTCTGGTTTCCCAAATGTAATCAGAGCAAATGACTCAACTTGTGTTGCTGCTTAAAGGGTGATGGCATTGCCTGAATGCAGCAGGTGGGAGACTGATATACCAATGAGGAAAAAAGTCTATGAGAATATGTGCTGCGCTCCATGTCATGGCTCCTCATCTTTCCTAACAACTCAATTAACTGATCCACATCTCTACCCATATGATGAGCTCATCCACCTGAGACCATAGGCATATTTTTTACAACCTCTTTTAATGCCATTGGTATTTCAGACATAACCATTTTATTTATTCTAGTTTATTTATCAAGTTTTAAATAGAAGTAATTGAGTAATTTTTGTCTTCATTCCATTCCAACATCCTCAAACTTCCATTTCTGATTCCCCAACATTCCTCTTTTTTACTTTTCTCGTCCCTTTTGTTAGCACTACCTCGCTCAAAAAATGAATGGGACACGCCACATTTAAATATGTATTTGGTAATTTCCATTGACAATTTAAGGATATTTTTGGGCAGTAACCAGGAGGGAGAAGACGCCTTTTCACCTGTGTGTATTTTCAGCATGCATGTGTACGTGTAAGCAAGGTTTTATTGCTTACGCTGGAGTTTTTTTGTTTTGTGGTTTCTGGGTTTTGTGTGCTAATTTTTACTCAGAAATTATAAATTCTAGGTTTCATTGTTCAGTGCAGGATGCTTTAAAGTCCATACCACATTTTGGAACTGCACATTTCTCTGTCCTGACAGTGGGGTCACTGGTGTAGCACCATGGCCCACTGGGTCTCTTATCTGGATTCCTGCAGAAATTCTCCGGCAGGTTCAGCTTTGTTGTATTGATCTCACTGGAAACAAATGAAATTGTGAAATAAATGACCAACAGCAAAGGTTGACAAGTAATATGACAGAGAGCAATGTTTAAAACAGGGATCCAGTTTTGGAGTGCTACATTTCTCTGTCAACTCTCGACAAACAAAAAAAAAATCAGATTATATAACACGTTATATACACAATAATACGTTATAACCAAAGCTCAGAGAAATGAATACATACGTGATTTTGTGAGGGAAGTTGCTTTTCCAGTACTGGCATGGCTTTCCTGAGATAGTGATATTAATATCACCGTTGTAGTGTTCACCAGTATTAATGTAGCACAGACCTGTCAAGCACATACAGGATTTAGACAAAAAGCACTGCTCTACTATCTGTCGTGTCTCCACTGGAATAGGTATCACCATTTCTCATTTTTTCAATACAGTGAGATGTATTTGGTCTGTCTGTCTGTCAATCAGCAAATATGTTTATTGCTGTTTTGTAACTTCATTTCATCATCGATACATCAGGAGTTTAACTCTTACCTTTTTGATCTATACAAGTTCGAATTCCTCTGACAGTATCCACATTCCGCTTCACCGTGGGGCCAAAACAAGCTGAGGGGCCACAGAAATGTAACCAGGAAAAAAAAGAAGGTAAAAGGAAACATTATGCCAATTCATTTAAATTTGTCAGACAAACTAAGAATATGGAATATTTAAATCAGTGAGGTTTAGACTCAAATCATGTAATTTTTCTCTTACATCTCTAATATGTGATTCCATCTTAACCAATCAAATGAACCAACACCATTAAGCTAAAACATTCAGAGATTTTAGCTTGAGTAAGCTGACATCATCTTAAATCATATCCATATTCCATACTTCCTAAAAGTACTGGAACAATTTCCTATTTCTTACGGTCTTATTCTGATACCATAACAAGATTAAAAAAAAAAAAAAACAGAACATTTCAAAATAACATTTCTGCTACCTTGATGCTTCTTTTTTGCCCAGTTAATAATAATATTCACCTTAAGGACTTTGCCAGATAACACCCAAACTGTTTTTAATCATGTCATACTAAAATAATCTAAAAGAAAATATGGGCAAATCAACAGAAACAAAAATCCATTTAAAGAGCTTTAATGTAGAAAACTTAAATTTCCCTGGTACAAGAATTCAACATATTAAGTAAATATTGTTTACAAATTTCTATAGATTTTTAAAAAATAATTTCAAAATCTAGATTGAGATAAGATAGCCAGTCAGAATACTGGTTACAGAACACAGAACAGGCTGAAAGTCACAGTATGAAAAATAGACATTTAGAAATAGGTTTGAAGGTTATAAATGGAAAATGACCAGTTACAAATGAATTATAACTGTTCTTGGAACTATCATCATATATAATATAATTTACCTAATAGTTTTAATTAAAAACAGTGTATGAAAACTTCTAGGGTGGCTGTTATTTAAATGAGATGCTTCCTAGCTCCATCTGATTCCTCCCCCATGTTCAGTCAGCTTGGCATTATTGACAACCATAGTAGAAATTCTGTCTTTGAAAAACCAAATTAGTGTGTCTTCAGGGCTAATACCTCGGTATAGATGAATCACAATCAAGCATATTGAAACTGGGACTGATTTAGTAATCACTCTGACAAGGCTGGTGAAGGTTTGAACTTTGCTCCTGGTTCAATATCACATATTTACACAAAATGTGATCTATGCTGTGTCCTGTTTCATACAATCTTACCCAAGTATGTGTTCCAAAATGTAGTCTAAAAGACAGAGAAAAGAAATCATTAACTGTAGTACAATGTAACATACCCTATTTGTTGACAGCATTGAAAAAATTAAATACAAAATAAAATAAAATACTTATATAAGCACAATGAGCAAAGGAGAAATGTACAGTTGCGAACAGCACTATACTGGCAAAGTGTTACGTTTAGCTGGAACAATATAGGTTTAATATAGTTGTTAAAGACTGCAGCTATGCGTACCGTTTTATCAGTGGCCTCAAACACCTCTCGAGCCTCCTCATGGTCACAGATCTCCTCCACACATTCCCTCTCCAGATTCCCTCGCTTTAGCTCCTCAAAAGGTGTGTTTGCTCTCTTTGCTCGGATAACCTGAGAAGCCCTCTTTTCTTCAATAAAAACTGCCAAAAATCCCCACAAAGAACAAGTGTCAAGTAACACTACTGAATAGACACCAGCATAATCACTATTAGTACATGTAACCATTTCATATAAAATAAATAAATAAAAAGATATTAAATTTGCTGTACCATCATGGCAGAGTGTCAGCTGAAACACTTGGCTAAGAAGAAGTGTGACGAGGAGAGGTGCTGGTACTGCTCCCATTCTTTACAGTGATAAAGGCTGCAATCCTGAAAAGCCCTGGAACATCCCGCAGAGCTGGAAAACTGCTAACAAATCCCAGAAATCCTCCTCCTGCTGCTCGAGTTAATATTGAACTACTGGAGTTCAAATAGAACAGAGATTAAGTGTATGATGGAAGCAAGACTAGAGCCATCCACGCAAGCTTATATCTCTCTAAACAGTGATTCAGCCGAGGTGTTCCAGTACACTCTCAGAACACTTAGTGAGATATGAACCATATATTGGGTCAGTTATCATTTTGACGGTGCAATGTTGTCATATATAAAAACAGTAGATATATTATGAGTTTAAAAACAATAGACACTGGTGCAGTTTAAATTTGAGGCTTTATATTTGTCTGTAAAAGTTTCACATTCATCATCAAACAAAAAGCTTTTAGTTACCAATGCTATTTCTGTATGAAATGCTATGTCGGTGTTGGCCAATCATCAAATGGATGTAGGATTATAGGGTCATGTCACTGAAAAGATCCATTTGAATGCAAAGGTTTGCATCCTACAGGTCTTTTAGGGAAAAAAAACACTCTATTTACAATTTATTTACAAATAAATGGAAATCTAGCAAGTCAAATGGATACAGATATTAACGGATATAAATAGAGGTTAAGCAATATATATATATATAAAAACGATGTTCCATGATGCATTCAGTCCAGAAATGATCTGAAAATGACATGTGCCAGTGAAGATATGTCAGAAATAACACTAGGAGTGAGGTTGGCTAGGCTACAGTGGGCTGAATGAGAGGATTAAAAATTGTCCAGAGGATGCCAACGTTATGCAAACAGTCACACTATTAAAGTTTAAATCATTATGCAAATAAGCTAGTGAAAAATATATTTCACTTTCTTCCATCCTTCAGCCTCAACTTGTGTGCTGTTTGACAATCAGTTTCTGATCTAAATTTAAAAAATAATTACACCAAAATAACGTACCAGTGGATTTAGCTCTTGATATTGGGACTAAATCTGCTGTACATGCCACTTTTTTGATTTGGGTGACAAAGATTTAATAAACTGACAAAAATAGGGAGATGCAATTTGAGATTTTCATGCAGCCTCACTGGCACCTCCTTCAGTTTGATTATCTCTACTATGATGCCTCTATATACTCTATGTACTATGGTACCTCTAAATATACAATCTGTGATTATTTCTACTGTACTGGAAACTGGAAAAAAAACCAACTCAAAATTGGTAATAGAACTCTAATAATCCTACTTACAAAGTAGAGATTTGCCAGAGATTCAGCAGAGATTTGTTTTGTACACAGTGTTCAGATCTGGCACAAACAGTGATGAAACAAGGTTCAGTGCACAGATGAGTCAATATTTACAAATGACTAACTTAACTGCTGCCATTTTAGAATAACCTTCTAATAAAATGTGGTAGCAAGTCTTTGAGCAGTGAGAACACTCAACATATTCAATATCTCCAATCATCAATTCCTGTCTCTATTTCAATAATCTCTGCCACTGAGTTTAGCTCATCATGTCCTTGTATTACAACCAGGTTACTGTTCTCGGCCTGCTCTTCCACAACACCACGTTTAGTATTCTCGTCCTGGTTGGTATTAGCATCCTGCTGATGTAAAACAATAGCATTAGTATCCTGTGCTTGAACCAGAATGCACTTGGTACTGTCCGTGGACACAACAATTTCTATAATGTCCTGACTGAGTTCCATCTGCACCAAGCTTTCTTCTGCAACAACTTCTCCAGAGTGAGGAGTCATCTTGGGATCCTGCATGGTGTGAACAAAAAACAAAGCTTGCTCCTTTTTCTGCTTCCCTCCATCACCCTCAGACTGCTCCCTGTCTTTATGGCTTGATTTTCTAGGCCGCCCCCTAGTTGGCACCAGGTGCCCGGCCTCTGTCCGATCTGCATGTACTCTGAGGTGGCGCTGTAGACTTTGCATCAACGTGTATCTGCTTCCGCATATCTCACACTTGTGTGGCTTTTCTTCCAGGTGTGACTTCATGTGCCTGCGGAGCTTGGTTGCCATTGTATACCCTTTCCCACAATCCCGGCACTTATAGGGCCTGTCATCCGCATGCAGACGTTCATGGGCCCGCAGTGTTTGGGGATCCCGCAGCGCTTTGCCGCACACAGGGCAGAGGTATGCCTCACCCGTGTGGAAAATCAGGTGCCGCTTCAGCTCAGGTGCCTGTGAGAAATGGAGCTCACAGTGAGGGCACGCGTAGGGCTTTTCGCCTGTGTGGAGGCGCAGATGCCCCTGCAGGTTGGATCGCTGGCGGAAGCGCTTGGCACAGTGCGGGCATGCATATGGCCTCTCAGCTGAGTGCAAACGCTTGTGGGCCCTGAGAGAGTTCTGGTTGGCAAGTTCTTTGGCGCACTCTGAGCATTTGATCCTGGGGACCCATTTGGCCTCATGGACCACCTTGTGGGCTCGCAGAGAAGGCCGGCGGGCAAAACCCTTGCCACACACATCACATACAAACGGTTTCTCACCTGTGTGTAGCACTTGGTGCTCCTTGAGGTCACGTTTCAGACCGTAGCTCTTGTCACAATGCTGGCACTTGAAAGGTCGTTGTCCAGTGTGCAAGAGTAAGTGAGCATGATAACTCTCCTTGGATCTGTAGCGCTTTGCACACTCTGTACAAGCATATGGCTTCAACTCAGTGTGTGTGAGCTTGTGCTTCTTTAAGTGGCAAAGCTGAAAGAAACTTTTTCCACACTCATCACACTTGTACTTGCGCTGTCGTAGATTCTTGATGTCTTGAGAACCCTCTTTTCCACTTTGCACATGCACAGACCCTTCTTTGGGCTTATCATCTGAGTTAGCGTTCTCCTTGGCGACCGAGATCTCTTGGCTATCTTGTCTATTCCCAGTTGTATAATGTTTGGTCTGAGAGTTTTTGGTAACATCTTCAGCAATTCCACTTCTTTGCCCTTGAGACTGCTTGATTAAACGGCTGCTTAGTGAGTGTATTGTGCGGGGTTTCATTGCCAGGCGACAGCTGGCTCTCACAGCCACTCCAAGCTGCCCAGGTGGTTTTGCTAACTCCAGCGCTGTGGCTCCAGAAGTGCTCCCTAACTTCTCAGTACCATATGTATTCGTCACTTCTGTTTCAGGACTACCTCTGCATTCTGGTACATTCCATTCTGCACTACTGGCTGGATGTTTATGCTTCAGCTGGTTTGCTGCAAGACAGACAAATGCCACATGTTAAAAGTAAACTGGTAAAATAAATGCACAAAAATGCACAGGACTTTAGAGCAGTGCCTCTCAGTTCCAGCCATTTTCTGTGTTACTCAAGAGCTTGATAACTAATTATTGGTGAATGAAATCAGGAATAACATAAAGGAGCTTGTGTGTAAGTTGCATGTAGGCTATGCCATCACAGAAAGAGCCAGTCCTAATATCTGAGCAATATTCAAAACAACTGAGTGCGCAAAACACAAGGCAGCTAAACGGCTACTTCATTTCTACAAATTTGTGCAGAAATGTGATTAATGGAAGGAAAAAGTCCATACTGACAAACTGGAGCTTGTTAGTTAGCCCTCCGTTATGTCTCTAGTTTGGTGTAAGATTAATAGAATCTGTTTGATTTAAAGAACATTGCATGAAACAGCAGTGCTCCAAACAAAATGAGGTTTTCATCTAATCAGTGAGATGGCTGCATTATGTGGACAACCCCTTAAGCTCTCCTTATGATTGAGTTATTCATCTTAACACTTGTTATGCCATAACCACCATGGACGCAGTAACTATGGTAAAACATAGCAAAGGTATCAAGATCTACATGAGTGAGGAACGTAACTGTGGAACCTCTGATAGATTTACATATAAAATCTGAAATTCATGGTTGCCATGTTATTCATTTTTTTTCCTTTTTTTTAAAAAACTTGTTAGGAAGCTGAGAACAGAGATTACTGGTTACTTTGACAGATGCTTCCAATCAATTTAATTTAATTACATTCTTATTCAGAGATGCAAATAATACTTTTAGATTAAATAGCAGTCATTTACATACCTTCCCCCTCAGAGCCCTGCTTTACATAACATGGCTTTAGTGACTCATTCTCTCTTGCCCTCTGTGATCCTTCCTGTTTGCAGAGTTCTTCTGTCATGGTCACTACCTTACTATTCTCAGGTTCATTCAGAATTTTCTGAACTTCTGGCCAGACCAGGAGCTCTGTTCCCTGACTGATGTCCTTACAGGTCCTGAAACACAGTTTTCCATCCACCTCATGCACAGTGACGTTCCTTTGATCTTCACTCGGGGCAACACAAGCAAACCTGGATTATTAGGATATTGTGAGAGAGTGGGAAAAAAACAGTAAAAAATGACATTGTCTACATCTGATTTGAGTTTATTAACAAACACAACACAGTACATGTCCACATTCTTCAATTTAGTGCACATGATCATTTTAATGCATGTGAACATGAATTTCTCTCATGTTGCAGGACCATGTAGAATGGACACCAAATGCTGATATCATACCTCATCCAGTATGTTCTGTCTGAAATTTGTCCTTCACTTCCTTCCACGCACCTGCTCACTTCGGCTGCCTGAAACACGAGAAAACTGATGTAAGTTATATGATTGTACAACTAGACGGTATTGTGTGTAAACATACTATACCTCTTCTTCTTCTAGCACTTTGTCTGGATCTTCCAGCCCCAGAACAGTTCCAGTCTGTAAGGCCCATCCAACACACCACAACCCCATTTTCCCATCTTTAGCTAGAGAGGGCCCTAAAGTCATTCCACGGGGTACTAACTTCAGCATGCTACAGAAAGATTCTTTCACATACACTGACAGGCCCTCATTCTGAGTAGATGTAGCCACTAAGGAAAGAAGAATAAAGCATGAATATGCAGCTTATGATGAGGAACTTAGCAGATTTCATTAAGTGATGGACTCGACCATAGTGTCTGATCTATGGAATGATAGGTCAGATATGACACGAGTCAAACGCAAGCCCCACAGGCAGAACATGATCCACTGCCTCAAAACACTATGATCCATGGTCCACTATTTCACAGCATTTTCACCTTTACATATTAATTTAATGACAAATCCAGCAGAGAGACATTGCGGTGTGGTGTGTAGCACTGCCACCTCACAGCGCCAGGATCCACAGTGCAATCCTGAGCTCAGTATCGGTGTGCATTTTCTTTACATGTTCTCCCTGGTCTGCATGGGCTTTTCCAGAGACTTTATCTTTATCCGTGTTTCTCTTCACTCCATGTTCTCCTTTTTATCCATGTATCCAGATTGACTTTGGCTCTACTGTGACCCTGACCAGGACAAAGCAGTTATTGTAGATGAATGAAAATAAATGAATGAGAAAAACGCATCAACGGTCCTATCAGTTACACTCATCGAAATGGATGTAACTTATACAGCTATTACTTACAAGCTATTAGATAAAAAAAACAAATTGTAGAGCTTGTCTATCTCAGCTGAAAGCTTCTGCACCCTCACATGTATGACAAAACGCCAGTAAGGTTACTTGAAACTACACAGATGCCATAAAAAAGTCAATTTTTGTTTGAATAAATATCTTGCAACAATTAACCGACTGTGCTAAAAAAAAAAAAACTATGCTAAGTTTATTCTGATGGCGTCTGAGAGTACTGCGCATGCGCACTCGATTTGCGACAAAGTAATCCATCAGAGGCATATTTCAGCTCAGACTGTCAAGTACTTAAAATGCTGCAGTTGTATTGTCATTATTTTTATATCAGTTAATAAAAACGGTATAGCACAACAGTGCTTTAGTGTTTTATGTTACGGTTTGTATTAGGTTATCTGTTTTAATTAAATAAAAACAAATCAACAGAGTAGCTATACAGTTAGCTGAGTAATTTGGTTTATGTATTATAAATAGTTGTGTGGGAAGGTATTGCCATAGTCAGCTAATTAGTTTGGATATAATAAATATCCGTTAGGAATATTTACGTTAACTTTAATTTGTTGAAATTCAATTGCGGCTAAAATGCTAGTGAGATTTGCAGGGTTTTTCTTCACTAGCAAGCAGTTTACTAGCTAACAACACCGAGTATTTGTCCTGAACATTTTGCCTATTCTGTTTGTTTAAGTTACAAATAACATCAGCATGAGCGCAATGTTATTGTTTCCACTAACTTAGGCATAGGTTTCCTTTTCGCGTTGGCCACTCAAGTGTTTTTCCCTCGTCCGCCGAAACTCCGACAAATGCATAGCGCACCAACCAAAAAGTCGTCTAAAACCCGGAAGCAAAACTGTTTTGGACAGGTGTTACAGTCTAATTCGTCCCCTTAAACATATTCATTTCTTAAGTTCTTTGAACTGTTGCGACTTTGTGGAAATATATGAAGAGCTGGTTACATTCTAAAAGAATTGCATTTTCAGCCTTCACTGTGAATTCTATCAAGTTTGGTTCCCACTTTATTAATCGGGATTTAGATAATCTGCTTAACGTTTTATTGCTGTTAGGGAAGTTTTTTATTCACAAGTGCAGGTACTTTTTACAAATCTAAACCGTGCATCATTCACTGGCTGAATGAGCTTAAACTCTTTTGTAAATCCATGAAGCTTGTAAATAAGAAAGCCTATATGTTGTTTTCTTTATTTGAACGTTTTAAATTAGTTTAAAATGTTTTTTTTGTGTGTCTGTATATATATGTGTGTGTGTGTGTGTGTTAATTATGATGTATTTATTAGTGTTAGGTAAAATTCTTAGTCTACATTTTTATATCAGTATTTTTCTAGCCACTAACTTTAATTTTGTTTTAATTG
>JAQQZU010000023.1:12116710-12129805 GCA_030068025.1 Parauchenoglanis punctatus | reverse complement strand
TGTCATATTTTTGTATATTTGCACAATTGTCATATGCTGTCGTATTTTTGTACATTTGCACAAATGTCATATTTTTGTACATTTGCACAAATGTCATATTTTTGTATATCTGCACAATTACCATTGTTTTCTTTTTAAATCTTCATTGTACTATCTTTATTTCTCTTCTTGCACTGAACATGCCAATGACATAAGATTCTTAGATAGATAACTTCATAAATGAGCAGGTGTTCAGGTGTTTCTAATAAAAATGACTGGTAAGTGCATATGACTTTTCTTTACATGATGCCAAATGTCATGTCTGTTAGAAAAATTGAGCTATACATTTGGGTATTGTTTCACTTTTGCTAAAACTGAAAATAGATCATTTCAATTCAAACACAAATACAGGTTACAGTAATATATATCACCTGTTTTGGTGGCTGCAAGTTGACCCAGCAGTCAGCATCTGACATCATGCCCACATCAGCCAGTTTGAACCTCACAGTGCCCAGAGTGGTATTCCGGGAGAACCGGTCACAGACGTGTAAGGTCAGTGCCACCTCACCCTCCATACTCTCTGTGCTATCTGTAATACAACTACTGGGCAGGGAAAACACCATAGCCTCGCCCCATTGCACTCTTGATGCTAGCTTGCGTACTGCTGTCTGGGCAAGCCTCTGCTCTCCAAGTACGTTCACACACCCTGACACATAGCCCTCACTGCCAGTCTCCATGCTTACTTGCTCCGCTGCAGAGAGGGCAAAGATGAAGAGGAATAAAGAAGAAGAAGAAGAAGAAGAAGAAGAAGAAGAAGAAGACATTGTTTTTGATAAAGTGTTGATTTATTGAGTTCATTCATGTACTGGAAATGGTTTTTAACAGAATTAAAGAATAATCAAAATTTGCCTCAAAATGTATGGTTGTGTACAACAACCTAATGTATATAAAGTGTTTAAACCTTCCAAATTTACATCTTAATTTTCCCCCAGCATGGATGAATTACTCATTAATCAATCTTCGACCCTCTTTTGATAGTTATATCTAACAATCTGGCCATGTGTCAATTGTAATACAGTTCTAATTGAGCTAGAAATAGATATCTATTAAACCACATTTGCTTCATCTTTGATCCATAATGTTCTTTAATAAAGAAAGAGAATTAATGAGCATATTCAAGTCATTCCATTATTAAGTATTAACCTTTAGTAGTCTTCTGATGATTTGAGTATGTGTGTATCTTTGTGACCTTTTCAACAGTGTCTGTATTTCAAAACATAGTGATGAACACTAAATTACGGTTTCAGTGTAGCTTGCATTTAGAGTTTTTCTCATTTGTGACAGTGTATGCAAATGTTCATCAATGTGAACAAGTTTGTGTGGAAATACAGTATGGGCTTATTTGTCATTGTAGGTATGGGGAATATTCACAGGTGTGTAGGTCTACAATACCTATACACTATATAGTTGTGCAAAGCAAATACTATAAAGCCTGTCTGAGCCTTCTGTCTGTTTTGGTCTGGCTCACAGAATGATGAGTCAATAATGGAGAAAATCTTCATTACAGATTCTGATTGTTGCTTTAGGGCTTTTATTGATGCCTGGACTAGTTACTAATTATTCCACTAGAGGCCCTTTCTAGACATTATTTGGATTGTTCCCCAAGTATCAGTAGCACAAAATGTTCTTTTCCAACGTAAGGTGGATTCTGTATGCTGAGTATGCTGAATCCTGAGAAATAAACCGCAAATACAGACATTTAATTTGCTCCCAAGAGGTTTTGGTGCTCAAAGAATTTAACATTCACAGGCACTACAATATCAATCATGGTTTAAAAAAAGTGTGAGCAGATATTGACAGACACTGTAAACAACTAACAACTCTTAAAATGCAACAGCGTGTCATGACAAGAATGAGATGATTTTGTGAAGGCACAGTGGAAGGCTAGTAAATGTCAAATGTCAAAAAAAGAAGTAATAGCAATTTATTTGCCCTGTGTTTATTCTTATAATGTTAAAGCACTACAAAGTGATTTTCTGTTGTAGTCAGTCACTGACACCAATTTGAATAAACCTCATAAAATGACTAAAACACATGTTATTAAAGACAGTGATTGGACTATTGTCGTGGCTGCTCTATTGTGAAATTTTACTCAATGTTTTAACCAAGAGCTCAGCAGTGATAATGCTTTTTCTGGCCTTGAGGGATTCTCAAATACTCAATCTCTTTCAATGTAAAAAAAATAAAATAAAATAACTGACATCTTAGGCAAAAGTATACAGGCCATTATATTTCTTTATTTGAACTCTAATAATATTTATTCCTGAACGTTCTACTCACAGAAACCAAACCAGTCTCGTTTTAAAAACAATACATTTAAAACACATTTTGTGTCATGTTAATAACACATTTCCTAGTCTGCAGTTACAATTGGGTCCACTACTGTAAGACCAGTAGAGAAAGTGCTTCTGTTTGTGCCTTCTTTCTTTTTTTTTCAATTTAACACAAAGGTTTTCAATGCAAATGATATTATCAGCAACAACTTGTGTAAAGTATAATTTTAAAAATATATATGAATTTCAGATTTTTTTAGCATTTGGTATGTACCCTTTTTGCTTTAATGACAGTGTGCACTTGAGCTGACACAGATTCCACAAGTCTGTGTGAAGCCAGAAATCAAATCCACTGGCACGTTGTCTGAACTCATGCTTTAATAGAAGGCATATGACTCACGGAAAATCTGACCTTTTGTTCAAAGGAATTACATGGTCAATATCACAAATTTGCTTAAATTGAAATAGTGATCTAGAAATTGTGCAACATCTGCAATATTGAATAGTTAATATTTATTTCTTTATTTCAATCTTTCTTTATTAGAGTTTTCAAAATTCAACAACTTTCTGTTTCTTTCCAGTTTAAATAAAAATAATAATAAATGGAATATTTTCAACATGGTCACAGACTTTTGGAACCCACTGTGGATTCAAGCTGACATTGTTTATAATTGTGTTTTAAGTTTTGCAGTTTTCACCCATGAACATGCTTGAACATATATGATAACTAAAATGCAACTAAAAAAATAATAAGGATTCATGGTACATGCAAGGTTTGTAATGTAATGTGATGGCAATGAATATAATGTACAAATGAGTGTGTGTGTTTGTGTGTGTGTGTGTGTGTGTGTGTGTGTGTGTGTGTGTGTGTGTGCATGTGTGTGTGTGTGTTCTTACCCTCTATGATAGTGATGTGCAGCTCTCTGCTCTCGGTGTGCAGGCGAAGGGAGAAATGCAATTTAGGGTGCAGCACAGAGCTGTTGCTTGGAATTGAAGTGGATTGCTCAACAGCACAAGGTGTCTCATCTTTGGAATCTGAGAAAAAACAGCATTTATAAACTGTTTCACAAAATAGTTGGTGGAATATTGGTCTGTTATGTTGGTAAAGTGATATGATTGATGATGGGCTCTATGAATTTTCACCCCGGAAGTGCAAGCTCAGTTATTACACATATTTACATTACAGGTTTATCCCAACTTATCCCAAAAAGGCTTATTCAGAAGGATCAGGCTTGGGCAAAGTTCAAGAGGGCACTTAATAGTTTTTCTTTTTTTTTTTGGAACTTGGAGCATGGATGTTGTAGGGCTGCTCCCAAAATCTGCCAGGGGATATGAGTACATACTAGTGATTGTGGACTATGCTACCCAGTTCCCTGAGGCAGTGCTCTGGAAGGCCACCTCCTGTAACATTGCCAGGGAACTCATCCCCCTCTTCCTCCAAGTAGGGATCCCTAAGGACCTCTTAACAGATCAAGGTATGCCCTTTATTTCCAAGTTAATGTCTGAGCTCTGTCAGTTGTTGCAGGTTAAGCAAATCAGGATGTCCATCTACCACCCACAAAAATACAGCCTTGGTACCAGGTTTTTCCCTTCAGACTCCATGGAGTGCCTGCAACATTGCAGTGGCTCATGGATGTCGTCCAACAACCACACCACCAGTTCACAGCCTAGCTAAACAATATAGTGATCTACTTGTGCACATGGTCGGACCACCTATATAATCTGAGTGAGGTCCTGAATGAGGTCTGATGGGCTGGACAAACAACAAACCAATGAAAGTGTCTTCTGGGGCTGACCAAGGTACAATACCTGGGCTACTGCATTGACCGAGGCCTGCTGAAGCCCTAGGAGAAAAAACTTGGGGCAGTTAAAGAATACCCACAACCCATTTCCAAGTGACAGGTATGTGCCTTCTTAGGGTTGATAGGGTACTACCAAAGGTTTGTCCCTAAATTTTCCTCTCTAATCTACCCCTGACTCGGACCTAACAAAAAAGCAAAACTAGACCAGGTAAGATGATTCAAGGCAGCAAAGCAGGCATTCCAGACACTGAAGGAAATGCTCATGAACAGGTGCTAATGAACCCAGGTTCTGATCTCTTCACCATACACATCATACGCTTCAAAGACAGGCCTGGGCATCATACTATCCCAGAACTTCGATGGGGAAGAACACCCAGTCCTATACATAAGTAGAAATCTGACTAAGTAGAAATCTTATCCTGGACATAAAATGGGCCATTGAGGAATATACTATCTATATATACTATATACTATTGAAATACTATCTTTCCATTTCACTATGGTCACAGACCATGCCCCTCTTCTGTGGATGACAAAGGCAAAAGACAGTAATGCTCGAATAACCCGGTGGTTTCTGTCATTGCAGGACTTCTCATTCCAAGCACAAGCAGGGGTCCACCACAGCAATGCAGATGGGCTCTCATGGAGCTATGGACTATGGGCTCAAAGACCATGGCATTAAGCTGAGAGATGAGCGGGGATACTGTGACTGCAGGCCTCCATACCACACGCATAAATGGCCAGCCACCATGGTGCTGAATGGACATCGCCATTTCAGCACTACTATTGTAGACAACAAGAGAGCACATGGCTGCAAGGAGTGGGGGAATGAAGCATGGCTGGTAAGAGATAATCACTGTGTCTCCTCACCCTGCACTGCCAATAAGCTCCACCTAGACACATTCATCACTGCCCTCTGTACCTGAAGATGTCATCCCACACCCCCTCTGCAGTCCCATCTGCTCTTTCCACTCTCAATTAAGAAAATGAAAGCCTTCCAAACAGTTTCTCTTTGTATCTGTGTTCTGCTTGCCACTACAGCAAGTTGATACATGGTATACTATTCCTTTAATGGTTGGCTAAATGTTATCATAATATCACTCAGTGCCATGTATAAGTGGATAAAGAACAGGCATGGTGTGAGGTTTTCATCAGTAATATCATCATTCATCATTTATCTAAAATAGTTATATTGTTAGCATTATGCTATAATATATTATGATGTTTAGCCCTTCATTAGATGACCTGCTGGGGGGTGTACCCTGCCTTTTGCCCGAAGTCAGTTGTGATTGGCTCCAGCTTTCCCCAGTAGATGGATAAATGGATCAATGAATCGATTTATCAATGGAAGGATGGATATGATGATGTAACAAAAAAGATGATATTCACTTTTCATTAGAGAAGTTTTTACCTTGCCGTGGGAGAGCAGTAACCTTATGTTCCTCCATTCTTTGATCACAGTGATCAGGCTTAGTGAGAGCTTTCTCAGAGGTCACAGCATTTTCACTGTAGGTTATAACCTCAGGTGATGTGACATATGGTTTAGGTTTGTAGATCTTGGGGAACTTCAGCAGTGCCTGTGGCTGAATAGGTTCTGTAGATTTCTGGATGCTGAACTGAATTATAACCAAATTAAAAGAAAAGCAACCAAAATATACTTTATGCAAATATTTTAGTTAGGGAAAAATAATTAAAAACTAAATTGAGCATAGCTTATACTGTGATTTACGTGATTTTATCATGACTAAGACATTTCAATACAAAGCATTAAATTCCGTTTTAAGCACACAATACTGTAGACACATTGAAATAACTCAAATACTACAGAAAGCAATGAAAGTGGCTGAAACAGCTCCAGCTTCAGCTTAAACAGGTTTAATGAAGAGTTTGTAAAGAGCAGTGTTGTAATGATATGCTGATGTGGTACACACATAGCTTATGATAATTAATTTACATTTTCTTAACCTACATGCAGACTCTTTCTTTCCCCTGTCTGTCATCTGCATGCCTCTAAAGTGAGATGAGACTAAACAGTTTATAGTGATTCCCACTGTTTGTAGAAAACCATTTTCAGAAAATTTCCATATAATATATATCATAACCTCATCATTCTTAATTCACCAATTACATGGTTTCTTATTATATACAATGTGAAGAAAATACTCAAAACCATTTTAGTGACTTAAAAGCCCAATTTAACAATTTTCCAGCACATCCCTAATATTTTATATTTTCTCATTCTCATTTTGCCTGTAAAGTAATCTAAAGATTTAGTCTCATTTTCCAGAAAATGTTGCCATCCCAATTATCTATTCAATTGGTAATCTTTTTAATGCACTTTATTATAAAGATGCCAGAGAGAAACCATTTTTGTTACCATTTTTGTTTTACTTTCTTGGTTCCTTAAAGAACCTCAATCCATAATTCTTTAACTATTTTTTGTCATTGCCACAATAAATTCAATAAATATTTTCCATATAATCGTAACATCTATAATTTGTTTTATTCCTAATGTTGACACCAATAAAAATTCTTAAAGATCCAAACATTTTTGAGATGGTTAATGTTTCTGGATTTCTAAAAGGAATCTTTTCTGAAAGTAAATCCATCTGTCACAGAACACTGACAAACCAAAGAGCTGTTTATTGTGCTAGACAGAAACATTTTATGAATTTCAGTAATGTTCAGTACTTATTCCTTACTTTATTAGATCTCTTCATTCTATAGAGAAAGGCCAGTGAATTATTTACACCCTACTAAAGAATTTTCTGTTTTTTCTCTCTCTTAATCTCCTTTTGAATACATATTCACATTCAACATCTATCCCAAAAAGAATTTATGACTGTTGGATGTGAATGAATGTTCATGAATACACACTATTATGTCCACTTTACAAAGAGACTGGAATCATTAAATCTGTATGTGTGTGTGCATAACCGGAAAGGTGCACACACATGCCTTGTCTGCGCATATGTGAGTCGTGACTCTCACTCACTGTCCATTTTGAATGCTGTTTTCTTATGCGGTTATATACATTGATAGTCTGAACACTAAGACAGACTCAGAAATATCACCTAGATCAAATTAGTGATGCGTGTGAGAGCGTAGGTGGCTAGGTGTGTGATAGTTGCATATGAATGCAGATTTATAAGGGATGAGTAAGTACTGAGCAAGAATGTATGGAGGAGGTTTAGGGATGATTTCTGCACCAGTGGAGAGGTGTGAGGAAGGGGATGTAACAGATTGACTAATTGTTGTAGCACCAGTTGACTAATTCAAGGCAACGCCAGGCCAGGTGGTCTAATTATAGACTCATTTGATTCATATTCACATACACATGCACACACACCATGTGCAGTGTCTTGCCAATGGGTTTAGTCTCAAACAGTGAGCCAATTTTTTTTTAATAAATGGACTTCTGGAATAAAAAACTAATAATCTGGAGAAATATGGAAGATTTATTCATAAAAAAAATGGGGCAGGCTTCAACATTTTTCAAGAAAATAAATAAAAAAGATTTTAGAATATAAATGCCCAATGATTGAAATTTTCCACGCAAAAAATATTAAGAATTCTTTGCCTTTTGTCTAACAAGTATTATTCTCCTAACAACATCAAAGTCATAAATGTATTTTTAATTGCTCTCAGATTCCAGAAACTTATCATTTGACCAAATTTGAGGCTTCACATGATATAGTTCATTGGATTATGATTGGGGGGAAAAACCAAAGAGTCTTCAACACAAAAGAGACCAGATATTGACCTCTAAACAGCAAGCTTTTTGGAAATGTACAAAGAATGAAGCCTGTCCTGAGAGCAAGACACAGAATGCAGCACCTGAAATTCTCCAAGAAATTTTCGGCTAAATAATAACCCCAGACTTATAACCAGATCAACACAGAAATGGGTGCACAAACAGCTTAAAATGTTATACATAAAGAATTGTCAAAGATCTCTTTACATGTATTTCCATCCTTATTAGCCATTAGAGAAAGAGGTTTAGTGCTAATGGTTTGATATTGGGATGATATTTAATATGCATGAATGATAGCCATTTTAATGCTCATAGCACATCCATAATAAAATCTTTCTTTCTATGTAGTACCCCTGAACAAAGAGTTCTCCATTAAGAAAAGGTTTCAAGTAGACCTCTTTAGGAAACCTAAAACACTTAAGAAAAAAAACATTTTTTCCTAGAACAGGATGTTATCAAGGTAGAACCCCATTTTACCCGATTTTTCAATGTTATCAAGGTTATCTTATAAAGGTAGAACCCCATTAGGTATCTAAAAACCATTAACTAACCTAAAAAAAACAATGAGAAAGAGTGTATTATTTGTGCACATCCTGCACTATGAGTCATTTCAGGTGGAACAGAGAGAAATCACTAGAAAAGAGAGAAACCAGCATATTACTCAGGATAACGACAAAGTATCTTATGTTCCTTGGACCTTTGATGTGGATCCAGATACTATTTTCAGTACTGACTGAAAAGATAACAGCTTCTTCTATTTACAGCCTCCATTACAGTAAACAGCCAATGCTGTCTGTGGAGACCAACAGTCAGAAATCTATAAATAGCAAGCAGCATTCTGTAATGAATCCAATGCATGCTTTTAATAAATCTAATTACTACAGAGTCACAGGCAATTCAACACTGCAAACATTTAATTAAGAATCAATTAGTTGGTCTGAAAATAATCCTGTCTCATCGATGTCCTCTTTCAACTATTTGGAATGCAAGTGATACATAGCTCACTAAGTCATCTAGTGAAGGGCTATTAGAAGTGCAATTGATAAGAAGACACTCTCAGACACTTCAGAGAAAGCATTGATTAATGTGAGCAGCTCAGAGAGTTTGAGTTAAATGATATTGAAACGGACTGATTTGTTCTTCTGCCTTATGCAACCAGTCTGTATGTGTGTATGGATGTCTGAATTAACTCAATCTGTCTTCTTAATTCTTTGAAAAGAGGTTTTGGCTAGTACACCTAATGAAGCACACTCAAGTGTTGAGTGAATGTTTCCAAATTTCTGTTTATATCATGCTCTCATGTACTGAATATTTTTACTCCTTACCTGTGTGAGTGTGTGTAAGATGCTAGCTTTTGCTCTCTCAGAGTCGGTGCTGTCATCCGTCTCATATTTGTTCTTCTTGCAGTTCTTGCAGAGCAGGGACAGGCCACAGAGTGTGAGTGCTCCAGACACAGTTCCCAGGGTCGCTCCAAGAACTGCTGCCACTGAAACGAACATCCTTCAGCCCTGATCTACCAAAAATGAGCCAAGAAAAGAAGTCAGAAGAGGGATGATGTCCTTTTCAATCCTGTGTTTTCATAATGAGATTAGCAAGAGAAGAAATGATTAATGTTAGCGGAGGGAAGAGACACGCAAGTACAGAGGGGATGATGGAGCACCACGTGTGCTTGTATGTGTGTGCGATGCACCGTCTGCTGTATGATGTGTGCTCAGCCAAGCAGATGGTAGCAGAGAGCGAGAACAGAGAGAGAAGGAGAGAAACGGGGGAGGTGGGAAAGAGGGAGGGCTTTGGGAACTGACAAGCTATGCTCAATAAAGATGAGTCTGTCACTGACACTCCCACGGCCTCAATGACTGTGTGTGTGTCTGTGTGTGAGTGTATATCTGTGTGTGTCTGCGTGTGTGAGATCTGCGCATCCATGCGTGCGTGCACATTGACGTCAGAGCTCTGTGAAATCACCTTCACGGAGTCCCATATCTTCAGATTCTTTTCATTGCAGGGAAACCTTGAAAACATTTTCTGTACAATGACAAAATCATTAATGCTAACTATGCAATTTAAAACTGATCCTTTATAAAAAAAAAACCAAAAAGAAAACAAGATGTTTCTATAAAATGTAATGATGTTCTGTTAATCATGCATGGCCATAGTTTTAGTTTTTAGTTTTCCTTGTCGAATGTTTAAAATGATGAAAACTGCATCACTAAATGCTATTTTTGATTCTCCCCACAAAAGAGTATTCTAGAAACATGCCGTGTTGCCTTGGAAACAACCCCTTGCCCCATCCATTTTCAATGTACCTTGCTTGAGTCAAAAACTGAAGCTCATATCTAAGGTCAAACAATACTGAAAATGACATTTGTGACAATGAATATGACATGCAGATCTGGGATCAGACAGTGGTACTAAATATGGCAGGTGCATTCAGATCAAATCATAGTACTGAATATGACTCTCAGATCAGACAGCAGCACTGAATCTCTAAATCAGAACTGAGATGTAATTCAAATAGCAGTGATAAAAATCATGTTCACATCTAAGCTCAGACTATGCACTGAAAATGATACTCAGATCAGACAGCAACATTTATGAACCTCAGATCTGAGATCAGATGGCAGCAATGAATATGTCATTTCAGTATACGATCAGACAGAAACACTAAATATGACACAGAAAAGGCAGCAATGATGAATATATCACTTAGAGCTTAAAGCAGAAGCACTGAATATGTCACTTTGATCCGACTGCAGCACTACACATGGTGCATATCTGAGATCAGACAGCAGCACTGAATTCCTCAGTGGTAATTATTGACCTACTTTGACCTACATAGGCTCGGTTGTTCTCATTCAGTTATGAATTATGAAACACAACCCAATTCTGATGTGCACACCTAAGGTGGGAATCCTGGAGCCAAACTAGAACAAATTCCACCTTTTCTCTTAGAACTCTATCCCATGCAGTGCAATCATTTAAAAGACTAGACTTCACCCACTTGATGGTTTGATGGCCTTCCTTTGAATTTATGAAACACATTTCCAGCTACTAACATTCAGCAACAGGAGCTCTGTATGAGCCAGTGATGTATAACATGTATAGCAAAACATCATAAAAATCATTGACCACAGCAAAGAGCAAACACTGTTCTGTGCTGCCCCCCTGAGGACAGAAAGACAAGCAAAAGCCTCACATCCTTGTAGCAAATTTGTGTCATTGTTAAACCTGTAATGGACAGGCTACCACCTGTGATGAATCCATGTTATTCATATTATATTGTGATGCGTCAAAAACATCACTTTTATTACATATGTTCTGTCCTGAACCTGTACTTAAGTTCTTCCACATCAGCATTGAGCACAAAAGTATTTCAATTATTACGATCTGGAATTTTTCAAATATTTAAGATTGTATGAATGATGTTTAAGTGACCTGACACAGGAAAGGAATACTAAATAAATGTGTAATGTTTGGCATACTTTATTTTCACATTTTAAATAATATATACATTGTTAAAATTAAATATGAAAACCTTTGTAAGTACTTACACCAAAAAAGATACCAGGAGGAAATTAGAGAATCCTCTCCTTTTCTGCAACATTAAATGATCTTCTGTAGGACATGTAATGCATTATAACTACAATTTCTAAAGCACCATCATGGTATAACTTATGTATAAAGCATCTACACTGACCAGCCACTTTATTAGGGACACCTTCTCATTCATGCAATTATCCTGTCAACCAATCATATTCCAGCAGCACAATACATAAAATCACACAGGTCATTCAGGTCAGGAGCTTCAATTAATGTTCTCATTAAACATCAGAAATAGAAGAAAAAAAAAGTGATGTCAGCAACTTTGACTGTGGCACAGCTATTGATGACAGGTGGGTGGGTTTTTTGTTTGTTTGTTTGTTTATTTTAAAGTGACATTACAGAAGCTGTTGACCTAAGACTTTTATGCAAAAGTATCTGTAGAGTTTACACAGAATGGTAAATGTGAAAAGCAAAAAACATCCAGTGAGCAGCAATTCTTTGGGCAGAAATGCCTCGTTCATAAGAAAGGAGAATAACCAGACTGGTTTTAGCTGACAGGTAGGCTACAAAATATCAAAATCATTCTTTACAACTATGGTGAGCAGAAAAGCAATTCAGAATTAATACATCAAACAACAGCAGAAAACCACTTTGGGTGGTTCCACAGCTAAGTCATGTCCATAATGTTTTATTGGATAAGGTAATGCTACCAACCTATGTTGATGCAACAATATCCAAAGTTTCTGTGCTAAGCTTATATATATATCATTGTCATATCCATAACACTGGAACCACCCCTTCGGTTCCACTCCTGGAATCTGGAAGGAAGATGAAGGAAAAGAAAAGAAAACAACGGCTACCTTTTTACTGCCATGTGCTGAAGTGGCTCAAATCTGATTGTTTGCTTTAATGTGACACAGATCTGATCTTTTCAGGGCTGTGTGGACATGCAAATCCAATCTTTTCAAATCAGATTTAAGTCACTTTTATATGTGGTCCTAAATCTGATATGTATCCGATTTGTGGCTATACGACATGAATGAGAGGCTCAAATCAGAATTAATGTGGCTTTTTGCCTATGAGCAGGCACTCAGCACTGTCATTATCAGCCAGCGCATTGTTTTGTTGATTTGTGCTACCTATCGAGATATGCTACTTAGCAGGTGAGTGTTAGGATTAAAGTTAAGATTTCAGGGTTAACTTTAAGCTTTAAGTCTTAAGGTTAAGGTTTGGTTAAGGGCTATGGCTATGATAGAGTTTATTCTTTGCTATTGGTAGCATTTATTCATATCAAAAAGGGTAGGGGTAAGGGATTCACTTGGTTACAATCAACTGAATCCTACATAGTGGACCTTTAACTGACTTTTATCTGCATGGTTTTATTATGCATTGTGCTGCTGCCACATGATTGGTTGATAACTGCATGAATGCAAGATTTTACACAAATCCGGAAAACAGAATATATATTTTTGACAGCTTTTATTGTTGCATGAGGTAGTACATTTTGACTTACAGCATTCCACATACAAATGTTTTTTTTTTTTAAATTTAGCACTTTATATCTAGGTATATATTATTTATTTTGCCAATAAAATAACAGCTAATGACTATTTTGTCTGTTTGTCTGCACTGTTTGCAGTGTTTGCACACTTGCACACCTTGCACTTTATGTTGTTTTTGTTCTTGC
>JAQQZU010000023.1:12078342-12094280 GCA_030068025.1 Parauchenoglanis punctatus | reverse complement strand
TATATTGAATTTTTAAAGTAGCCAATAATAGGCAGTTGAGATTGAGTGGCATAAACTATCCACCATACAGTTTAGCAGCATGATTTAAGCAGATTTAGATACATTTGTTCAATGTTTGATACAGCAGGTGTTCCCATCACCAAAAAACAATAAGTTTTATTGTAAATGAGTAAATATTGTTAATATTATAAGTATGCCTTACCAATGATCACAATGTTTGTAAATCCAGTGAGATTTTTACTTCTGAACTTCACATTCAGGCCTCCCTGTATGAGATCACAAAGTAAGAAGGCATGTTTGTGCACAGAAACACACCTTTCCGCTTCCCTTTTTTTGTTTATTGTTTTATTACGTGCTGAATGCTGTAAATTGCATTGCGATCAGATCAGTAAATTTGCACTGAATTGATCTGATCTGTTATATGTAGTCGTTTAGTTTATTCTTTCTAGCATATTAATTGCTCAGCAACATTTATGCTGTGGCTTGTATATTTATAGATATCCATAGGCAGACCTACACATCAAAAGGTGACACTGAACTTTGTCTTTCAGAAGACCACAGACCTCAGGATGAAAGTGTTTGTGCAAGTGAGCGTGGTATTTGTTCTGGCCCTTATTGGCCTTGGTAAGTACAGTATGTACATATGACTTCATACAATCATGTGAGGTTTTCCTTTTTATATTTCAGATTTTTTTTAAGTACAATTATGAAGTTGTTTTCTCCTTTACTCATTGTCTCATACATAAATATGAATTAAAAAAGACAGGATTGTAGTGTATTATAATGTTCTTTACAATCTGTGTCAAAGGCAAAATGTTAGATGAAGGTCTAATATTTAATCACCTTTAATACAGTCTAGTATTGTTTTAGTATGATCTTTTTTTTACTGAAACATTTACTATGAAATAGAAAAAAGAGGGATCTGTCAGTTTTAGTAGTAATTCATCAGTTATGAATGACCCTCAAAAGGTTGACTCCTCTTTTTATTTATAAATTACAAAATCCTATGGAGAGTCACTATAGACTATATATCACTATAGACACTCTCAATAGTGATAGACTAATATGAGTAATCTTTTATTTTTTCTCCCTCTGCCCCAGGCTCTGCTATTAAGTGTTATGACTGTACCGACTACACTGGCAGTTGCAATGGTGTCACTACCTGCAGTTCCCAGTTCGATGGCTGCCTGACACTGAACGAGAGAAGTGGGTGACTGACACACACAGACACTTTAGTTACTAGTTTAACTATAGTTACCACTGTGGTGGAAAAACCTGAGCACACTTCTATGTGCTCTTCTGTACCTCGCTGTATAGTGGATACTTCACACATGTATAAAGAATAAAATCTTTGTCTCTTTATCAAGGAGTCCTGAGCGTCAGTCAGACCAGGTTTTCCAGACTTTTCCATGTCTTTACCAGGTTTACCAGCCCGTGTCTTGAGCTAGTTTCAATGCAAAATGTTTTTTGTATTCTTTCACTAAGCAAAATACCAGCACAAACAAAGTTCACACAAAGTTCTGCAGAGACAGTGTCTATACAAAATGTTATCATGAATTTCCTGTCATGGCCCTCTCAGGGAGGGGGGTACACACACACACACACACACACACACACACAGAGTGAGAGAGAATCATACACATCACACACACATACATATGTATATTAATTATATAATAAAGGCTTATTTCCCCTACACTGCATTATTCATAGCTGTAATTAAGTAGAATGCTTCAAGATGAACAAGTGATAACTGACTGATGAGGTAAAGTTCAACATGTTTCCATTTTGAATACATGGACGTTCATTAGTGAGGCTAGAACTGACCAAAATAATATTAGTTTGGACAAAGAATCGGGCCAAAGTAAGTGGTACACCAGTGTTATATTTTGTAATATAATTATGGGTAGCTTTAAAGAAAAGGAATAGGAAATGCATGGATATTATTATTTGTAGTAGATTTTCTATGAAAACGTATGTACAAGCCCAACTCCAAAAAAGTTGGGACACTGTGTAAATGTAAATAAAAAGAGAATGCCATAATTTGCAAATCCTTTTTGTCCTATATTCAATTAAATACAGTACAAAGAGTTCAAATTGATAAACTACTGGTTTTGTTTGTTTGTTTTGGAAATGTACACTTATTCTGAATTTGGTGCTGCGACATGTTCCAAAAACGTAGGAACAAGGGCATGTTTACCACTGTGTTCCATCACCTTTTCTTTTAACAACCCTCAGTAAGCGTTTGGGAACTGAGGACACTAATTATTGAAGTTTTGAAAGTGAAATTCTTTCCATTTTTTTCTTGATATATGACTTAAAGGTTGTAATTTCCCCTGTCTGTTTTACTTGTTCTGAATTATGCTTTGCTTTCCTCACTATTTTACTCATCTGACTTTCTCTCTGTCATATTCTGCTTCAGATGGGCGAACATACCGGCAATGTATCAAGTTTTCAGACTGCAACAGCAATACCCTTGGTACCATGTTTCCCTCTGTGGCCAGCTTCAACCACAAGTGCTGCAACAGTGACTTGTGTAATGGTGCATCTGTTAGCGCAGCCACGACTTCGGTGATCACCTTGCTTCTTTCCCTGGCTCTCTTCTGGTGCTGCATCTTTTAATTGCATGTATTCAGATACTGCTTTCTGATGTTTTGCATAACACTGCTAGTCCTGAGTTTTATACTTGTAATGGACTTAAAGATTTGTCTTAAAATAAATAAACAAATTACAGATACCACTTTCTGGTATAATAGCATAATATCAACAGATTAATATTATTAATATTATTAGTACATCATATTATTGCAACTTATCTGTAAGGCTTTTATTTTCAATGGTTATAAAATTTTCTCTGAGGAAGTGAAATTGTGAAGGTTACCTGATTTTTTTTCATCTCAGATTTATCTTTATGCAAGTAAACCTGGAATGAACAAAACAATTCTGCTTGAGCCTATTAATGGATTAATTAATGTTACAGGAAAGAGTATGTGACCGAATGAAATACTATTGAAATTGAAATCGAGTAATGGGATAAACTAAATTATTACTGGTCATTAATCAACCTCACTTCATGAATCTGTTCAGTTTTGTTTTAAAGGAAACCATTATAGTGTTTGCAGACATTTGTATGGACTTTGGCTTTGGAAACAGAAGGAGTCTTTCTACACTGTTATGATTTTGTTTTTGTTGTTTTTCAGTATTCGAAGTTCAGTATTCCAGTACTAATAAGTATACATGCAATAAAGGAAACAACTTTAAACTCAACCTGATGTTATTATGCAGTGTCTACTTATAAATGTATTATAAATTTATTTTTCTTTTGTAAATGTTTTTTTTACAATATGGGGACCTATTTTCCACATACCTATTCCCCAGTCTTTAGCTCAGGGGTCACCAACCTTTTTGAAACTGAGAGCTACTTCAAGGGTACTGAGTAATACAAAGAGCTTCCAGTTTGATACACACTTCTGAAATAATGTTGTACGGTTTACCGTTAATTATATTATTATTATTATTATTATTATGATTAGAGATATTCATCTGTGTGAAGACACTGCCTGATCATGTTAATGATTCCTCACAATAATTATTAACAATAATTTAACAAGGTAGGAAACACAAATATATTTCAACATGACTTTTTTATTCAACACTTTTTTTTATTTCTAGTAATCTCCATGCATTTCATTTGTTTCATTTTCACTGATCACTTCTGCACCATTTCTTAGGAAATCATGTCCCATTTTACTAACCACTACCTCTGTAACAATTTTTAACAAATCATGAACTATGTCCCATGTTTGTCAACGTATCAATTATGTAACATTTTAAAAATTGGAAAAAAAATCAAGAAAACTGCTGTATGCCCAAAGCTGCCTTTATCTCTCGGGTTTTTTCTGCCCCCAGTGCGCTGCTAGGTGGGTAGTTAGCATGGTAGGTTTAGTGACACGTAGTGAAGTGTCTCTCCACATTGTGCCGCTTTGCCATCGCCACACTCGCCCCGCAAATGACACACACACATTTTTCTTTCACAATCGTAAAAACAAGAACTCTTCCTCCCAATCATTGTGAAAATTATAAGTTTTATTTATTTTTTCTGCACTGTTTTGGGGGACAGAAACCGCATCCATCTCCCCATTTCACCGCGCCCGCTAGCTTATCTCGGCAAACACTGCGGTTGCAAACACATGCGCACAATATTGACCTTTGAACCAGACTAGGTCAGAGTTCATGTATACGTAAAACATTTTTGTTTTTAAAATATTCTCTCTCAATATTTTCGCTTTCCAATCTACATCAATGCAAGTTTGATTAAAAAAGAATAACACAATTAAATAAAATTTTAAATGGAGCTCACTGGTGACTAGTGTAATTTTTAGAACATGCCCCGCGGGCGACTCCTGTGGTCCCTGTGGTAAATGGAAATGTTTTATATATAATCATGTGTATAGAAAATGCAATACTAGTAGGACTAATAATAAGATAAATATTAGAGAGAATATAAGTAAGCACTTTATCCTGGGATGCTAGAATGGGATGGGGTAATTCAAACACACACACACACACACACACACACACACACCCTATAAGCTCATTTAAGGACTGTATTTTCCTTAATACTGTCTGTATTTTCCTCAATCTCTTAGACACTAAAACTGATTGTATGAGCCAATTGTCTGAAACAATTTCTTCACCTACCAGAGGAATGACTCATTTCTCAAAACTCTACATAAAGCTAAGAGGAAGAGAAAGAAAGAGAGGAAGGCTAAAGAAACTGGTACCTAATGAAATATAAGCTACACTATATGGCCAAAGTTTGTGGACACCTGACCATCACAAATGTATGTAAGCCTTCCCCAAACTGTTGCCACAAAGTAGAAAAGCACACAATATTCTATAAAGTGTTTGTATGCTGTAGCATTGAGATTTCCCTTCACTGGAATTAAGGGGTTGAGCCCAGGCATGTCACAGCATGAATATGTGATTACTCCGCAATTTTCCTGTCAGTTACCGCCACCTGCTCGAACGCATGCTTTAACATATCACATGACTGTTCCAGAGAAAATCCACATAGAGGCTCGAGATGGCGAGGCAGGTCTAACCCCTCAGACAGGCCTGTCATCTCCCCACTCCTCCCCTGCCTGGTCATGATCAAGCAATGTAGCTGGACCGCTGGGCCCCAAGGCAGTGCAGGCCTCACACTGTGCCATCACCCAGTCCTAAATCTGCAGGTAATTCCCCAAACACCTACCAATCGGTGCCCAAAATTACTGTGTAGTAAAGGAGGGGACAATATATTGTAATAAACCCCCACTACATGTATGATGCTGTAAATAATTATTTAGAGATGAGAGATGAAATTAACCTGGCTTTAGAAATGAATTCCTTTTCACTCACTCAAATTTAAATCAGCAGCGTTATGCTTATATCTCAAGCTGAAGCATGCCTGAGCTCCTGAGAAGAATGAACCACATTTCGAACACTGCTATTAGTAAGTGACAAATACTGCCTACTGGTCATTAATTGAACTGCACTGTTTACGTAAAGAGCTACACGTTCCCACATGTTCTCCAAGAAAAAAAACCACAAACTGCCTCAGACCATACAGATGTATTTTATGAACATTATACAATTTAAATTTAAAACACACACACACACACACACACACACACACACACACACACACACACACACACACACACACAAAATACCAACCAGCCACAACAGCACTGTACATTTTTAATATTGGATAATATTCCAGAATTCTAACCATAAGGAACTTGTTGCTTTCTGATCACCATCTTGGGTCTGCAAGTGGCTGTGGCCCCACCTACTCTGCACACTCTGTCAGACAAACTTGAACTCAAAGGAGTAGGAGATATTTAGGTGTCCCGGTGGAAGTTAAAAGAACCTGAGAAGGTAGATTTGATGAACTCAGTCGAACATGAATACCGACCCTGGAGTTGCTGGAGGTTCTGGAATAGACCAAACCTTTGTCCTGATCCAATGCTGACAGCCAGACAGTCTGCTATGGTACAATTTTCTCCAATGATTTGTTTCAAAGCTTAAATAAATGAAAAAGAACATACTGTATTTCGTTCTGTCCCAAATGCTGCAACTTGTGAAGCTTCACTAAAAATACAGTATTGTTTATAACTGTGCTCCCATAATGCACTGCAAGCTACAGCAGTGTTGTGGCTGTGAGCAGTGAATTTCTTTACAATATAACTTTAAATCTCCACAAATAAAATAAAATAGGATAGTGTAATGTGAAATGTGTGTCTGTGTGGACCATGTTTTAATTACACTGTCGGAAACAAAAGTCCCCACAATGTGATAAAAACCTGTTATTTTTACTTTGTGGGGACATTTTTCTGGTCCCGACAAGGGAAAACTTAATTTTTATAAAAATCTGTCAATACAATCAAAAAGAATATAAAATAGCCAAAATAATAACCAAAAGTCTTGTATTTTGTTTGATTACTTATGGTTAAGGTCAGGGCTGGGTAAAACAAAAATAAATAAATAAATGTGTGTGTGTTGACTGAAGAATGCTTCTTTAAATATTTGTAAAGCTTCACAATGAAACCTTGTAAACAGCTCCCCTGTTTAGTCCCTCACACAGTGGAGATTTGGAAACAAAAAGATTCCTTATGCTACTTTAGCCCACACACACACACACACACACACACACACACACACACACACACACGCACAGAGTGAGAGATTCACCTACAGTTCTTTTGTTTGACACATTTACACATCAGAACAGTGTGTTTAACCCAAGCCTGACCACAGAAAGGGCAAACACATTTACCACTTGAATAATCTTTGGAATTTATTAGTTAAATAGCAGTGCATGGCTAAGGAAGAAAACACTGCAGCAAAACTGAAAAAGAATATTAAATGATATTTCCAAAATAACGCTTAATGTGGCTGGCTTAACTACTCAAATGAACATAAGTAACCATTATTTTATTCATTCATCTTCAGTAAATGCTTTGTCGTGAGCAGGGTCATTGTGAATGTAGAGCCTATCCTGGCAATACTTGGCACAAGAATTCCCCAAAAGGGAAGCTTGCCCACCACAGGGCACCATGTACACAAAAGTCCATTCACACCTTGGAGCAATCTCACATAGCCAATCTTCCTACCTGCATGTTTTTGGTAATGGGGAGAAACAGGAGAACCCAGAGGAAAGCCATGTGAACACAAAGAGAACAGGCAACTTCACACAAACAACTCAAGCCCAGGATCAAACCAAGCACCACGTTACAGTCTACTCCAAAAGTATTGGAACAGTGACACAATTTTCAGATTTTCACCTCTGTACACCATCAAAATGGATATGAAAAGAAGCCATCAACATGTGATTGAAATGTAGACTTTCAGTATTAATACAAAGGGTTTAACAAAAATATTGCATTAACTTTTAAGGAATTACAGCCATTTTTTCAGTCCCTACATTTTCACAGACTCAAAAGTAATGAAACAAACTACCATAATTATAAATATAAATATAAGTCTGGAGTCCATGGATATCACTAAATGCTGTTTCACCCCTTTCACTCCTTTGCCAGGCCATCTTCAGTTGCTGTTTGTTTATGGGTTTTTCTGCCTTCAGTTTTGTCTTCAGTAAGTGAAATGCGTGCTCAGTTGGGTTGACTGACTCTGCTATTTGAGAACATTCCATTTCTTTGCCTTAAGAAGCTCTTGGGTTGCGTTTGCTGAATTCTCTGTGTCATTATCCATCTGTACTGTGAAGCACTGTCCTATCAGTAATTTGCAGCATTTGACTGACTCTGAGCAGAATGTATAGCTTTATACACTTCAGAATTCATCCTGCTACTTCCATCAGCAGTTACCTCATCAATAAACACCAGTGACCCTGTTCCATTAGCAGCCATACATGCCCATGTCCACCATGTTTGACAGATGATGTGGTATGCTTTGGATCATGAGCCTTGCTTTCCTTCTCCATACTCTTCTCTTCCCATCAGACTGGCATGAGTTAACCTTGGTTTCATCTGTCCAAAGAATCTTGATCCAGAACTGGGCAGGTTTTATAGAAATGGCAGGTTTTTTTGAGCCTAATGATGGCCTCTTGAACTGAAGCCTCTTTGGACTGCATTTTGAAAGTTCTCATGAACAGATGCCAAATGCAAATTCACCACTTGGAATCCAGACATTGTACCACCTTAATTTGTCAAAAATAACAAGGAAACAGACCATAATTGGCCCTGAAACTGCTCAGCAGTTCTGTTACTTTTGAGACTGTGAAAATGGAGGGACTGTGTAAAAATGGCTGTAATTCCTAAACACTTAATGCAATATTTTTTATAATAATTAATGCTGAATGTCTACACTACATTTTGTACATTATACACTTATTATTATACATTTGTGTATAAATTCTGAATGTAAACTTATGAATCTATAAATCTATCTATCTAGGTATCCATCTATTATCTATACCGCTTTATCCATCTGGGTCGCGGGGAAGCTGGAGCCAATCTCAGAGACACAGAGACAAACACCTACCTACCTACCTACCTACCTACCCACCCTACCTACCCTACCTAACCCTAACCCAATCCTACCTACCTACCTACCTACCTACCCACCCACCCACCCATCCATCCTCATTTGGGTCGCACTGGATAGTGCGATAACAGCTACAAGTCTACACTTCAATCACATGTTGGCTTCTTTTCAAATCCATTGTTGTACTGTGCAGAGGCAAAATTTTGAAAATTGTGTCATGGTTCCAATACTTTTGGAGGGGACTGTATTTACTGTACAGGCTAATATTATGTCTAGGTCATTTTTCTTGAGGGCTATAAAATAAAACAAAAGTGTTGAGAAAGAAACAGTTAATCAATAAGAGGTATTAGTCTTTAACATTTGATCTAAAAGCTTCAGCATTATATACAACTTTAGGACACTGCCAATGATACTTAAGGCATCTGTGTCCAGGAATCAAGGAAGCAAAATTAGTTGTGCTCTCTGATTGGAAAAGCATGACATACTCTTTCTCCACTATCAAAAATTCTTTGTACTGTTTACTTGTCTATAGTTGTACTTACTGTAGCTGTATTACTGTGGTAATTTATAATCCTACTATCCGATGTCACAGAGAACAAGATGGGTTCCCTTTGGATCCTGGCTATTCTCAAGGTTTCTTCTTTTATTCCCCATGTTGTTTTTCTTCAATCTGTCACATCTGGCTTGCTCATTAGGATCTAAATTGCCATCCAGATTTCTGTAAAAGCTGCTTTGTGACTATGTGTATTGTTAAAAGTGCTATACAAATAAAATTGTGTATGTAATGTTTATTTAATATGATTGAGTTTTTGCCACTTTTCAGAAATAATTTAAGCTGTTTAATTCATGTCTTCTTTTGAATGCAATACCAAAACCTTTATCAAGGTAAAAAAAAAAAAAAAGCCTGCATTCCTCAACAGTCATGCATATGAATTTCTATTCAGAATGACTGCAGCTGTGTGTTTGCTGGCAGTTGTGTCACTTGACTGCGGTGATTGTGTGACAGTGTTTGTTTATGGCAGGGTTAAAGGCTTTGTTATGTGCGCATAACAAGCTCCTTTTACTGCAAAGGTGTACAATGCAGTGGCAGCATCATTTTGCTCAGTTTACCTACCCTGTAAACACTTGGCTTCTGTTTGAGGATCTCACCAACCCACTGCAGGGGTGGTCCAACAGCAAAGTAAAGGTGGGGCGAGAGAGGGAGACAGGAGTCTTAAGGAGAAACAGGAGTAGTGTAGATTGAATTGTATTGGCAGTGAGAGGCAGATGAAGACAAACTGTAGTTCAGGTCTGGAGAAGGAGAACAAGAAATGCTAGAAAAGCTGTAGAGAAACCTCAGTGCATACAGAGACCTCAATTTCATCAGAGAGAGAGACAGGGGGAGAACAGGTATGTCATATAATGTCATTTATATCTGGAGCAGCAGTTATAAAATCAGTTGTTCTTAATGTTGTTAATATTGTTTTTACACAAGTTCCTGAAATTCACTTAGTTGGAGTAAACTTAAATATTTAATATCAGTATAGTTTGCACATTAATTGTTTTAAATCTTTGATCTTTTTTCTTCCATTTAGCTTCAATTGAAGCCAATGTTTATTTTTTAGGTAAATTACATTTTGTATTAGTTTTTTTACTAACTGTTCATTTAAATCAATCAGAGACTGCAAAAGGCAGCATCATTTAAATTTTTTAGGATATACTGGAACTAGATATTTTAAAGAATTTTACATCTGTTCTCTGTCCCTTTCTTACAGGAAACTTGGCTGAGATTTCCAGGAATATAATCCAGATGGGATAAGTGTCTTGTTGGCATTGGCATTAAAAGTAGCAGTGGGAGAATCTGACCATCCAAATTGATATTCCTCTTAGTACCTACAGAAAAGAAGCACTGGAAGTCACTGACAAGGTTCTCCATCAGCAAGGTGAAACAACCTAGAAAACCCTGTCTAAACACAAATAGAGGGAATCAGTTCTCTCAGTCCAGCACTGGTTGGTGTTTCTTCTCCATGTCGGAGATGGATTGGTCTCTTGTTTCTCCCTCTCCCCTTCCCCAGTGTGACTACGGAGAATGGAGTGCTACGCGAGTGCTGATTCCAACCATTTACCTCCTAGCCTTCATCATTGGTACATTTGGGAATGCCTTTGTTCTCTGCGCATACCTGAACTGCCGTGGAAGATGGTTATGGAGGATTAGGAGCCACAAAATATCAGAACCTTCCTACAGACCGTCCTCCTCTTCACGTTCCGTAACGGAGTCTCTGATTGTCAGTTTGGCCCTGGCTGACCTTGCTTTTGTCACTACTCTCCCTTTGTGGGCAGTCTACACAGCCCTGGACTATCACTGGCCATTCGGCAGCTTCCTTTGCCGAGCGAGTAGCTACCTGGTGGCACTAAACATGTACGCCAGTGTGTTCTCCCTGGCTGGACTCAGCGTTGAGCGCTACTGTGTGATCAAACGGCATAATCCTAGCAAGAACCTAGCACCAGTTAGAGCCTGGTACATCGTAGGGTGCGTGTGGACGGCAGCCAGTGTCCTTGCACTTCCCGCTCTACTTCTACGAACTATCCGAGAGGTGGAGGGACATTCTGATTGGCTGGATGATGGGGAACATAACAATAATAACAGTGCTCTGCAGTGCTTGTGTGACATGGATTATTCCATCTTGGTCTCACTAGACCTTGATCCAGCATCACGTGAGCGAGCCGAGGTGATGTGGTCAGCACTGCTAGGTTTGAAGTCTACTGTCCTGGGTTTCCTGCTTCCTCTTTTTGTGCTACTGCTTTGCTACTGCTCCCTGGCACATTTCTTGTCCCGCCATTTTCGCGTTGGACCTCGTCCCGATCGACAACGCCAGCGCAAGCTCCTGCGCATTGTTATTGCCCTTGTGCTAGCCTTCTTCCTCTGTTGGCTGCCCTTCCATGCCAATAAAACCCTGTCAGATTTGGTTGAACTTGATATTTTGCCCTACTCCTGCAGCTTTGACCGCTGGCTGGTTGCTATCCACCCTTATGCAATCTGCCTAGCATACATGAACAGTTGCCTGAATCCACTGCTCTATGCCTGCTGTGATCCAACCTTCTGTCAAAGATGCAAATGTGCAGTCAAGCTTGTTTGGAGGAGATGTGAGGGAGAAAGGAATGGTGCAGAAGAGAGAGACACAGGAACAAGGGATGAGCTGGAAGAGGATAAAATAGTGAGAGATACAGGACACAGCTCCAAAACAGGAACAGAATACTTTAACTGCAACATATAGCAGTTAATATGAATTTGAATATGAAATATTTTTATATGAATTACTGAAACCATCATGAGATGTAGATTGCTTGCTTGAGTTTGTTTAGTGGTACTGAAAGTGTATTGTCATAACTGGAAAACTGAAATGAACACATTACATTTTTTTCCCCTCCATGAGTGGGTGCTAAGAATTCCTCTACAATCTCCTACAAACATGGACTGAACTATAGCAAGGAAACACTGACCATGGTGGCTTTAAGGCAGAGGGAAACCTAGAACATAAATCTGTGGACTGTAATTAACTGAGTAAGTTCATAATACAATATCAATTTAATATGTACCATTATTATTTTACATCCTCCTGACACTTGGTAATCTTATAAATGTGAATGTGAAATGTGTCTAAAACGGGAGCAGATAACAGAGTGTAAATATTCAGACCTCTTCATGTTCTGTTTTTTTCTCCACCAAATGTGGGTTAAAACACCAAATAATCTTCAAGTACATTGATGAAAAAAAATTTATTTTTAAATGGATATTGAGAAAAAGAACAGTAAACTGGAAAATTCTCCATACAGAGGTTGTAAGTCAGAGGAGTTCAAGATGAACTGGTTTTTCTTTCATTTCACATTGCTAAATCCATGCTTTATTTTGAAACTCAACTGCCTCCGACACTCACGCACACTATTTCACACAAACGTTCACACACAGTCAGTTCCCAGGCTTAAGCATAGTACTGCAGGTTGGCCTTTTTCTTGGCTTGCACCTCCAGAATGCCCTCCATGTAGTCTTCATGGTTCAGCTCGGTGGCCCCACGGCGCAGAGCGATCATGCCCTAAGAACACAGCACACACACACTTAAATATTATACGGACAAAAAAAATGTAACAGACAAAATATCATTATTCCACACAGACCTAGGGCCAATATCAGTTACAAGATTTTTTTTTCCCTAGCAGAAAATCTGTTAAAAGACAACCATACCTTCTGCAAAGATATAAACACAACCCTCGACTTTATACAGTTTAAATTGACCAGAATTACAGAATATTCTTGCTAAAATCCAAGCAAGGAGTTGGGGAGTAACTAGAGAGAAATCTTCTGCAGGATTTAATTCATGTTATGTGCTACACTGAAAAGAGGGCAGCATGTGGACAAATGGACAAAAAATATGACCTGCATTAAAGATGATTGATATTGTGATGAGGAGAGAAATTAGATAAGAGGAGAGATAAATTAGGACAATTAATACATCAATATTTTTTCTAGTATGAATTTTTAAATTTTATTATTTCTACCTTGCCAACCAACAGGCCAAATCCGTTTTCAAATCCCAAATCCCTGTGTGCTACTTATATGCTCTACCTATAACCTATGAAAGAATTGCTTTGTGCACCCTAAGTTGTGACCTGTGCTACTGTTTAGATAAGTATACCAAGTCAAACACTCAAAATGGCCACTGTAACATTTACCAATTTATCAACTTAAGTGTCAGGAGTCACTATCTGGTAAACAGCAAACAGAATTAAAATTAAAGCTAATATTCAATGAATATTACTCTGAGTATTACAGAGAGATTGCGGGGTGTTATAATTTATATAAAGTAGATATCCCCAACTCTGCCGTACACCAATAAATATGTCCACTCTTTGGTCCTACTGAAATTTATCGGGAAGACCACATATAGAACATTTATCATGGCCAGTGAGTCAGTCATGCTATCATTACCAACTTTCACAACAACGTTAAACATCTGACTAATGACGAGGACCTAACTGGAAACAAAAACAAAACAAATAAAAAATGCCAGTACTCACCGCCTCTACACAGACAGCTTTACACTGAGCACCGTTAAAGTCATCAGTGCAGCGAGCCAACTCCTCATAGTTCACATCAGGACTAAAACAGAGAGCATGTAAAAAGTCAGAACAAGTGAAAACAAGAGATTTCGGTGGAGGATGACGTTAGTTTATAACAGTCGTAAGGATCAATGTCTTTTTAATGCACCGGAAAATCTTCCTGATGATTATTGATATACGTCGGCATTTTTCAGACAAATATAAAGCCATGAATAAACAGGTGAGCCCTGAATTATGTTTTGCAAAGGCTCATCGTTATCCAGCATCATAAGGAAGAACGAACTGATGGAGCCGTATTTTTATTGCCTCCTTGTGGTCTCTGAAAGCTATTATTCCAGACTGCACTGAACAGGAGACTAACTGAATGAAATGGAATGGAAACATTCCAGGTGTCTAATTTAAACATCAGATAATTTTAATACATTGTTGCCTCAAAAACATATGAATAAAATAATGTGCCAATCAACAACCGGTATATTTTATAACCTCCCTATTAGTCATGCATGCTGTGAAGATACAGGCATCCACTGGGCGAGAAAGAACCATTTGAAAGATGATGGCGTCTACATAAGTGCAAATGGTCAAAGTACAAAAATATCTTTAGATTGCTTGAGAGGTGACCAATTTAATACGGTTACATTCTGTAAGTACTTACAGCATGATTTACAGCAGACAACTGCATCTTATATATATAGTGATATTGAGAGTTTACTGTATGACAATATAAAACACTTCAAATCTGTGTTTAAGAAAACAACCAAATAACTAACACAAAAATCAATTATTGTGATTATCAAAACAGTACTGAGTCCATCAGATTACTCCAAAACAAAAAATAACACTGGCAAAATATCGCTGTTTAACTGTTAGTATTGCAGTTGACCATAAAAATAAATAAATAAATAAATAAAAAAGCCACTTTGATTCCTATGTACCAAGTTTCTCTGCATGCATATTATATTTAGATTGAAAGTAACTTTTATAACTAAAATCTTATGATCAGGATATAAACATAGTCTCAGGGCATCAGAGGAAGCATGTACCTGACGTTCATCTTGCGGGAGTGGATCTGCATGATACGAGCCCGAGCTTCTTCATTAGGCATGGGGAACTCAATCTTACGGTCCAGCCGTCCTGAGCGCAGCAGCGCAGGGTCCAGAATGTCCACTCTGTTAGTAGCAGCAATCACCTGCAACAAGGAATTGAATCACAATTAAAATTTCACATAGAACAGTGCATGATGTAGGTATAAATGTCAGTAATTACTAACTAAAATGAAATAAAATTTACATAAAAAGTGTAATTTTAGGATCAATTTAAAGATGAGCTGTATTCTGAGCTGTATTAGCATATGCCCAGAGCAATGAAGCTGTAATTACTAGGACACTGATGTCTTAAAGGGGCCAGCTCCTTCCCAGAATCCAATTGGTTGTTTTTGTTTATTTGCTACTGCATTTTGAAAGCATGTGACCCCAACTGGCGCTGAACAAGAAAACTATTTCTAATAAAAAAAAAAAAAGGAAGAAATTGTCATGGAAGATGATTATAAGGAGTTGAATATCAGTCTAGACATAGACGGGACCAGTTATCATGAACAAAATGCCTATGGTTCTCCAATCCTGCCAACTCACGAACAATAATGGCAGACCAAAGAAGGGGTAAACTCCTACAGTACCTCTAGCTGTGGAAGAGTATCTGCCTGTGATGGGATGGGAACCGAAATTAGGTTCCAAATAAGAACCGATTCGAAAATACCCGGTACCGGGTACCCACTCGGGTTTTTAAAAATTCGGTTCTGTAAATCGGTTCTTAAACACCGCATCTGCTAGGACGTGTGTGGTTATCTGTCAGGACCTGTTTTAGCTTTTTAAAAAAATAGCGCGTGCCTAACGTTAGCACTAAACGTTACGTGCAGAGAGAGCGAGAGAGCAGTGTTCGACATGGATCGCAAACGATCAAAAGTGTGGCTTCGGTACACTAAAAAAGGAAACGATAAGGCAGCGTGCAACATATGCACAAAATTGATAAGTTGCTCAAAGGGCTGTACATCCAACCTCACGAAACATTTAAGGCAGCACGGGATCGATCTCAAAGAGTGCACAGTTTTCGAGTCTCCGAGCACGAGTAATCCCTCTTCAACTAGCGATATCACTACCAATCCGCAATCGCGGAGTACTAGCCGCGACACACCATTCACGTTGGCAATAAAAGGAAACATGACCAAAGAAAAAATTGAGGAGTGTCACAGAGCAGTAACCGCATTTGTGGTGAAAGGTCTACATCCGTTTTCAGTTGTC
>JAQQZU010000023.1:12017446-12028082 GCA_030068025.1 Parauchenoglanis punctatus | reverse complement strand
TTATTTCTGTGACCATTGTGAGTTTTTCTTTCATTGCCTGAAGGGTACCAACAATTTTGTCCACGTGTGTATACTTTGACATATGTACTTACTGCATAGAAATGATCAAAGTAGTACAGTGAAACCTACCCTCACCTCTGATATAATTTTTTTCTTTTTCATTGACCTATGACAAATTTGATAAATACATTTCTATCAAATTTCTATTTGTATATGTATTTCTATAATATAACTTTTGATTGTAGTGCTTCTGCACATAATTGAATTATTCAGTTATTATTTGTGGTATTTTATTTATTTCATAACAGAACATGTGAAATTTAGGTGATGCAGGGGGTTATAGATTTTATACATGGCATTATCTAGCTATTCAATACATTGCAATTTATTTGTAATGGACTTTTCTAAACTCAACATGCTACGGGATTAAAAATGAAAAAGAACATCAAAGCATTTAAAAAGAAAACCAAATAAGAAGTAAGCAGTATAAGACAAGCGCCAAACACTAAAACATAAGGGATAGTTATGATACAAAAATACATGGCAGTAATGTGTCAGAGATTATTTTAGTAGCAGCCATCAGAGAGGACTCTAATTTTTAACATTTATAAAAAGGTGAGTTTACAGAACTGTCTTAAAATTCAAGATTGGTTGTATTTTTGAGCTTTTTAGGCAGACGTCGGGGATTTCTACAACCTTATACAGGGTTGGTGAAAAGTAGATAGTTTGGCTGTGCAAAGTATAATGATTTTATAATGCATGTGAGAGCAAACAGAAAGCTAGTGTAAGGAATAGAGAATATGAATTATGTGTTGTTGTGGAGAGGTGTGCAGCAATTTTGGGTGTATTGTAACAATTGTTAAAAAAACAAAATGTAATTCATTACCGTAATCTATCCTGGAAGTGACAAAAGCATGAATTAATTTCTTGGGATCAAGCAGTGACAAATTGGTCTAATTTTAGCAATATTACTGAAAGGAAAAAAGGAAGTGTTGGTTATTTTGTAAATATGTAACTGAAATGACACTAATATTAAATGTTAATGTTAAATATGACACCAAGATTCCAAACTGACAGGATGAAGATATAGGAGAGGGGTACATGGACAGGTAAAACTTGTTTGCATTAAGAATGGATGAGACTGTATCAATAAGAATAACCTCTGTTTTTGAACATGGGTTCAGAAAGTTGCATTCATATTTTAATGGTACTGAAGCAAGCAGAAAGGATTGGGGTGGAATCATATTCAGCTTGATGAACATATACTTTTGTATTTTATCATGGTTACAGTGAAATCCTGGCTCAAGAGGCAGCGTGTAGATGCAAAATAAAAGAGTGCCCAAATGTGAACCTTGTGCAACAGATTGAGACAGTGTGACAGAATGAGAGCGTTCAGATAGATGGGACTTGAACCAATTCTGGGCTGTTCTTGAAATCCCTCGAAATGTATTTTGACCACAAAATTAAAACAAAACCCAGCATGTCTGCTAAGTCACTCTCAAAATATATTAAAAAAAGATCAACCAGGCATAACTCCCCTTATAACAGGACAGAAAAAATGCTGTTTCAGTGTATTTCATACAGTGGAAAAATGCATCAGACATCATCTTCTGCATGACCTACTTCTGCCTATGAGAAAACAAAACTCCCATAAACCTGATGTAAGTGCACCTCTAATACAGTTTTCTTGTATACCAAAAGGACACAAGCTTTTACTCTTTTTACTTTATTAAGTTTGTTGCCTAATTTTATTTCTAGTGATTTTTAAAAAGAGAAAAAAGAGAGTGCATATGTGCTCCAATACACATATTGCTAGAAATGAGGCATGTTGGATGATTAAAAAACATCTATTTGGATTTAAGGTGACCTAATTCATCAAATGCCTTAAAACAATTCAAGGCACATGACAACGTTATTTACTGGATGGATGGTACCACTTAGAAACCATAAAGATGGATGTGGATGTTTGTTCTTAAATAGCTTTAGAACAGCAATTGCTAAGATCAGTTTTGCACTCAAGTTATCATCACTGAACAGTTAATAAGTTTCTCACAAGCTCATAAGTTCCTGTTTACTTTTTTGACTATGTAGTATACAGTGATAGAAGAGAAATTGCTTATAATCTTACAATCTGGTGTCACCCAGATGAGAATGGGTTCCATTTTATGTCTGGTTCCTCTCAAGTTTTCTTCCTCATGTCATCTCAGGGAGTTTTCGCTGAGCCACCGTCACCTCTGGTTTGGTTTTATTAGGGATAAATTTGTAATTTTAAAATATATATCTGTCATTTATATATTTCTGTAAAGTTGCTGTGTGACAATATCCAATTTGTGACAAACAGCTTGCGGTTTGCATTTGGTGTAAAGAAATGTAAAATATCACAAATTTGCAATTCATTTAGCTTTAAGGAACAAATCAAGGAAGTAGTATTTCAAAAATATTTCTGTATTTTTAAAAATCTTGCTTAGTGTTTTGAAATTTATTGGTGATTAGTAGCATAGCTATATTGCTAAAAGAAAATGTGTAATTTTGCATGTAGTAAGAAATGTAATATGTAATTATATAATATGTCATTTAAGACAATGTCAACAACATTCTGATAACAGCAGAAAAACGCACTATGAACTGCGTACATTACACACCAAGTACAACTTTTTTGGATGAGGTTTGTATTGTGCTCTTCAAGGAGCACATCCTAAGATATGAGGAAAAGTGCATATGGGTGTGTTTGATATAAAAGGAACATACACATTTTCTCCAGGAAGAAGGTGTGAAGCTGGTGTGCTCTCAGAACGTGTGAGATTCTATGTGGTAGACAGTCAGTTTCTTAGCAACAGCCCACATACAGCCCACGAGGAAAAAGGGGAAATAAGAAAGCAGAGAATCCTCTGGTCTGATTCTATCTTCAGGATAACATCCCCCTGCAACTGATGCACTGATACCATCATGATATATATCTCTGGCAAAACCCATAGCAGGAAAAAAAAATCTTTTAACAGTGACTTATTCCCTTGAAATATACTCTGCAGCTATTGTGCGCTGGCGTTCCCACAGTATGAACAGTATGCACCATAGCAAGAATGGAATTTCTTCATTGATTTTTTTAAGAAAGAAATGTATGTTCACTCTAAACAAATAATTTTCCTTGTATTATCCACATACACATGCAGTTCAGTTTATGTAATGTTACCTATTTACACCTTTTGCCTTTTAGCATGTCTGATCACACACTCTTTAATCACCTCTATTCAGGGAATATTAACCATGGTAATTCAGTCTTTCTCTTCACTGCCTCAGTGGTCACTGCTTTCCGAACAACCCTGTTTGCCAGATTGTTGGATTCTGCTTCCTTTCCTCTCCCCCATCTGTCTCCATGCTCATCGGGAGGTGAGAATAGATTTGAGATCTCCCCCGGGCTTGGCACCACACCCTTCTCCTCTCATGCTTGCTCTTTTGCTCTTTTTCTCTCTCTCTCTTCCTCTACATCTCTTTCTTTGTGCCAGATGGCAGTTTATCAGAAAGAGTATCAGAGCAGGACTCAAACAAATGTCTATTCACTTTCAGGCCTTCAGAATCTGTTTTGGTACACTGAGCCTGAAACTATCATTGGTTTTTAGGTCGTTACCTCATCTGTTAGGGGAAAAATTGCGAAAACTCGTGGCTGGAATCATCGTAGCTCAGTTATATGTTTCATTTTTTTAATAGCATCTGAGAATATTATACAATGTGTAAGTCAATTGGACTTTTACAGTTTCCTCAGGTTTCAAATACTACAATTTAATTTGGCTTAAAATGTATGCTCTTCTATACATGTGTGCTAACATATTCATTCCCAGTTTCATATCTAATAAAATTGGAATCAAGTTGTTTTCTATATTATGGCACTAAAAATTGTAGCTCATGTTAAAAGTGACCAATGACACTCACAAAAAACAATCACAATGAACTTAATTTTCAGGTTTGTATGCACCATGTATTATATTATATTTTATATTATATATTATATATTATATTATGCTAATTGCTTATTCATGGGTTGTTAACATAACACACATATAGTGCAGATTAATATATACATGTCAAATAATTTTTTTTTTGCATGAATTATGGTATAACTTTGTTCATAATAGGGCAATGATGTCATTATTACAGTTCCAATTTTAACCACTAATGTCAAGTTCATGCATGCACCAGTTTGTTTAATCACATTTTATCAGCTCCTGTGGTGAGAAACAGGATCAGAACCAATCAGAATCATGCATTATTATTCCATTTCTGTTTGAAAGCTAGCCAGTTAGTTACACTGAGCTCAGTGATATCAAGTTGACCACTGATGAAATACTGGAAGTCTACTGCAGGAGGAGAAAAACAAAGGTAGAACTGGTGTTATAAGATAAAATTATTTTATTATTAGCATCTTATTTTAATCATTTTTAGTAGAACTTTAATAAAGTGTATTTTATGACAATTTTATTGACATGGCAAGATTGTTCCAAAGACATGCAGATTACGTCAACTGGCTACTCTAAATTGCCCATAGTTGTGAAATGGGAACGTATGTGGCTGTTTGTCTGTGTTGGCCCTGTGGTGGACTGGCGACCTGCCCAGGGTGTACCCCGCCTCTCACATGAAAAGTCTTCTGAGATTGGCTCCAGCTTCCCCGCGACCCAGACGGATAAAGCGGTATAAATAATGGATGAACGGATGGATGGCAAGATTGTGTAATGTTTGATTATGCCTTAAATGATTACATATGAAATTTTTGTCATCACTATTGCACAATACTAAATATTTCTTCTTATATACTAAATTTCCTAAAAATACTAAATTGGCTACATCACTGCAGTACAGAGATAAAAATGATCCTGCTTCTCTTCCACCTAAATGTATTCATTCTTACCACTGTATATTCTGCTCTTATAACATACAGGTATGCAGCACACACACACATGCGCGCACACACACACACACACACACACGCACACACACACACACACACACACACACGCACACACACATACACACACACACACACACACACAGAGACACATACAATTTGTCAATTTGTCACAGATGTTTCAAGGTTGCAAGTTTGTCACATGGTGTCCCACAGCAGCTTGTCAGGAGATGAGCATGACATTGCATGCATTCTTGATTTCATGTGGTTCAGTTAGCTTCTGGCTAGGCTGCCAGCCACGTCAATGTTATGCTGTCATTACTAAGGAGCTAAATTCTCCTTTAATTCCACACCAACAGCTAACTATCAACAGTTTTGCTCCTCACTACAATCCAAGAAATTTGACATCTCTTTCTTAGTGTTTATTTAAAATAAATAAATAAATAAATAAATAAATAAGTAAATAATGTTCTTTGCCCTGTGGCTGATAATTACTTAAAACAAGTATATTTTCTTTTTACATGTTGTGCTTCCCTTTTCATTCTTGTTGCACAATTTTTGCATTTAAACATACCAGTGTCTGTTTCAGTGGATTTAAGGGATGGGAGAATTAGGTAGAATGGAGTTACTGATTTAGGTGGCTTATATAACCTCATTAGGGGTGGGCGGTTGTGGTTTTGTATGAGGCTTTGTCATCCGTACGTGTGTGTGTATGTGTGTGTGTGTGTGTGTGTGTGTGTGTGTGTGTGTGTGTGTGTGTGTATGAACAGGCAAACAAATAATCTAAAAATAGCCACAATTATGCCTACCCACTGCCACACACACAAACACAATGCAACAAATAAAATATGTCATGAAAGGCATATGAACATTAGGGTTGTGATTTTACATTATCCTTTAAATATAAGATGGTACAAAATGTTTTGCTGGAACAAATCATTTGATTATCATCCCACTTCTCTTTCCCCATTAAAAAAAGCTATACTTCAATTATCATATTTGTTGAGGCATAACACAGCACAATGCAATAATGGAATCTAGGATCTGCTGTTTCTTGCCAAATTAATTATATTTAATTTGAAATGAGAGTGATCTGGGAAGCAAAACTGAATTATTTATTAGCAGTCAAGATTTTGATACATAGTTCTTCAAGACACAATCATCCCAATCTGGATGCACAAAGTGTTCTCAGAATAGTGAAATGAGATTATTTATGCGTTACAGCTGAATATATTTACATAAACAGCTAAACTTGAACAGCTCAAATGGAAGATGTTCAGTGTGAACTGGAAAAAAGTCTGTTAAAAATTGATGAGCTCTGTCAACAGTTGCGGTAACAGGGATATCACCACTGAGACACCTGTCCAAGAATAATCCCTTACCCTTGAGGGGAATTAAGATTAAAGAAGCTCAATAAAACAGCCTTCTGAATTCCTAAGCATAGAGATATACTGGAATAGCATCTCATTTCATGGGATCTCAGACAGCGGCTGGGGACATTCAGCGTGAGGGGGATTCAAAGTATTACGTGTCACACAGAACATGCCTGTGTCTTCCCATATTTGAGATTAAGAAACAATGAGATGCTAGCAGAGAGCAAAAGCTTTCCATGAGATTTGTTGAAGGTCATATAAGTCCTGATTAATTCAACAGCAATTCTCTTACAGGATGTCAGAACAGCACATTTATGGTCTGCAATAAAGGCTTCTGAGCCATTGATTTCAGCATCATTTCCCAAAATGCTATACATTTTATGCTGACTTTAGGAATAAAACAAGCATACTGTCAAATTGTCTGAGAACTAGAGATGAATATAGTAAACCACATGAGAAAGAGATGGACAGAGATTTAAATTCAAACAAGATTTTAATGCTACTCAGTCTATATAAAACAATAAAAAAAAATACAAAATATACATTACATTACAGTTAGAACATTCACAGTTGAGTGAATATGAATGTGAAAACTATAATACATGTGTTTTTAACCTGCTTATTTCAGTGTAATTGGAGAAACTGTCACCAATGGAACATAGCTACTATATGCTATTATATGACAATATAATATGGTTTTACTCTCTGGTAACCCCATAAAAAAGTTAATCAGTGTTTTTTATATTCCTTAAGTGGAATATAATGAGAGAGAGAGAGAGAGAGAGAGAGAGAGAGAGAGAGAGAGAGAGAGATTGATATCATACAGTAAGTGGTGGATATTAGTATAATGTTAGACAGCTGGAACTGTGAATTGAAGTGCTCTTATCCATCTTGTCTCTTTACCATCTTTCTCCTCAGGGGTTGGAGGGGTTGGTAATGACTAGATAGTGTGAAGTGGTGTAATGCTGTCATATTTCTTGTAATAAAATTAAACCAATTGTGTCTGACAGACACTGTTTACATCTGGCTATTGGAAGTTGGTGTTTGAATGTAACGAGCTGATCTGCATATTAATTGGAAAATATCTAGCTGATTCAGACTGGCCAACTGGAGGTGCATTTGGCTAAATGTGTAAATGCATGTGCAAGGTGCATGATATGGTCAGGTGTGCAAGAGATTCCAGTTTCTTCTACTTCTAGAACAAATGAATGTTTGGAAATAAAATGAAATATCTATAGTTTGCTTGTGAAATGCCATTAGTGTAAACCACATGATTCAGTTTAAATAAAAAAACATTGGTTGGTACATATAACAATATACACACTACCAGTATAGTATTTTCTGCTCATGCTAAATATCAGCTTTCAAAATATACAATTTACCCCAAGAAGTGTTCAGGTTCATTCCTGGTCATTCTAATCTATATATTCTCTTCAGATGTATACCCATCTGATTAAGATTAGATGAATTGAATCTTAATATGAGCCTCTTTACTCATACACATTCTCCCCCTGATGTCACCCCAGATGGTCAATTCTTTTGTTCGTCCTCTCCAGAGTCCCCCGATCGGCTCATAGCCCCCGATTTCTCTTAGATCCTCCAATGAATGTATGACTCTCACTGCTTATGTGCATGTGCATGTGAGTGTGTGAGTGTGTGCTATGCCTGCAGTTTGCCAGACATCAGCAGCAGGTTGAGAACAAACACGCAGAGAAGGGAAGAGAGAGAAGGAGAGAAAGAGAAGGACAACACACAATACGACTAACAGAACTTTATGCAAACCTCCTTCAACCTACAAGTCAGTGGTAAGCAAAAAACAAAAATTATAATCTCTCTATCTATGTATCTGTGAATCTGTGAATTCATCTCTTCATGTATTTCTCAATCTATGTATCTGTTTTTCTCTGATCTGATGCAATGTGGATCACAGCATTGTGTGCTTTTTTTATTGGTCTGCATAAACATACAATCAATGCAATCACCAATGCAATGTTTTCTTTTTAGAACCTTTAATTTAAACTGAGAAGCTGATTAGAATCACAAACAGCTACATAATGATACGTTATCTGTAGACCTGTTTATATCTCTGCATGCTATGTGATCTCCACTGCTTCTGTTTCTCAACATCTTTCTTCCTTTCTCACAGTATCTCATGTGCAGTACTTAGTTACTTATATTAAGTACTATAATAAAAACCATATTGAAGCACAAGGTGAACCTGAGCTGAAGGGGATTTGAACATACACCCAGTATGTATAGCAGTAATATTAACAAAAATAATAAACTCTGATCTGTTCAATCCCTCAGGCAAGACAGTAAAATTGACCAAAACGAAGCCTGCTTGGCTCACAGGAGTGTGTGTGTGTGTGTGTGTGTGTGTGTGTGTGTGTGTGTGTGTGTGCGTGCGTGCGTGCATGCATGCGTGCATGTGTGTGTGTGTGTGCACATATGTGATTGCACGCAAAAGATGAGACAGTGTGAGACTGCCGGCTCTCAATGGACTGATGCTATTTTTAAACAGCAGATATTGTGTTGCATCTCTTACAGAGAAATTGTGTCTTTGGTTAATAATCACATTACACATGTGTTTAGTATATTTTGATCTAAATGAGGACGTGTAGCTGGAGGCAAAAAAGGATAACTGTATATCATCATTCTTTGTTTCTACTCCTCCTCTAGTCTGCTTTTTGTTTTCTTGTTCTGTGATCCAACCCTCGTACAGTTTATATATAGTCCATAGTCCAATGCGGTATTAACTGCATTGCCCACTAAAGATGAGGCGCAGTTGTTAGGAATTACTTTCCAGTATTTGGGTCATTCAAAACAAGAAGAACATTATTATTATACCTTATAATTTATGTGACTATCCTTAATTTTACCCTTGTGGTTAACAGTGAGAAAAAAAATACAAATAATAAAATGAATGAAGCATATTTATTATCACAAGTTAGACCATTAGAAAGCATATTGCACTGGAAAATTAATAGCTGAATTGAAAATGTGTGGTTGGGTGAGTAGCTAAGTGATTGTGTGTGAATGACTTTAATGACTTCATTTATCTAGCTCAAACTCTCAGAGGACACACCTGTGGCTTGGTTATGCTGCCATTGTCTTTTTTTTTTGTATAAGTGCATAAACTACGAAATACATATGTAGTAATAAACTACTAAGTATATCCACTACTAAGATGATGATTTTATCAAAAAAAGTAATTACTTGATTTTGGTGTGTGTTCGTTTGTGGTATTTGGCTTTATATGAAAACTATGGATTTATAGTTTAAGGAATGATTGAATGATCTGCTATAATGAATCATTGAATGATCTTATATACAATGACCAGCTTGCTGATTGATATAGAATTATAATTATAGTATTTAATATATAGTATTAATAAGACTGGATCATCTGTATATAGATTTATTATTTATGAATAGTGCTCAATGGTACTGTGATAAGTGCTATATTCATTATATTCTGTATTCATTCATACATAAAGTAAATTTTATTTAACTAGAAAAAATTATTTGGTTGACTGTTTATACAGCCAATGGTGCATCCAAGGCTGACTACTTTGTTTCTTTGTGAACCTGAGCAGTTCATCCTCCCTAATAAAATTCCCTCTGGAAACACATGCCTGTAGTTGGTATACAAAGATGCAGGCAGGGGAGATGTTATTTGACACCATAATGCACTAGTTTTAATTAGCTTGCCCCATTGAGTCTATTACATGTCATACCACAGAAAGATCAGTTTTGGATGCAAATAGGCTTGGCTTATCAAGCTGCTTGAAGGGATATTCTAAGAACTACCTCCAGACATCTTAGTGCTAAGCTGTGTAGTGACTGGTCAGAGCCAAACTATGCTGTATTTCTCTCCTAATGAGAGTATAGTTGATTGCATAAGGTGTACAGTGCATCCGGAAAGTATTCACAGCGCATCACTTTTTCACATTTTGTTATGTCACAGCCTTATTCCAAAATGGATTAAATTCATTTTTTCCCTCACAATTCTACAAACAACACCCCATAATGATAACATGAAAAAAGTTTACTTGAAGTTTTTGAAAATTTTTTAAAAATAAAAAAACTGAAAAAGCACATGTACATCAGTATTCACAGCCTTTGCTCAATACTTTGTCGATGCACCTTTGGCAGCAATTACAGCCTCAAGTCTTTTTAAATATGATGCCACAAGCTTGGCACACCTATTCTTGGCCAGTTTCGCACATTCCTCTTTGCAGCACCTCTCAAGCTCCATCAGGTTGGATGGGAAGCGTCGGTGCACAGCTATTTTAAGATCTCTCCAGATATGTTCAATCGGATTCAAGTCTGGGCTCTGGCTGGGCCACTCAAGGACATTCACAGA
>JAQQZU010000023.1:11965522-11983483 GCA_030068025.1 Parauchenoglanis punctatus | reverse complement strand
GAGAGAGAGGGAGAGAGAGAGAGAGAGAGAGAGGGAGAGAGAGGGAGAGAGAGAGATTTAGGCATTCATTAGCTTGGTACAACTCAAGAAACCTTTCTACAGCGTTCCAGCAGCACTTGAGCTTCACAAACTTTTACCCAAAGACTCACACCTCTTCAGTCATGGATTTGAATGGAAGAGCACCCAGAATAACAGTCTGGTCCACGCGATCAAACCATCGCCGAGACGAGATTTTCTCCATCACCACATTGTAAGCCAGTGTGGGGTAAAATAAAATCCTCGCTAACACACCTGACATTGTAGTTTTTATTCTTCCCCAGTAACATGCTCCTTAAAAATACCTGTCATTTCTTAGCTGTGGTATCACAAAGACAACTTCTTCGTCGAAAAGTGGAACATGTGAAGAGCTATCGCCACCTGCTGGACGGGAGGAAGTTCAATAGCCATACTGATGTGTGTACAGTATAATCACAGAAGTGCATCTCAACATCACAACGATTTCCACAAGCAGATGGATGGAATGAACACAAACAGTGCAAAAAAAATAAAATAAAGCACTTTAAATAGAAATTAAATAATAAATAGATAAAAGTTTCCAATCGCAGATAAATATAATCAAGGGAATACATTAAAGGCAAGACACCAGCTACAAACGACAATCTTGGCAATCTGTCTTCTCTTAAACTTCAATTTTTTTCATAAACTTCATTTTCTAGATGGCCTGCATTCATTAAATTTTGCATATTCCTTCCTAACCTTAATGATACATTTTATATTAATAAGGATATAAAAAATGAAATATTCAATACAAAAAATACTTGAAAGTATACCAGCAATCGACTGTGAAACACGAATTGTGATATCTATAGTTTTAAAAAACTATAAACAAACAAGCAAACAGGTATACTGACGTGACTTTGTCGCCACAGTGCGTTGAATAATGCCTGTATAATGCAGATTTCTTTCCTCCTGTGTTGTTATATATTTAACAGTCTGTAATCTGGTTACTTTATAACAGCCGTACGTGTTTACCACCGAAGTTAACATACTCCAAGCGCTTTCCTCCGACAAGCCTTCTTTGAATTTTATTGATTGTAATAGACACGTGACCAAAAGGTCCATAGTAGCGTGTGGGGGTGCTCAGTATGGTTCATACTCGATCTTATATAATAGTTACTTTTGTTTAGAGGAAATTTAATAAAATATAAAAGAACTGAATACAATGCAGACCTTCATTTGCAACAGTGCTGCTAAATGATTGAATTTAACGTTACATTTGATCAATGGCTCCACCCCACTCCCCTTTTAGAAGTATTAATGGTAAATGCAGGAAAGACAGCCATTTTACACTGTCCGTGTTAGAAAGTGGGCTGCCGTGGGAAGACGTGCTTAGTTAAAAATAATAATTAGCCTAAACAAATCCCACAAGTAAAAATTGTTCCACTGTGTTTGAGCACTTGTTAATTCCAGACACTTAAAAAAAAAAAAGAAAAAGAAAAAAAAAAAGTGGACTTCAAGGGTAAGTCTACATATTTTCCTCCTTATTGAGCATGCCCGCTTTGGGAAAACGCTGACTACCTCTACACCAAATTAGCTCGTTAGCAAGTTAGCTAGCTCTCCAGGTTAGCCGCTAACTTGTTTACTGGAGTCCTCATGTAGCCTGCTAAGTAACATACGTCACTGTAAAGGCGAGCTTAACAAGCTGGTTGGAAACGAAGGGAAAATTACGTATGGCCAATTGAACATGGCAAGCGTTACTCTGCCTTAACGGCTAAGTCATGTCTCCTTAAGGGAAAAAATGTCTGAATTTTATTCTCTAATTTTGCAGGAACCAGCTTATGAGACAAAGATGACTAGTGATCAGCTAGCTAGCTCTCTGCACCTGAAACGTACTTTGTGATTTGTCCAACTCATTAAATTCTTAATGTGTCTGTTTAATTTGAGTGTTGCAGCATGCTGTGTCTGATGCAGCACGAACAGGAAAAACGCATGGTCATTCACCGGATTTTTCCTCTCCAGGTAGATATTATAAATGAGCAGAGACGTTAAATTGTGCAACAGCTAGCCACGAAGCTAAGCGGTCCTCGCTGTAAGGCCTGTGTCTTGGGACGTCGCTGCACAGGCGCCTGCTGTCGTTTCTCCACTCCGTGCTTTTAAACCAAGTCTGAACATGAGGGGAACCACGAATAAAGACGAGTTTTAACATTTAACACGACACATTAGGTTTGTAATTTGGTGTAGGCCTGTAAACATATTTGTGACTGTACAGCGCTAGCGTGCTAGCTAACCGAAAGTGGCCACACACACCCCGTTCTGGTCTTTAACGTTGTCCAAGCGATTGAAGCTATAGATTACGGTGGTTTCTTATATATACAGTTATATGGTTAACAGAATATAAAGCTAGACTTGTAGGGCTTTGAGTTTGTCTAACGCATTTTTGAAAGTGGAGGTCTTTGGCCTGTTTTCTTGGGCCAGGCCTTCTCACCAGGTACAAACCTCGAGATGTGAAGAGTCACCTTAGCTGTGTGTGTATAATAGCCAAATTATTCAGTAATCTGTCAGGGATGGTCATGTAACACTGATGGTGTAAACGGTTAAGACACTGAAACATGTATGAATTAGCACTAGTTGAATAAGTGTATCCTGCACACTTGGCGGAGTGATTTGGCCATGTGGGGTTTGCTGTTAACACAGTGTGCCAAGGCGTATTAACCATGGCTGTGTGGGGTGTAAAGCAGAGCTTAAACATCATGTAGACACGGGCTTCTTCAAATGCAAGCCACATCGCAGATTTATTTCACAAACATTATTTAAACGTGTCTGTTTATTATCGCCATAAATCTCTAGGTTCAGGTTGGTAATATCTGTAAACTTGACTGAGTTATTTAGCTTCAGTTCACAAAACCAGAACAGGGTAAGAGCTAAGAACTCAATAACAAATACAACTAAATTAAACACACACACACACACACTTGGCTATGTTTTACACATTGCAAACTGCTGAAATAAAGAAGTAAGTTTTTTGAGCAGTAGATATAGAAATGTCTTCATTAGTGTGTAGTGACCTTAACATCGCAATCTGCGGGATTGTCAGGATAAGCAGATGTTAGGATTTGATACTTTTTAGCCTTTGGCTTCTCTTCTAAGTAAATTTAACCAAGTTTAGTTTGAGTCAGATGGCAGAGAGAGCATATTACTGCTGAACCTGCGTAACTTGATCGGCTGTTGTCTATATTTACACCTAAAGCGCACTTGAACAGTTTGTTTAAAGCACTAAGCGAAGCATTTCTGCCCTTTTATGTCCCAGGAAAAAATATAAACTCAAGTGGTGCAAGAACTATAACTGAGTAACATCTGTACTGGACATACAGTATATGGTAGGATTTTCTATTGAAACGTCACAGGGAATAATGCTGGCAATTTTCATCAAAGCATTTTTTAGGAATAATACGTGTGTTTTAGTGAATTTGCATTTAGTGGGTTTTTTTTCTTTCGTTTTTTTTTTAATGGAATAAGATTAGCTCAGTAACCTGTGACTCCTTTCACCCCCTAGCATCCGCAGAGCTGGCCATGTGGACTCTCAGTCGCTTGGTAATCTAGATAATGTGATGGCTTGGGGTGACAGGAATCCTTAAGTACTATTAACATACCCTTATGCTATACTACTGTCGCTTAAAACGCAGATATGGGTCATTTTTCTGCCAAAATCATTGTTTAGTAAAACTAGACAAAGCAAATTATCTTTAAATAACAACGATGGGCATACACAAACGCGCACACACCCTGGTACCCTATTGATCAAGCCTTTAAATCTCCAACTGCTTTAAATTGCAGCTTGACAAGCTACAATTTCTAGGTAGCCTATCTTTTCTTCATCTTTCATCAGTTACTTTCAGTTTAGTAATTTTAGTGTCAAGGAACTTTAAAAGCATTATTTGAGTGCCTGATTATCTGGCCATCAAAGTATGAAAGCTATTTATTTTTGTAGTCTATGAGATGCTCTATTCATATTTTCATCACTTGCGGCCTACTGTGCATGTTTATCAGTAGAGTAGTGAATGTAAAAACAGTTCAGGTGAAAGGAAATGGGGTGGAAATAGTCAGATTACCTGTTTCAACATAAAAATTAGTCAGAATTGTCTTAATCAAAATATCATTTTGATAATGTTTATTTGAAATAAAATAGCCTTTTTTAAAATAAATTTTAGGCCTGTTAATTTTTTTTTGTTTGTATATATTTACTTAATTTTTGTTGTTGGTCCCTATTGTTCAATACCTTTGAAAATAAATAGAGAAAAAATTTTAAACTGTATGGATTTGGACTGGATCTGTCCTTATGGACATCCAAACTGAGTGCGTGGGTCTCTTGGAGAACATCCCTGGGGTGAAGAACAGTCTGGTTCCGGCCCTGTTAAATATAGCTCATTACAAATGATCACTATCGATGATAATTGACAGTTTATTATGATAAATTATTCAGTTTTATCACCCAGTCTTACTTATAAGCCAATAATTTGTTCTCTATTTAGCTATAAGTGGCTTGCCTGGAAAAATACAAATTTTATATATATAAAAAAAAAAAAAACCTTTTTAAAAGTTCTTACGATATTCTCGGTACTACAAAGTGCTAGCCAGTCAGAATTCATCCTCTGTATATGCACTGATAAAAGAAATCAGACTGGAAGCTGCTGGATTTAACATTTTAGCTTCATCTTCTCACTGACTTCAGGAAGAACAGTTCACAATGGAGTTTGTGCGCCGCACTTCTCCACTACACGGATTTATCATGGCTGTAAATGTCAAGTCTAAACATGTTCAAAGACTGTCCCAAACTGCATAATGTACACTAAGTAGTATGCCTAAACAGTACTGACACTAGTGGTGTAGCCTACTGACACATTATTTAGTAAGGAAGTATGCTGTTTGGAAGGCAACCCAAGTATTCATGACTCTGAGGATATAATTATCTGCTTACCTCAATAAGTTTATTGAGCATGTCAGTGTGGCTGTCATAGTTACTTAGTACCGGGTGAAGGAGCAAAACCTTCCAGTTGTTGCGTGGACTCATGTCTTGCTTTAGCAGAGTGCGCTATCGTGAGTTCTGTAGCTCTGTCAACATCTGGCTTACCATACGAACTCCACGATGAGGATAAAGGCTGATTTATAGTTCTGCGTAGAACCTATGCCAGGGGGTACGGTACAGCCTGGCACACGCCTCCCCTGAGATGTGACTACACGTCACAGCGACACAGACTGCAGCTACTGGGATTGGGCCGCACGATAGCATCGCATTTCCTCCTATGTATTTTCCTTCTTTGCAAAAATCGGAAGTCATGATACTGTTTTATTACAAATATGTAAAGTGTGAGACTCTATAGAAGCTGTAGTTCATTATAACAGCCGATTTAAACTTGCATCTCATCCTGTGGCTTTAAACACTAGTTACACTGAATTGCTCCGAGCCGCTCGTACTTCTGAATACAGACGAGTTAAATCACTTCAGAAGTGCCTTCATTGAGGATTCACTTGGTTTAGGATTAATCACATGGTTCCTTTTTCCCAGCAAGTTTGTTTCAAAACATAACTGTCTGTTTTATTCCTGCAGTGCAACACAGAACGCGCATTGTTTTTTCCCTGCGCTTTTATGTGGAAAATCAGTAATTTCTGGTGTGTTTTCTGCGACGGCGCTTCCTAGAGGACACGTCCAGCTTACTGGCGTATAAATGCTTCTCCTTGCATAAGCATTGACCCTGTAGCTACAGCATAGGTTCTACGAAGAAGTATAACTCCGGCTTAAGTGTGCTGATTGTAATCCATCATTCACATGCAACTAATTGGAGAACGAATAAGGTTGCGTTTGAAACAGAAGCTTGCTGCCTTGTCTCCACGCTGCTGTGATAGACCGCTGACGTAAAGCATGTCTTTAGACTGAAGGCATCTTCTAAGAATGCTTGAACAGTCTTTTAAGCGAAAAGAGCCCAAAAAAGGTGTTTTTGTATACAAATTCACTTTTCTGTGACATCTGGTCTGCCATCTTTTCTGTTGCTTGAAGGAGCGTCCGTACAGATTTATGGGCAATAGGCAGCATTGAGGATACCTCGATGATGCCTACAGCTGGTGGCAGTTTGAAGGCATCTTAAAAGGAAGGAAACGAGTCCTTGATGCCTCACTCTCTTGTTAGACACTCTCCTGAGACAGCATTTTCCCCATTTCAAACACACCTTCAGTGTCTTACCTGGATAAAAGTTTGCTGTCACACGTTTCCTCTTTCTTCCTCCTGATTGGCTGCCGGGCCTTTTTGTCAGTTTGGGTGTAACTATGTTTAACAGATTTTAGCTACCATATTACATAAGGGTAAAATATTTATGAAATCAACTCCGCAGTACATAGGACCAAAAACTGTATATCCATTTAATAGTGACTGACTTCATAGGAAAATGATCTTGCTCTGCTTTTCTTACTTTGTACACCTAAACCAAATGAAATGAAATTACATTGCATTGTGGACTTTGAATGAGCTCATTGTGTGCTGCTGTTTGGGCCGTCGTGTACAGGAAACGATCAGATTGAGCAAGCAGAATGTTGGCATACCAGTGTATTTAAAGGCCGAGTTTTTCTCTCTATGTCGTTTGTTTGGTAGTCCTCATATCAAGTGTTCTGGTGGAAGTGAAACACCACACCGCCGTGAAGCCCAAGGCTTGTGATCTGGCTGTCTAAAGGTATACTAAACAAACAGCCTGCGCTTTTACCTAATGCGTTCTACTTTCATCTCCACCTCCACCAGAAATGCCGAGTTTCTAACTGCAAAGGATTATAATTGGCACTTGGAGGAGATGATGCACTTTTGATATATGTTAAAACAAATAGGCTTAATAAATGCTAAAATGTTTTAATATGTTGTGAAATTGTTTGTGCCAGACAGGGCTAATTTAAATAAATGCAAATTCATGTTTTTTCCTATTAGAAACTCGTTTCCTGCATGAATAATGTATAAATAACAAGGTTGCACATGGAAGACAAACATATGGCCGTTGACCTGCACAAATCTGATGATGCATATAAAAAATATACAAGTAAGTGCAGTTAGGGCCCTGACAAAAGTTTGACATGTCTGAAACTATTGGAACATTGCCAGGAAATGTCCCCTTAACATAGCGAGGAGGAAGAAGGAGGGGGGAATTTCAGACTTTTCTTTTAGAATTTGCACAGTTTATTGATTTTGTTTGTCAAATTTGTTTGGAAGTAGTGCAAGAAAGAAACCCGTCCTGAGAGAATGTCACAAAACGCAGCGCCTGAGCTTCAACAGCTGACTTGTAAACTGTAGCGGCGAGTAGTGAGCTTTTAAAAAGCGTTCGTGAATTAGCTAGCTCTGATGGCCAGGTTACGTTTTGATACAAGAGATGCGCTCATTTATAAAGCATTGTGATTGCAAGTAAGCAAATGGCCCTTGCACAGTGCACTATGGGTCGTTTTTTTATGTTAAACAGTAAAGCATATACTAATTTCTGCTGTTTTAATGCACCAGAGAAATGACTTATCACAGCTAAACCTGTTCCTGTGCACAGCCGAGAGGTGTAGTGAGCCCAGATCTTGTCCAGTGGATGTGGTGATGGCTGCTCTGTTTACTGTGATTCTGTTCTTTTTTGCAGAAAAAAAGTGAAATTTCTCACAGGAAAACTCCACTTGCAGGGTAAGTGATGAGATTCTTTGGTCTGGTTCATTATTATTCGTTATTAATTGCTTGCATGCATATTGTCATGCATTATTGCCGATTATATATTCAGAATACCACTTCAAAACCTTTGTGTTGATGTTGAGTTGATGTAAAAACACTTTAAAGACACTTCTAAGTTATAAATGACTTCAAGTCTGTAGATAATTGCATGCAAATGCATATAAACAGAAGTCTGGCTCAAAAGAATGACTTGGTAAATATGCAGTTTTGCCATGGATAGGATTTCGGCTTTTGTTTGTTTGTTTTTTCTTAATGAAATGGGAAGCATCGAAATGAACTGATTCTCACTTTCTTTGACCATGTGCATTTATTAAATTCTTGTGTTACTGTACAAGAGCACAGTGGCTACATTGTAGATACATGGATGTTTGTGAGTGATGAATTACTGATTTACTGCAACAGTCTAAATCCCGAGCAAAAAAAGCCTTGTTATTTACATTATAACTTGAATCATATTGGAATATCGTGAGCACGGTGTCCTCGCAGAGTTAAAAGAAACCAGCACAGACATGGCTTATGCTAGAGATTTGTTTTCCTCACCCAGTTTTTTCCCCAAAGTGTAAAAAAAACCACCAAGTGTAGTCACTTTTAATATTTAATATAATTTTCAGGGTCAGAAACTAGAACTGCGCAATTTGATGTATGTAATGTGAAGATAGAAGATTGTCTGTTTCATATTTTGCTCTAGCCCTTATTTTATTGTCACAAATCACATTCTGTACAGCAATATTTGTACGGTTTATTTGGGATGCGGCTGCTGCTCTGAATGACGAGCTGTTTGGCGCTGCTTAATTAGAAGTAAAGTTTTAATCCATGATCACTCAGTTATAGCATATGTACCATGTTAATATAACAGAAATACATTCAGAAATGAAATTTATTCATTTATTAGTATAGGAACTGTACAAAAAATAATTTCAGTTAAAACTAAAAAATATAATTTGTACATTACATGCGGATTTTTTAAATAAATAACCGATACACTGTTTTGTCCGACGTTTATTGCAAGAAAATATTAAAAATACTTAAAACAATCTAGCTGGTTTTCAATGTTTTACAGCTTGTAGTAACACATTATTTAGCTACAAACAGTGAAACTATAGGTTTTGAAGAAGACATTTCAGCTCTCTCTTTTGTGCCTTGACATTCACTTTATGATGGAATCCTAGTTACTAATGTCTGAACTTGATTGGCTCTTGGCCTGTCTTGATTGTGTCTTGCTTAACCAAACAATGGCCACCTGTCTGCCTCGTCCCAGATCAGGTTTAATGCCGGTTTAATATCAGGTTTTTATGTCAGGAATCAGATGGGGTATTAGGACAAGCAAGCCCTCAATTTTTCATCACCACATAATTTCTTCTGTTTTACATATCATTGGACAAAATTTCATTCTTCAGCAGGATAATGATTCTAAGCATTCTTCAAAATTGTACCAAAATTATATCCAGTCCAAAGAAAAGCAAAAAGAGAATTATGTCTTGGCCTCCCCAGTCTCCAGACTATTCGCCCATTGAACTGGCATGGGACGAGCTGGACCAACAAGTTCAAAATGATCGTCCTGCAAAAGAGACCGAGTTGTTTGCATGCTTGAAATGGTGCTGAGAGGGTTTGGACACAAGTTATTTTCAAAAATTGCTGCTGTGTAATAAAGGAAAGGGGTGGTTCATTTGATGAATCTCGTACTTAGTCCTTAGTATTTGACTTGGTACTTGTTCAATTGTGGTTGGTGTATATCGTCACATTACACTTCAAAACCAGTCAAAACAAGTATTTTTAATATATTCTTCTTAAAGTTAGACAAAGTAGTGTATCTTTTTCTTCTTTTTTTATTAATTAATTAATTTATTTATTTATTTTCTTTTTATTTTTTTATTAAGTCTGATGGTGGGCCCAAACTTCTGGCCTGTAGTGTATATGATCATTAATTTTTGTGTATGACTGAAAATGATTTTTGAAAAATAGCTGAACACATTCATCTGTTTGACATGTCGTTGCTATGCTACTCAACTTTGCTTGGGTCAGCTGATGTTTGGAACGTCACAAATTGTGGCGTTGCAGTATGCCCTCTGGTGGACAAGCTATGCAATGACAGCACTCATAACATGGTGAAAGAATCCATCTTCTGTCTCTCGGCTTCTTTTTTGTCATTTATTGGCCATTATGAATGCAGATACTGCATTATCAACAAATGGCTCATATTGGCAGATCATATCGGCATGCAGATTTATCGCTTGAGCTCTACATTAATATGATGATGCAGTTGTTTATAAACTACAAAGCCAAAAGTTTGTGGACTTCGGACCATTTTTGTCAACATCCCATTCCAGATTTAACCCCCTCTTTGCTGTTATAACCTACCCTTTTCCAGCACACTTTGGAGCATCACTGTGGGGATTTGTGTTGATTCAGCCACAAGATAAGTAAGGAGTGCCGGGGTGCAGTCGGTGTTACAGTTCATCCCAAAGGTGTTCAGTGGGGTTGAGGTCAAGGCTCTGAGCAGGACACTCGAGTTCTTCCACTCCTGCCTTGGCAAACCATGTCTTAATGGTGCTTGCTTTTCGCACATGAGTATTGTCATGCAGGAGCAGGTTTGGGCCTTTTGGATCCAGTAAAGGGAAATTGTAATGCTACAGCATAGAAAGACATTCTATATGATCGTGTTCTTCCAGCTTTGTGCCAATAGTTTGAGGAAAACCACGGGTAGGTGTGATGGTCAGGTGTCCACAAACCTTTGCCATATAGTGTACGTAAACCAATCGAGACACTCGGTGCTTTTTAGGTCTCTGCTTGTGGGTCATAAATTTCCAGATATTAATATTATTTCATGACAGAATTTGGTAGTGTAAAATGTGATTTCTCTTTTCTACACACTAACACTATGAAGTTGTTGGTAATTAGCTGTGAAGAGTTAAAAAAACAAACAGGTGTGTTAAGAGGTAGATTGCTGAAGTTTCGAAACACCTCTGATTTAGAGCCTCCTGTTCCTGATGCACAGAAGCGATCTAAAAATGTATAGTGTGTTCTCATTTTATATTTGCCTCATGAGCTGCCTGTAAGTTTTCACTTGTATAGCATGAAACAACCCTGTGTGCAGTGAATCAGTTTAAAAGCTGGAAGGCCTCTAAATTAAAAGATGAGCTGTTTCCCTGGTTACATGCTAACCCTGCGCACACACCTCCACACACACCACTTATGTGTAGCTGCTTGTCTGTGGGTGGATTTTAGTCCTGCATGGTAACACCTCCATTATCTGGCACCGCAGGCTGGCTGTGCTGATTGACTGCGAGTCTGTATTCCAGTACTGCTCAATGTTCGAGGCTATAATGTGAATTTTTAACATGAAAGCCCCAAGACAATGAAAAGGAGTAACAGAATAAATGTTTCATATAAATCAGTATGAATTAGTTGTTGGCCATTCTAATCTGAAATTTGTTTCAGCCCACCCTCATATACCCTCATGGTAATACCTTAAGAAGGCTGTTCTGTTAATGTATTTGCACCTGCTTTGGCCCCCCATAAATAAAATATCCTAGAGCAACCCCCAACACTGTTTGAATTCAAAGTGAGGCTGCTGTGCATGTTAAGTTAACAAACTGCTAATAAATGTAACACTAACAGGAAATGGGTGAATCAAAATTAATGTATGGTTTCTTTATGTGCTTGCTTCAGGTGGTTGTAGATCAGAACAGGTAGGTAGGCACTCTCTGCAGTAGGAGGGAATTTTTTTTGCTATTAGCATTGTTTAAATTTTCTTTTTCCTTTTTTTTTTTGGTGGAGAAACACTGTTGACCATATGCTTCTTCCCTCATACTATAGCCACCCCGCCTTGGGGCCAGCAGCCTTTCATAGTCAAGCCATGAATAACACACACACACCATGCAGCTGTCTTTAAACCATTAGGCCACTGTGGTGTTTGAGTAAAGAAACACAACTACAAAATGTCATTTTCATTATAGGTTGATGAATTATTGATGGCAAATTTTCACTGGTAAATGTAACAGTAAACCACTTGTACAGTCTCAAAGTTCTTCGGTTTCTTGTAAAGACAATCAACCTTCAAAATTCAGTCTGGATGACTTGCATATCAATCTTTTATAATTAACAAGTGGTGATCTGTGACCTCCACAATTTATTTTACAAAAAAAAACTCACTTTGGTTAACCGTTTCCTACATTTCTCTCAAGACCATTTGACTACATGCTGATAGCATTGCCTGTGGGCTTTAAGGTCGATGTATACTTTTGCATAGAATCTACACTGTAGGGTATCGTAGCCACCCAATAAGCACAGTGTCCGTGGTAAACCATAACTCGGTAAAAATAATTAAACCTCCGTCAGTCAGTCAGCAATTGATAGACTTGTGGATTTAAACACTAGTTACTCTGAAGTGCTTCAGGCTACTCATACTTCTGAATACAGACAAGTTAAAATTTTCCGTAAAAAATGCCTTCAGAGAGAATTCACTTAGTTTATAATTAATAATTTAGCCCCGGTAAAATTTGTTTTGAAACATTTTGTCCATATTATTTTCTGTTAAATCTCGAGTGAAACAAGGAACTTGCTTTTTTTTTGTTCTTCTATGTGTTAAATCAGTGAATTCTGGGGAGTTTCATGTGACAGTACCTCCTGGAGGACACATTAACCTTACATGCAAGCATATGCACAAGCATCAGACTGTGACTGTGGGATAGACTGCACACAGAAGTATTGATTGAACACAGTCGGCCTTTAGTCCTTATTTCATCTCTACCTAAAAGGAGTGATGCAGCAGTGCTTTAGTCTGTCCAGCTCTCTCACCAACTCACTTCTACACTCTAATAGATCAGCTTCCAAAGCGTGTTGGCACCATTCAGGCTAATGTCTTCATCAATGCTAACATGCTTAGGGTCACATTAATTTAATAAGATTCACTGAGTCACATCTCTGCCATAAATCGGTGCATTTATGTAGACTAGCTGTGGTGTATTCTGGAACTTGGAGTCCAGTGTTTGCTGAACTCGTTACGTCTGCATTGGTTTTCTCATTAAAATAACATTTAATGCGCTTGGGAAAATGGTGAGTGAGAAAAGAAGTGCTTTCTCTGTTGTTTTTTGGACCTAACAGTGAATCATTACTGGCAAGCCTTCATGTTTGAGATCGTTGAAATTTTTTTTTTTTTCCTTTTAAACATCTTTTGTGGCGCTGCATTTGCAATGGTCCCATGACATGAGCTTGCCAGATAACTGCTGACTTCACACAAATAACTAAAGTACAGCATCAACCAACAAAATAGCACCAGATTGACCAATCACTTAACACACATTTCAATATAAACATCAATTTAATGTTCTTCAGGTGCGCATTACTGAAAAGGGAGCACATATTGCCATACTAAGTGATGAATGAAGCAAAAGACTATGCAGCTGCGTTTCCATTGGATTTACTGCTCTGGAAACTGCAGTTGTATGGATTCTGTGTTCACTAAGCCCTGGAGTATTTTATGGAGGATTTCACGCATTAAAATGGAACAGACAGAAATTTTGCCAATATGCAATGCTTGTGATGGTACACATTTAAAATACACCTCCAGAAAGCTTCAGTCCTTCACTCTTGATTTGACCAAGCTTCCTGGACTGGTTAGTGTCCATGCTAGCTATAAAGCAAACTGTCTGAACAACTTTTATAAAACTTTGTGATCCCAAAACTCCGCGGTGGGCACATATTCACAATATTATCAAAACATTATACATCTATCTTTTCAAGAAAGGATTTCATTACCTTCGAAGTTATAACGATTATCCAGGTGCCATTCCTTTGGTCTTGTAGGGCTTTTTCAGTGTCATGGCATCCCGGGCTTCTTCCCTCAACTCCTCCTGTCTTGCTTCATCATTGTGCATTCAGTAACCATGAGAGATTTGCGTGCTCTCATAGTGGCTCATAGACAGTGAATAGTAGGCCTACTTTCTGTTTAATTCTAATTTATTCATTTATTTTGGAGCTCTTGATTGGCTAAATTCTTGCTGGAAAATAACCAATTGTTAACATCCCTAGAGGCAACCCTAAAAAATATAGCTAACTGATGTGAGCTATAGGTGTCTAATTTTAGACAAACATGCACTGATGTCTGTTTCATATAAGTAAACTCTCCATTTACCCTGAAAGAAACTCCTCTGAGCAGTAGGCATCTGATTGATCATTAACAATGTCCAAACAGTAGCTGGACTGTGATTGACAGGCTATTACCCCTTTTATACTTAATACATTTGCAGCTGTGTGGAGGCATGTTGTCTTAACTTTACTAACTCATGACAATTTTACTAACCGACACCATGCCTGGTTTGAATCTGTCCGCTGCATGTGCACTCGGTCAGAAACGGGGCCGCTTGGTCATTACAGCTTCCTCAGAATGTAACAAAAGAGGGAGTCCTTGGTGGTGTTTGAGTCGCTGGCTTCATGGTCTAGTTCAACACACAACTGAAGACTTGGAACAGTGGAACCCTAGGCACTAGCACTAACTTAAACATATAGTCTTGTGAGCTGCTTTTGCTTGCCTTGTCATCCGTTTCATACAAGCACTCTAATAACTTTTAATTGAGTGACTATATCAAAACTCATGTGTTGTGGTGTTCAAGTTTGTTTTCCAGGTGAGATCTTTTTGTTTTTGAACAGTAGTATTCTACAAGTTAAACTACTGCATCCTTAACCATAGTCCAGGGAGTCATAGGACCCACTCATATGACCACAAAAATCCAGTCTCATCACTGGAAAAGTGCACTGATGGTGGCATAATGCCGGAACCCGATTGTGCCCCAGGGTGCATCCACACAGGGATTACCAGCTCGTTACCGGTCTCCATTCATGCTTGCCGATCAGCCGCTTTTATCAGCATCAATCTGACACTCTGTTTACCTGACGCTGCACTCCGTTCTGCTTGGCTAAGAGAAAAGCTTACAAAAAAGTTCACATCCATCAGCACTTTTCATTGTGGGATCATGGGAGTGTTTTTTAGTGGTTTGTCCAGCCCTGGCCCAATTAGCAGACCCTGCCCCGTTAGCTGCTAAAGCCTGTGTTCATCACAGGGTGCTGTGTCTTTTAGCCCCATGTTGATTTGCGTTTGTTGTCTTCATGTACTGTTTTTTTGCGGTTTGTTTTACCCTTCGCGAGTCCTGATCACCTTTAATGAAGTCAACTCATCTTCTATCCCAGCCCCCTGAATCTGTCCGTTTACAAGCCCTAAATCTTGAACACTTTACTTAGCAGGCCCTTCCTGTGGCATTGTCCTAGTTTGTACATGACCGAAAAGCTGCGTTGCGTGGATTTGGTTTTTACTTTTGAAGCTTTGTACCTTAACTCAAAGCTTGCGTGTTTTACGTCGTGGCTTTGTGGAGCAGCAGCAGTGGATTTGAGTTTGAGGAAATGGCTTCGTTTAAGTTGGACTTTCTGCCGGAGATGATGGTGGACCACTGCAGTCTGAAATCAAGTTCAGTGTGAGTACAGTTACTCTACACTTGTTAAATATTTGCTTGTGGTGATTATATTTTTTTCTTGCAATCCTAGTACATCCTCCAAATATTTGTCTGTTCACCAGTTTTCAAATGGAAAACATGCATGACCAACACAACACGGTGAGCTTTTTGAGGCTTAATATAGTTTGTCACTTGTTTACAATGGTTATTGGAGAGTTTTATATGTAAATAAATGTTTTTGCCATTTCCCTCCCCATTAGTAGCCTAACATGTACCAACCAGTGCTGAAGTAGCCCTGCAATACACAGGTCTTAGGTCTCAAAACTGTCCTTTTGCTTTGTCAGGTCAAATGTAGCTTTTGTTGCTTTATACTGTTTTGCACACCTACTTCCTACTATGAAAACAGTTTAATCCTAATTGGGGAAACTAACTGCAAACCCAGAAGCACAAGATGGCTCAAAACACCATGTAACGCTACAAAACTCTACTAATGGCATATAGTCAGCAGATCTGAAGTGGATGGAGAAATACTATTATGATTGTTGCCTTATTTCAGTGCTCAGGGACTACTTTTAAAAAATGCCAATGACTTTGCAGACTTTCTTGAGACTACTGAGACAATTTAAAAAAAAAAAAAAAAAAAAAAAAAAAAAAAAAAAACTGTTTGGAGCAGAATGATGGTGCCTCAAGTGCTTGCAGAATCCGGCTGTTCAATCAGAGATATCCAGATATGTCCCACAGAGCACCATTAAGATGGTGTGTGTGTGGTCTGTGGGAATGGGTTCAGAAAGTTTCCTGTTCTGTAGTATGTGTGCCACTCATTGGGGAAAGAATAAACCAGCCTTGTATGTCTGTTGTATATTTTTGCTGTGTATTATAATATCTATAATTTTGCTGAACAGAGCTAATGGGGTCAGTTACTTTCTACAGTAACAAAAGTTATAAAAGCATGGAAACCTGATAGTAATGGCAATTGTTTTATTCTATTACTGTGTGTTGTATTATGTTGTCATATTACCTAGCCCTAGTGGGACTGTCTACTCCCATCAATCCCATTAGATGTAATGTGAAAATCTTTTCCAGTTGACAAATTTTTCAAATATGCAGCCCAACACCCATTAGTACCCGTGTCTTCGGTTTGTGTTGTCTTCCTGTTTGAACAAGTTCCTCCTGTGTGTAATTGACAAAGGAAAGGACTTGTTAGATCTTTCCCTCACCGATCAATAAACTCTCATTAGTCTGGCTATTAACTGTCGATTGTGCTAGTTAGGCATGTAACTATCCACACAGTTCAAGAATCAATTCATGATATTGGGTTCACAATTGGACTTGCACACAATATTTCTGGGAAAAATAAATAAATGAAGAAAACTTCATTACCAAAAAAATAAAAAGAAAAGTACACTTGTTTCTTTTCTTTAATAACCAACAATAATTATTTACAAACATTTGTAAAAGGTTGGAATAAAATATAGCAGCCTAATGACTAAAATATTCCTCTTATTAAAAATGAAAAAATAGACCTTTTTGTTAACAGTTTGTGAAGGCTGTAGTCAGGCTTAAATATAAAACAGTTACCTGTATCTGTTAGGCCTATAGACCTGCATCTTAATAACAAAATCACTGACATGGACCTTTTTTTCCAAGAATCAAAATATTGAAATCTCTAAATAAAAATGGGATTTAAGTCGTGTGTGTCTTAACACACACAAGATGGGACTACCTGGCTGCAACTGCACAGCTTTCTTCTTCGCCTATGGAAGACATCCTAGTGTTGATGTGTTTTTAGATAAGGGAGAGTTTGGAGTCTAGGGCCCAATGTTGGGGCTCAATGCGATGCACTCTAGGAGACTCCTAGTCATATTCCTCCACGTATATATTGGATATGTTTTCGATATCTGGTGGATGTGTTATCTGTTGGATACAGCTTTCTTCATATTCACCACAGTGAATGAATCCTCTTTTCAGGATGTCATGCTCTGCACAATCATGTGCTTTAAGGGCACAGTGAGAGACACTGTTTTTTCATCACACAGCATGACCGTAGCTGTTTTTAGAGGCATAAGTACTTGTGCAGTATCCTCTGCATCTCTAATATCAGCACACTCGCAAGCATCAATTTCATGGGCCATTCGTCGTACTTGTGTACTTAAGAGAGCTGCTGCCACTTGCTGCTCAAGATGGCGCTCTGTCATATTGAAATGGCTGTTCCATCATGTAGTGACATCGATGACTTGTTTGTGATGAAAGCTTCAGAAGTTTCTGTTTCTAGATTAGAACGGTGTACTGTCTAACACATCTGTGAAAGAATGCTGCAATTCTTCTCACTCCGCCAAGTAAACGGCTGACTCGCCTGGTCTATGTGGCAAGACATTTGACGTGGAGCTAGGTTTGCCTCTCATACAGCTACTTCCATACTCTGTGCATTGTCTGTAGCGGCATGCCGTGGTTAGCCCTTTCGAGCTTCCACTCTGATACAGCCGATTTCAACGCTTCAGCTATGTTGATCCCTGTATTTAAAAAAAAAAAAAAAAAAAGTTTGGAGAACAAAAATCTGCATTTACCAATCGCAAATGATCTTGTGTGCTGTGATTGTGATACAACCCGAATTCCAGAAAAGTTGGGATGTGCTTTAAATTTGAAAAAAATGAAAACAAAGACTTTCAAATCACATGAGCCAATATTTTATTCACAACAGAACATGGATAACATAAATGTTTAAACTGAAAAATTTTACAATTTTATGCACAAAATGAGCTCATTTCAAATTTGATGCTTGCT
>JAQQZU010000023.1:11935514-11948114 GCA_030068025.1 Parauchenoglanis punctatus | reverse complement strand
TATATAAAAAAAATAAAGTAAAGTAAATATATATTTGTTTATTTGCAGGCTTTGTGAGTTACGACAATCCCGTTTCATCCCAGGCGGCCATTCAGTCAATGAACGGTTTCCAGATCGGAATGAAACGACTGAAGGTTCAACTGAAACGATCCAAAAATGACAGCAAGCCATATTGAGTGCTTTTACTCTAAAATGGACTTGGTTTGAAAATGTGTTTCTGGTAAGTTGAGTGTGACACTGGAAAAGTTCAAACGCCTGTCCCACCCTTAACCCTCTCCTACTGTTCCTTCACTCCTGTTTACCTTTCCTACATATCTTCTTTCTTAAAAAAAAAAAACATCACAAAGAAAAGGAAAAGCAACATGCAAAATTGAGGTTGTTCGTCTAAGAAATTCTTTCAAATTGTTAGGCTTCTTGTTTTGGATATTTCTTTCTTTTCTTACCATTTTGGTGCCATATCAATCTTTTGCTGTGTACAAATCGTTCATCAAAGGATGTTGCACAATGAAAGCCAGTCACTGACTGCTCTCAGTTCCACAGTCATTATCTCATCCCAGTCATGTTCCTGCAGATTTACCTGTTGTGTTTACACTATTGACTCGAATCGTATACTTGGATAGTCAAACTGATGCCTCCTTGTAAGCTGCCTTTTTAATAGAATTTGGAGGTCTGCTGCATACATGCAAACGATAATCGTTCTCTCACCATGATTTGGAGCATCTTGAATGTCAGATTGCTCTTCATCAGACTCTGTTTCCATAGATGCCTTTTTATTGTTTTGTCTATTTATTTCAGTTATTTATTTATTTATTTATTTATTTGAAATACTGCTAATTTATCTAAAATAGGTTGATGTGCAAGTTTGTTTTTGGCTGACAAATTTCTTTTTTAGTGGTTTTCATTAAATGTTTTTATTTTTCACCTACCAAAAAAAAAAAACAAATCATAATATCTTGTATTTGGTATACTTTCAAGAATATTTCCTATATTGTTTGTTAGCACATACAACCACGTTGCTCAGCACAAGCTGGTCAGTTGACAGAGATGTAGGGATGTCATTTTTACTCTCAGGATTGCCTCATTCTTGATTAGTCAAATTAATTTAAATTGAACCTAAAGCATAATAGCGGATTAGTACCAAATGAGCGTCCCTAATATAATTTACTTTGGGTTGGAAAGATTAAAAGCTATTTGTATGCATTTCACATAGTCATTCCCTTATTTGTCACCTCAAGGACACAAGCCACTTTAATTTTGCCCAAAGGCATTTTACTTAATTACCATCAACTGCTGAAGTCACTTCGTGCCACGGAAATGACATTTAAAGTATTATGTAGGACTTTTGGAGAGATGACATTCAAGTTGCCTGATATTTTTTTTTTTTTTTTTTTTTTTTATTATTATTTATTTATTTATTTATTTCCTTTTTGTGATATGAGCGTGGTTATTTAGAAAAAAAATTTCACTTCAGTCCAAGTGGTTGTTGTATACGTTCAGCAATAATTGCATCCTGAGTGTGATGTCCATCGAAAAATTACAGATAGTGCTTGAAAAAAGAGAAAAAGACTTGCTATATTAAGTTTTTTTTCTTTCCACTCCAACATATTCTTGTGAAATAACCAAGTAAAAACTTCAAATTTTTACCCCTTTTGTTTTCTTCCTTCCTACTTATAGTTTCGCATGTCTAAGTTACTGTGTACACTTAAAATTGTATTCATGATCAATTATGATAAGTAAATATTTATCATGACAAGGAAAGATTAATCATTTCATTAATACTTGAGGCCTACAGGGTCTTGGTGTTTTTATGGACATGGAAGAGAAACCATTGACCAGATTGTGTATATTACTTAACTATTATGCCTTTTTCTATTTTTATAGAGGTTTTATAATATTGCGTAAATTATTTCTCTGAATTAAAAAATGTTTAATAATCACTCAGAAAATTCAACAGTATTTTGTAGAATCCTGATGTAAAGTTTTGTGAATACATTCACAAATTGTTAAAGCAACAGGCGTGTGGCCCTTTTTAGCTAAGTGTATTGTCTTTGTCCAACACTCAAAATTGTATCAAGAGTTCATGCATGGTTCTTGGGGTGCTCTCTCTTATGCTCTTCCTGGGTTCAGTTAAAGTTGTTGTACAAGTGGAAACAGGTCGCTTTTTTTTTTCTTCTTTTTTTGCCCCCCAACCCCCCCTGAACTAAACTACAATGTGAATGCTTTAGAAATGCATCTCCTACATAATGAAAGGAACAACTTTTATTTCTTAATGTCTAAAATAAAATTTGTTTCATGGAGTAGTGTAGCCATTATGTCCTGCCAGGTGTATGGTTTTAATTTAGTTTATTTAAATGCTCACTTCAATCATTGACTGAATATAGCGTCATCATATGTAATATAAATAAACCATTTTCTGTCGTTTACTTGGATTTGTAAATTAATGCCAAATTAATACTGTGTGGTATAATCCCCTGTATGACGTTAGTCAGAATGTACAAGGAAATAGTTTCTGTTTATACAAAAATGAGTATTAATCAATGATTAAATTATAATTCTAATAAAAGAACCTATGAAAGGTTGCAACTTCTGAGTATTACATGATCATGAGTCACAATAGCTTTAGTCTGAACCCTGGAACTCTTTCACTGTTTTGATTCTGGTCCTGTGAATGCTCCATCCATGGTCTGTGCCTCTGTAAAACAATTCACACACACCATAATTGTATAAACTAGGTCAGCCCTAAGGGATGTTCTAGTGTAGTGTCCATTACTGAATCCAAAGATTATTTTACATGTGGACTCTGCCCATACTTTATTAGCACTGCTGGGGGAAGCATTTTTGTTGTAATGCTGATTTATAGTGCAAGCAGAAGTCATTGTGTAGACGCGCTGGTTTAGGCACCTTACAGAAAGCAGCTGCACATTGACCGTATGGTTGCGTAGTTTCACTGCTGTGCCAAACTGTCCTATACAAGCTGCTTGTGGATACATTTGTCTTAATTTGTGCAACTTGAATATACGTACTGTGGCTGTTTGCCATTTAGTTATTAACGTTCTGTTTTAGACTCTAAATGTATCTTCTTCTTGCTACCACTTTTGCCCATTATAGGACTTGTATGCACAACTAGTAAGCTGCCTTCACGCTGTCTGTTGCATTACCCAATGATTCAGAGATCAAGCACAAAGAGAACTCATGTACATTCAAAGAGGTCTAGAAAATCTTTAAAGCACAAAGAGTTTTTTTGAGTCTGAATTTACAGCTGTTTGAGTTGACACTTAAAAATGTGAAGTCCTGAGCTGAAAAGATGTCAGCTTAAGGTTGAATGTTGCTGATGGCAATTGCTTTTTCATTTTCTTATTTTTAGAAGTATATTGAAAACCCTAGTTACCTACTAAAATAAATCCTCTGTTTTAGCTGTGATAGACACTGTTTGTTGTCTCTTGGTGGTGTTGGATGTAAAGTTTCCCCTTAACCCCTTTTGGCATGTTGCTTGTCTCTCCCTTCCACTTTCCTTCCTCTTATCCCCTGTGTTGCATTCAATGTTCTATCCAAAGTAAGTAATGTGTACCTGTGACCTCCAACCTTCTCCATGCAGAGATGATCATTTACATGATTTTCTGTTTCTTCTCCTCTCCTTTTTTCTGTTGTGGCTTTAACCTAGTTTTGTTGTTCGTTATTTTTTTTTTTGTTTTGTTCTAGATATCTTCGTGCCCGTTTGTTCATCGTTTCCCTAGCATGTCGATGTGACGTCAAAAGTTCATCGTCCAGTCCGTTGTCCTCTTCGCTTCTCTGACGCTTGAAATTTTTCACCCTTGACCTTTTGTTAACTTTTGACGCTTAGTGGTTACTTATTTTGTTTGTTTTTGTGTGGTGTTCATTTCTGTTTGTGCTGCCAATAGAGGGCACTAGAAAGACTGCTGATAACTAAAATGTAAAAAGTTTCTTGAATATTGTTCAGAACAGAGTCTATTTTTCTAGAACTTGCAAACATAACCACTAGATTGTGCAAAGGCTTTTAATTTTCATTGTTTCATTACCCAGTTAAAAAAATTTTTGTTTAGCAAATTTTATTTTTCATTGTTTTAGAGCAGTCTTTCTAGTGCACTCAGTTTTACTCATTTGTTTTCCTCTAAAAGCAGCCAATCCATTTATAGAATCACTTTGTGTGTGTGTGTGGGTGTGTTTTTTCCTCTTTCTCTCACGTGTACACCTTTTTTAGGGTTTTTTGCAGTCACATTTTGCTGAAACTGAGGATAACCTTGTAATATTGTGCTAGGTTAGTTGGCATGATTTTTGATGGCATAATTTTGGGAGTTCCTTAACAGTGTGACATTAGACACTTGAATTGCTTTTCTTCCTTTTTTCCATTTAGTGTGTCAAGATACCATAGGCATAGGCACATGTTTTTCATTTTTTTTTATTGTGTGAAAATCAGGATTAGTCTGAAATTTAAAAAAAAAAGCATAAAATGAGCAAAATTGAGTTTCTTGTCACAGTTAGTATATATGAAAGTATGCATGTTTTTTTGTAACTGCACTGACATCCTCAGCAAAATGTGATTTAGTTCTGTTAAAAAAAGACAATTATAAAATGAATAAAATGGTGCCAAAAGTTTTGCATGTTGCTGTTGGTCACATTTTATGTATTTTTCATGTCTGTCTACTCTTCCACTGTGGTCCCATTTTAATAACTGATTTTAAATTTAGTCATATCCATGTGTTGAAATCATGTTTGAAAGTGAACTGTGTAGACAGACTTTATAATGACTTCTCATATCAACCCAGTCCTTGCAAATTTCAGCTGTTCTGTTTAGAAATTTTGTGGCATGTTGAATGGTTGGCAGAAAGGATCCCAAGTTTCCCCTAATCTGAAAAATCTGTTAACGTTTCGGTTCTTTGTCATAGTCTAGCTGCAGCCCTATTTTGTAGTACTGCCTTTTCTGTGCCTACTATTTGAGGAATAAATCCTTCTTTCCCATAATAAGGCTTCCCCCTTCCCTAAATACAAGCTATATTTGGGATTTTTCCAAATTACCCTCTTTTGAAAATTTGGCAACCTGTTTTCACTAGCTTTTATTTCAACAGTAGATTGCTAGTCCTATTGTCGTTGAATTGGGTTTAACGTTGCAATTTTTTGGCATTTTATATCTAGATTTTAAGCTGCTGTTTGTTTAAATGTACTCTTAAATGAAAACTTACCTGTGGGATGTTTTGTCATTATTGGTACAGAGTGATTGTATTTAATAGTAAGAAATTGTACAGTTTTTGCCTTTTTCTACTTCCAAGTTCTGTTTCACAATGTGAATCTGAAATCCTAATAAGTGGAGCCATGTAGAACTTGCCACCATGACCAAACATAAGTCTAAACAAATTAATTAATTCTATGAAGCAGCCTTCAGTTGATTTAAAAGCTGACTTTTTTTTTTCCATTTAAGTTATGGTTTTCACTGGAATTGTAGAGTGAGGAGTTCATTAGATGTCTAGAGGAGTGTTATTTCTGAATGTTTTCTGTTGGTTTATTTAAATTGTGATGGAAGTTAAAATTTTCATGCTACTGTCTCCACAGAAGTATAGCAACGTGCATACAACACGAAGTCATTTTGTAGTTTCTTTGGTTGGTTTGTTTGTCTGATTAAACTGAAAATATTCACACCCTTTGTGTCTGATCTTTACTAATGTTTTGTTTATTATACATTTTTCCTTAATTCTTACATTTTATTTTATCCTTACTACAACTTGCATAGCTTCAGCTTACAAGGAGCTGAGCTATGACTGTCAAAGCACATCCCAAGCTCCCGTGTTATGAAAACCACTGCAACAGGACATTTATTATATAAGCAATTGATCAACCAAATTTGCCTTTCCGTACCCCAAGTACCACAGAGAGATGCCCACATGGTCCTTTTAGATAAAACCAGGAGCAAATTGGGAAAAATTCAATAAGTTTCATTCCAATTGTTTGACTTTCTATATAATACAGGAAGAGGAAAGAATTTATATAGACTTCATATATAGTTAAAACTATTCTCATGCAACAAGTACAGTATAGTCACAACTACTCAGGCTACTTGGTTGTTTTATTTATAATTACATTCCTATATTCATCATCTGTAACGGGTCACGGTCATGGTGAATACAGAGGCAATCCCTGGAACACTGGGCATGAGGTGGGAATATACACAGCAGAACCTCAGTCTATCACAGGACGCCACCTACACACACATTCACAAACTCATTCACACCTACTGCTATGTTTTGGGGGTGGGAGGAAACCCACGCAGACAGAGGGAGAACGTGTGAAACTCCACACAGTAACCCGAGCTTAGGCTCAAACCAGGAATCAAAGCTGAATTAGCCTGTGTGAAAAGGTAACTCGGATGAATATTGCATATGATGGTTTATTTATACATATTGGTTGAATTGAACATGACCTCCAGATTCAGATTCATTTCCACACATTACTTTTAAATCAGACTCGTATTTTACAATATTAAACCACATTATAACACCTGTAAGGCTTTTACCTACCTATAATAGGTTAATTTTCCCCTTAGAACACTTTCATAAATGCAGTGTTAGAGTTTGTTGTCAGACTTTGACGGAAATGTGATGAGAGGAGGTAGATGTTTGTATTTAGGTGTGATGTTCATATAGACAGAGCACTGGTAAGGACTGTGTATCACAATGCGATGCAGATGTGGACTGGCCTTCTGCAGCTCCTCCAAACACTTCTCTGAAGACATACTGCTATCAGTTTTCTCTGGGTACAAACTGTCACCTGCAGATTCAATGACAAGGCAAAAAGACATGTGACCAATGTTATTTAGTCATAATAGAAACTCTAATATGAACACTTCTGGAGACATATTTCACACCCACTGTTTCAAAGCCAGGCAGTGGTTTGTAGATTGCATTATTTTAGCAACTCTCATTTGAGCAAATCTTCAACTGACCTGAGGAATTTGTCATTTCTTGTCCTGAGCTACTTATTACTGCTAGTTATGAACAAATATAGCTTGCAATTTCACTATTAAGAGTGTATAACTTGGACCAAAAATGCAAAAGGCAGTGCCTGGCAATCCTGTTATGCATGAATACTGGTGGTTGTTGTCATGTCATTTTATTTCAAGATGAAATGAAATGGAAATTCAAATGCATTTCTCTTCCACAGCATGATTTATTTCCAAGGGAAACTGCATATGGGTAGTCAAAACTTTGAAATTTGATTTAAAGGTACAATATGTATAATTCAGCTGATTGCAACCCTTACCCCTTCTTTTCCAAACGTGTGTTAGAACTTAGAGTGACTGTCAGGTGCCCTGTAGCGTATTTCCAACTACTTAAATTCACATGCCAAATTATAAGTATGGTCCTCCATGTTTCAAAATCTGTGTTGCAAACTTGTTAAGCAGCACCAGCAAACACTGATTCCTCATCTTTCTTCTTCATCTTCCTTTCGATGCATCCTTCCAGATTCTCGCTGCCACCATGAAGGTGCGAAACACGCTCTCTAGATGTTTGTCCATTGTGGCCTACTGTAGCGGTTCAGTGGAATTGGACTTGCTCCCTATGTAGATATAAAGGGCTCAATCTTATCTCTAGCTTATCTAATCTTATCGAAAACACTACAAGTCATAGTTACAGGTAATTATACACAACTGAAAGCAAACTTATGAATACTATATTCCATATTATATTCTACTTCTGCTAATAGATCCCCCTAAATCCTACATAGTGGACCTTTAAAAGTGCATGTGCCATGGAATATGATCTACATGCTACCTGGAGGTGGAAATGGAGGAAAAGGATCCACATTTTTCCCAGGAGTGAGACCATAAAATGAGTACAGCCAGGATCTAAGAAATGCCCAAATTCATACATTATGCCATTTAGTTGACAGCCTTATCCAGAACCAACATTTATCGCTGAACATGGTATGACGCCACATGCCATCTGTCCGTGACCCCCGGTTAAGGCACCATTCCAAACACAGCTGTCTCTGCACTGGTGTTAGCAGCCTATGCATGGGACAGTGAACCCGCAGTCCGGCCAGTTGTCGAAACACGGTCAGTGATGACACGGGGGGTTGTAAAGAGTCCAATACCTGTGACCAGATGGCAGGCACAGATGTCATGGGGTTCTGTAATGCTTAGCTCACAATATGACAATCCTCCTTTAGTGTGGGCTGTCTTGAGCGACCAGAAACTTCATGACGTGTGTGGTTGCCCCATGTGCCGGGCAATTGCAAGATACGACCACCCGGCCTCATGCAAACCCACAATGTGACCCCTATCAACTTTGTCAAGTGCTGGTAATGCTGTGTAATATGTCTATGAGGCATCCTCTATGTTTGGTGACTAAATGTGCCAGCTCCTTGCAAATAGAAACATTTACATACCCACCACTGGTACCAAATTACATCCAAATCGGATCATTCCTTCTGGGTCCTTATCTTTTTTTTGTCACCGAGTATATTATTAAATATTACATATGAAATTCTGCCAAGCAAAATTGGCTCCCTTTGATTAAATTCTAATCCAAACCTGGTAAGAGGGATATGATGCAGTCAGTAGCCTTCAAGAAAACAGGTAGACACAGCTCACAGCCTTCTATCGATCGCTGTTTGGCAAAGCTTTGAAGGCCACTTAATAAAGGAAAATTGCTCATTCGTCCAATATCGTACAACTGAGGTGGTGCAATCCAAACGTTTCTTTCCCAGTAGTTGTGAAGTATTTCAGCCGGCGTAGACCACTGCAGGAGAGGGGGATAAGAGGGTACATGGTCACTTCCAAGTAACAAAACATCCATTGAATTGCATGACAGAAGGTGTCTAAAAACCTTCTACACATAGGGAGCTATAGGTAATGCAGTTCATAAATCATTGTAGAATTTATCATATATATTTCCTATTGGTATATACTAACATAGTGGAAATTGTTATTCCAGTTATATTCCCTCAGCCAAAAATTCCAAAAACTGCAATACACTGGTGGTGAATGGTACTCTGGTGACAAGTCAGTAAAAACTAAAATTAAAAAATGGTAAAGGCCAGCTTATGTTGTTTTTTTTATACAGAAAATGGATGGAATGCCAACAGCTCTGGCAGAAGCATGAAACCAATTGTAGCATTATTGATGTGAAGTGTGAACTCCTACAGGCATGTCAATTGTCTCCATGTTGCCACAAGATGTTAATTTACATTCACTATGCACTTTATTAGGAATACCTGAACACCTGCTAATTCATGGAATTATCTAATTTATGTTGCCCCACCTACCCCATGGAGGGGCTGCCACTGATGTTTTGCCACTACAAGCCACAAAGAACAGCTTCAGCGTGCCACAAATGATAGATTCCGTGTGCCTTGACATTTTGATGGTTTAAGTACACTTGTCCTGTCAATGCAAATCAATACAAAGTTATTCTGACTGACACCTTTATCTCTGATGAAACGTTTCTATCCTGAGGAGATGACACTGCCCCAGGGATCACCAAATGATTTGAGATTCTATGGCCTAACTACTCCACCATTGCCGGTAACAAGCCTGGATCATAAAGGAGGAGGTTTTGGCAAGTTAGCTCCGCCTCACCTTAAAAAGTCTTTGCTACAAATGAGCCAACCCAGAAACATTTCAGCCCTGGGAGAGGCTGATTCCCAACAGGAGAACATAGGATGTCTGGTAGAGAAAATCATATTTACTTGGAAGCTGCCAGACCAAATGTCAGAGCCATGTTCAAGGCAGGAAAAACAGTGCCGCCTAGATGAGGAAATGAATGGGACTCATCTGGTGACAACTGGAGCGACAGGCCCATAATCGAGATGCCTGGAGAGATCTCATTAGCGGCCTATGCCATGATAGGAGCCACAGGCAATGATGACAACGATGGCCTAACACTTTTTATCGGTTCATTATTAGTCTTAGATTATACAGAGTTTGCTATACGAGTCCCTGTGAAGGATCTGTTACTATAGAAACTTTAATTAACTTTAGAATGAGCACATTTATATAAACCTGTGATATGAAATTTCATCAGCACTACTGTCAGAGCTGCTATTAAAGGAAATTAAATTGCCACCTTCTGACAAATCAGTGTTGAAAATTCAACAGCACTGTAGCATGATTGGGCAACAAGGTTTTCTGTAATAATGCTACATTCACACTAGCAGTGTTGCTTGTAGTTTAACTCTTGTGGATGTAGAGTGAGAGCTCCTGGTGTCGCCCATGGGCGTGTACCATCCAGCTTTTAGAAGAAACATCCATCCATCCATTTTCTATATAGCTTATCCATTATGGGTCACAGGTAAGCTGGAGCCAATTTCAGCTGACACTGGGGGACAGCGGCAGGACAGGTCACCAGTATATCGGGGGGCTAGCGCAGAGATGTGGCTAATTTAGAGTTGCCGTTTAAACTGATCCACATCTTTGGCCTGTGGGTGGAAACTGGAGAGCCTGGAGGAAACAGCCGGCAGGTTCGAACCCAGAACGTTCCTGCTGTGAGGCAACAAGTGCTAACCACTGCATCACTGTGCCACCTGAGGAGAAACAGTCATGACCAAATTGACAATTTATTTGTCTTTCAAATGTATGTAATGAATTGTAATGTTTTAATGCAGTGACACATGTTAAGCAGTACATGGGAACTACAAGCAGACAGGAGCTAAAGATGTGTGAGGGCTAATGTACCCAAGTTTGAGAAAATACATCTCTTCAGGTCGCCGGTGGGAGTGTGAACGTACCTTAACATGAGCAAGTGGACAAATGGATTGAAACACATGTATGTCACCTTATAATGTTCTATCTCCTTCTGGTCCTGCAGCGTTTCCGGGATGTCCTTCAAGCAGCACATGTAAAAGGCAGTGTCGTACCGTCTCTGCTGCAGGGACCCTCTAACAGGAGTGAGCCAGTTTCCCCACTCGTACAGAGCCCATATGTTGGGTAAACACTCGAGCTCTTTGCACATCCGGATAAAATTGGACGAGTTCTCGAGGACCAGCGATCTCCATTTAGCGATCAGACTTTTGTCCCATCGATCAGACAGTGCTGTAAGCGCCGACCGAGTTACGCATTTATCAGACTTGTCATTTTCACCACCATGATCACCAGTGTACAGCGTGTCTGCCTCCTCACTGGGCACCACCAGAAGCACCCCTGATTCTTCAAATGTCTCTCTCACGGCACAGATCCTGAAAGCGACGTCCCCCGGGATGGGAGACCCGAACTGTTTCCGGTCTGTGGCGAATATAGGCGGTCTCGTCTCGTTCGGCTGCTTCACTTTCGCTATGCCAAACTGCGGCAAGTGCCTAAAAGCCTTAAAAAGCTCCAGCCACTCACTGGTGAAGTCGGACGGGTCCACCAATCCACCTGGAAACACATAAGCGTTGGGCATAAAGCCACTTTTCCCGCTCCGTTTGAGCAGCAGGACCTCATAGTCAAACATTGGTTTTAATGGTAAATTTTGATTTGGTAAACCTGAGGCAAACGCTGGTGTTTCTCTCCACAGAGACTCAACACTTCGCTTGTACTTTGTTCCAGCAACCAAGATCACAGTGGCCGCCTCTTTCCAATGCTTTAAAGTTGTGTTCATTTTGAGTCTGCTTCAAATCTTCACGTTTGTTAGGATTCCATGCTAGCGGCGACAGTGAGGCCAAGACTCGGTTAGGAAATTAGACGACTCCCAGGCCAAAGGAATCGAGAGTCGGCCACAAGGAGCCGATTCTGCACAGTGAAGCCGTTCAAAATCGTATACAAACGATTTCAAATGATTCCGCGGCCACTTTACAGTTGGCTTTTTTACATCACGATCACCAGAAGTCTGGCTGCATTCAGCTTCGGAAAAAAGCAAAAAGCCGGACAAAACTTCACATCAAGACTTTCAAATTAAGCTTCCGACATGGGACAAAATATAATAAACAATGACATGCAGCCTTTATAATGTGTAGAGTCGACTTCTGGACTCGACTCTATCAATTCCCAACACAGGACTCAGGGTACACAGAAAGTACACAGGAGTGCCGAGTCCCAAACCACATACTAGGCTACCAAGTACGTCACCGTATGCCTCGCTGTACATGGAATAATTTTCACACAGCCCACTATTTGTCGGTATGTGCGGATTGGGACGCACTCTTAGTTCTTCTTCTTTTACTTGCTCTCTCCCGGACTAAATACAAATGCATTATCGCCACCTACTGTGCGCAGGGTGAATTTGAAAATGAGCGATGTACAAGAGTCACGATATGATTTCGCCAGCTCGCTCCTTCTTATATTAATAGTCAGCCAAAAAAAATGTATACACACTTCAGGAAAAGAAAAATTTGTATAAATATTTTAATTCTTAATTTTTTCAGATATCACGAGATTAATACAAGTTACCTTTGGCCTCTACAATGATAAGAGGTGCTCAAAGTGGCTCAAAGTGATAGAAGATGACCTCACACAGTGGAGCACCCTCCCCACATCACTTATGGGTAAAATAGCAACAATCAAAATGTTGCTGGTTGAGGTTGTGACGTCGGCGGCGCAACCGTATGCACGCAGCGGCCCCTCCGGATCCGAAATCGTGCTTTTCTGTTTTTATAATCGTGTTTTCTGTTTTTTAT
>JAQQZU010000023.1:11908880-11926897 GCA_030068025.1 Parauchenoglanis punctatus | reverse complement strand
GTGTGTCTCCTATATGATATATTTAACTGAAATTTTTTATCGTCACAACCAACGATTTATACAGGAAAATCATGAAGGTTGCCCAAACTTTCGCATCCCACTGTATCTGTCAAATAACATTTAAAAAATATATATCTTTGGTCACTAAAAAAAAGAAGTAATTAGTATTTCAATGCAATTTAAAATGTAGAGACTTGTGAAAGAGGACTTTATGGAGATTCTGGAACATTATGGAGATTTATAGGACATTTGTTGAACAGCTGATAGATATACTGTATGGATTTACGGACCAGCTGCCACTTGATAGAAAGACATCAGAGAACCTGGAAGAAACCCATGAAGACACATAGAGAACAAGCACATTTAGATTTTTTTTTATTTAGATCAAAATATATTTTGATTCAATTCAATTTTATTTGTATAGCGCTTTTAACAACAAACATAGTCACAAAGCAGCTTCACAAAAGAATGTAACTTCTGAATACATCTTAATCTTAACTTGATTTTGATCTTAATGGCTCAGAAGCTTCTTCCACAACTGCATAAATTAGCATGTGTCTCATGCAAAAAATATGAGTGTATTTACTAATTAAGTTTAAGAAACGGTTCATTTCGATATTGTATAACAGTTTCATGAATCCAACAGGGAACAGTTCATATGATCCTAGCACTTTATCCTTGTTTCACTGCTTTTTTGATGACTGATTAATGATGTTTGTTTTTCTTTGTATCATCAAATTTTAGCATTATATTTAATGAGAATAATATTATTCTAATAAAAAATGGTTCCATATATTAATGTTCTTTTGTGACTCCTCTCTCTCTCTATATCTATTTAACAGTGTTGCTTACAGTTGTGAACTGCTTAAGTGTGAAGCTGGCTAGTTATGTGCAGAATTTCTTCACTGCAGCCAAACTCATCATCATTGTCATCATAGTAGTTTCAGGCATTGTTATGCTGGCAAAAGGTTTGAACTGTCCTAAATGATACAAATGACAAATAAATACAATGCTACAAATGACACAAATGAACTGTGATTGAATGAAATATGATTTGTCCTCAATCAAGGAACACTAGACATAATATTGCTACAAATGATATTTGTTACATCTTTCTGTATCTTAAATTATGGGTAAGTTTGCAGTAGATTAAACCTTTGCTGATATAAATATGTCAATGCCTTCTCTTTCATGTTCTTGCTCTCAGGAAATACACAGAATCTGCAAAATGCATTTGAAGGAGGAACAACTTCATTTGGGGCAATTGGACTTGCATTTTACAATGGTCTTTGGGCGTATGATGGATGGTGAGTCGATTTTGTTACTTTCCAGCAATCATCATGTACCTATCACCATCATACACACCAAATAGTAGACATCAATACAGTGCAAATTTGTGTATCTATTTCAAATATATATTGCAGTTTATTTCTGTAGAGCTATTATTAGTTCATTTTATTTTAAGTTAGGTAAAATTAAATAGACACAAGAAGACAACTCACATTTAGAATTTAAGATCACAAGTATTTTAAGAACATAAATGTGTCATGTTTTGAATAAAAAAGCATGATATCACAGCAATATTTTTTTAATGTTATAAAGAATTGTTTTAAATTCTCACAAGAATTTTTACAATTGAACAATTAAAAGAATTTTTTTTTAAATATTAAGAATTAAACAAATAAATAGCAACTGGTAGTGGACTCAGATGTTAAATTCTAACTACTGGGCAGATTCAATTCTTTACCTTCTGCCTCCTACAGGAATCAACTGAACTTCATTACAGAAGAGCTGAAAGACCCATATAGGTGAAAGTCATGTCAGTGCTTTGTTCTGCACTGTACAGATTTATTTTGCAAATACTGTACAACAGCTTTATAATTCATACGTCTGTCATCTGTAGTCATTTTTTTGACCTAGAGGACATTATAGTGTCTTAATCTCCACAGATTAATTAGGTTAGATTAATTAACACTAACACTTCACACTGGTGTCTTATCCATAAATTGTGTGATCATATTGTTTTCTTATTTTTTCAATTAAGCACTTGTAGACTGGTCATTTTGCACCATGTGTGGGATTTTTTAAATAATGTTATCTCATTTGCATTTTTCGTTATAATAATAAAATTCCTTTGCCATCTTGACAGGAACCTTCTCTTGGCCATTATTATTGGGATTCCTTTAGTGTCAGTGTGCTATGTGTTGGTTATTATTGCATACTTCAGTGTCATGACACCTGCAGAACTACTTCAGTCTTCTGCTGTTGCTGTGGTAAGTATAATTATTATAGGATTACACTTTACATAGTAATTAGATTTTGACTATAACATAATTATTGGAGAAGCTGGAAAAAGTGCAATTTAGTACTAATTTTCAGGAAAAACAGACAGAAATCAGTCATCAGCTTTGCAGATTCTGATTGTTCCTGTTTATCAAGTATCTGTGTATAATCCTCCTGAATATCACTTAAGCTAACTATTTTTTAAAGCATTCTGTACTATGCAGACTTTTGGGGACCGAGTGCTGTACCCATTGTCATGGGTGGTGCCGTTGTTTGTGGTATTTTCCACTTTCGGAGCTGCTAATGGAACCTTCTTTACTGCCGGAAGGTAAATTTGATTGTGTATCTATCTATCTATCTTTTTTTTTTTTTTTTTTTTTTTTTTTAAATAAAATTAAAAGTAATTTGTATTATGAGACAACTTATGAAAAGTCTGATAGGCTGCCATTCTGTCCGTAAGTGTGTCAGATTTCTGTACCATTTGTACATTTATATATGTATATGCTTTATTACTTTGAGGCAATTTCATATCACTTTTCAGATTTAGGCAGACAAAAACATAAGATTTTTTATTATTTGAATAATAATTCTAATTTAAGTTTTATTACTTTTTTCCAATTGTGTAGTCCACATTTTATTTTCATTTATGTGTATTGGGGTATTTTATTGTTAGACGTGTTTGTGTTTCACCTGAAATATTTTTCCAGTTACATTCTGATATGCTGAACATTTCACATCTCAACATATAGTTAGTGTGTTTGGTTAACATGTAACAAGTTACAAGTCACAAGTTAACCAAACACACATCTTTCATAGTCACCATAGTCAATATATGTTGAGATGTGAAATGTTCAGCATATCAGAATAAGATACAGAACAAATATTAGTGACTAAAGGCAGTTCACTTATTTATTCAATAATTTTCCTTCATTTGTTCCTGCTGGGGGATGGGGTGAAGTATCCCACTCTTGTGGGCACAATGCTCACTGCATTCATACAGACAGACACTGGATTACATAAAATAGAAACCCAGATTCTGTGTATCTTATGTAGTGTTTTGCATTAATGATGAACTCAGACAACGGCATGTCTTTAGCCGGCAGGAATATTTACTGAACTGTTTTCCAGGCAACATACAGGCACACAATCAATCCCCGGTATGGAACGCCCAGAGGACCATACTATACCTCACACAGCTGTGAAGGTACATTAACATAAATTTCTCCAAATCCACTTAACACATGTAGACTGTATTAATAAACTCCCATTACCCCTCACAAAGCTGTGCAATATTAAAGAGTTGGTCCACTCTTTCACAGCCTGTGAAGAAATTGTTCTTCCTTACTCCTAGTTTCAACTATTGCATGGAGTCTTCTCTCCAGAACCCTTGCCTAGACTTTTCCTGGGAGGATTAGGAGTGTGATTCTCCTATAACTGACACACACTGTCCTGTCCTCATTTTTTTAAAAAAAGGGGGTGGCAGTTAACAACCAATCCAACTCACCACCCGGTGGTGATTAGTTGTCAGCTCTGCTCTTGCAAAATGTATGGCCTCATGTCTGATGATGCAATCACTTCAGTTCAATTCAATTTTATTTGTATGGCACTTTTAACAATGGACATTCATTCAGAAGGCTTGATTGTGTCATTCTCAACAAGTTCTGTGAAGGTAGGTGATATAATCAGACATTTATGAAAAAGTACAATGTTCCCTGTAAAAGTCAAGCTATCCTACTTGAAATAAATTTGCCACAGTGGACTGAGACAGCAGCCTGGTTTTAACAGGTCTGAGAAACAAATGCAAGTTATCAAGTATAAAATAGGATTAAAGTTAAATTTGCCTCACCAGATTGTTTTATATCAGTTGGCATCAAATACAGTCTGTGTGTGTCTGTGTGTGTGTGAGTGTGTGTGTGTGTGTGAGTGTGAGTGTGTGTTCCTTTTGTAAATTGTAGTTGCATGCAGTAAAGCCCATCCTGAAGCGACCAACCTTGTCATAGACAATTTAATTGTTGTGACACTGAAGCGGTGTCCAAGTCATGGATTATCTCAGAAGTCTTAACACTGTGAACAGCTACAAGAATTCCATTTGGAATTATGTGCATTCTTACATGTATGGGTCATAACACCTATTACACTTATGTCCTGCGACAGAATAAAAGATGCAGAGGAATTGACATTTAACAACAGACATTGTCACAAAACAGCTTCACAGAACTATATAAATTCAGGTTATAAACTTATGGATCTATAAATTTATCCATAAATATAAATATATAATATATCCCTATAAATAAATATATAATATATCCCTATAAATATATAATATATCCCTATAAATTTATAAATATAAATATATCCCTAATAAGCAAGCCTATGGTGACAGTGGCAAGGAAAAACTCCCTGAGAAGACGTGAGGAAGAAACTTTGAGAGGAACTATACTCAAAAGGGAACCCATCCTTATTTGGGTGACAGCAGATAGTGTGGTTATAAATTGTATGCTCCTATAACTATGAGTTATGTGGTTAAAAAAGTACAGTTGTGTAGCACAAAATTCACTGTAGCTTTAACATGAAGTCTTTTTTGTTGAAGTTTTCAACTGATTCACTGCTGAAAAATTGAGTGCAAGACTGTTTGTGGTCATTTAAGCCCTAAGCCATTTTAGCAGAACCCCTTGTGTCAACAACAGTCCAACACCACCTTCACAGTTCTAGATGTATGTTCAGGCTGTTCATATGGGGCCATTCTCAACAGGAGCAAGTGGATTCCAAGTAATGATAATTCCAACCAGAAATAGGTCATCAGGATGGATCAGGCAGGTCCAGAAAGTAGAAGGGGTCAGAGTTTCTGGAATCTCAGCTAGCGTGTGCAGCTTAACACACACAGACAGACAGACAGACAGACAGACAGAGACAGAGAGAGAGAGAGAGATACTCATTGTCACATACTGATTAAGAGCATTGTACATCATGTGCTGAGTGCAAGCACGAACTCCGGCAGGACTAGCTATGACATTATATCATCCCAATGTGGCGTGGCGAGGCGATGCAGCTTACAGCTGGTTATGGTTGCTGAACTGCCGGTTGTCCTAGAGGTGCTCTGAAAACAGTGTGGGATTTATAGATGATTGGAGTAGTTTTGAGGGCAAGGCTGACCTTGCTGACAAACTGACGTCCTTACAACATCCCCTGAACATCCTCAAAAGTCATAATAACCTTTATAATTAACGTCATATGGACCTTATTTTGTAGGGTCCTAGGAACAGTATAGAGAACGTTTTTTTTCTGACGTTCTTACAATGTTGTAAAGACTTTGCAAGGATGTTGATAATTAACATCATTTGGACGTTATTTTGTAGGGTCCTGGGAACAGTACAGAGGACTTTTTTTTCCAACATCTTTACCACGGCCATCATGGGCCCCCAACTGATTAGCCCAGAGAATCTATTAGATTTCCGTATAGAGTTTGAGTTGAATTTGATCTTGCACTTGCACTTTATGAAAGGTAATGATAGAGTTGTGTTCCCTGCTTTATTTAGTCATTATTATGTAATTATTATGCAATTATTATTATCATTTGTAATTGCACTGATTGCATATAATATAAAAACCTAAGACACATTGTGAGTTTGCATAGTTTATTACCTAGTGTTATGGTTACTGAATTTCATAATATTAGATGTTAATATGTGTCCATAAACAATCCGATCGTTCAATTATTCCATTAACTTTGGCAAATGAAAAATTTCAATATTTCAATATTTATTTTTTCTGTGTGCACCAAAAATTGAAAACTAATGTCTGTTTTTCTGATTTCAGCTTTAAACAGAAACTCTAGTAAACAATGAAACTAAATAAGTCTAATTTACATTTGACTTTTATTTTTACATTTTATTATTCTTTATTATTTTCCTCATTTCCCTCAGTGTCTGCTGCATGTCCATGCTATGTCATGCTGTGTCTATGCACAGTGTATAGTCACAATTTCATTTAAATTTGGTGTGCTATGGCCAAGAAGATACTTGAAGTGGTTTAGTGTATTTTATTCTAAATTAGTTTCCATGTCTGTGCTGGACCAGTATGCATGTTTACTCAAGAAGATATCTGACATTGGGAGGACCCATGCAGAGATTTCCACCAATGAGCAACTGTAGTTAAGCCAGTCACTCTTCCTGAAACCATGGTCAATCTGCATGTAAAATATTAGGGATCTTTCAGAGACTGATTTTAACAACACATGTTTGTGGAAGTGTATCATGGTACAAATAAAGGAGATTTCTGAGGACCGCAGAAAAAAGGTTGTTGATACTCATTAGAAAAAGGTTACAAAACTATCTCTAAAGAGTTTGGACTCCACCAATTCACAGTCACAGATTGTGTACACATGTAGGAAATTCAAGCTCATTGTTACCCTCTCAAGGAGAGGAGACCAAAAAAGATCAAGGTGTCTAATAGTCCTCAAGGTCTCAAAGGAACCCAGGGTAACTTCTAAGCAACTAAAGGCCTCTCGCACATTGGCTAATGTTAATGTTCATGAATTCACGATCAGGAGAAGACTGAACAACAATGCTGTGCATGACAGGATTGCAAGAAGAAATCCAATGCTCTCCAAAAAGAACATTGCCATCCATCAACAGTTTGCTAAAGATCACATGGAAAAATGTTTTGTAGATGAATGAGACCAAAATAGAACATTTTGGTTTAAATAAGAAGCATTACATTTGGAAAAATGAAAACACTGCAGTCACGCACAAGAACCTTATCCAATCTATGAAACATGGAGGTGGTAGTTTGGGCCCGTTTTGCTGCATATGGGCAAGGACAGCTTGATGGAACATGGAACACTGATGGAACAATGAATTTTGAATTATACCAGTGAATTCTCAAGAGAAACTTGGTCATGCAGCAAGACAACAACTCTAAGAACAAAACAATCTATTCTAAGAATGGTAAAAGAAAAATAAAGCTAATGGTTGGGAATGGCCAAGTCAAAGTCCTGACCTTAATCCAATAGAAAGGACCTGAAGCAAGTAGTTGATGTGGAAAAAACCAAACAACATTCCAGAGTTAAAGCTGTTTTATACAGAGGAATGGGCCAAAATTCCTCCAAGTTGAGCTGCAGGGTTGATACCAGTGATCCTGACCCCCTTCCTTCCGGACCTGCCTGATCCATCATGATGTCATACTTCTGGTTGGAGTAATCGTTTGAAAACCACTTGCTCCTTTTGAGGCTTAATATACACCTAGAACTGTGAAGATGGCGTTGGACTGCTGTTGACATGAGCGGTTCTGCTACAATTAAATAAGACTTAAATTACCATGAACAGTCTTGCATTCAAATCTCCCTCAGTGAATCACCTGAGACAGAACAGACCTTATGTTAAAACTATATTGAATTATGTAACTTTTTTGACCATATAACACACATTTACAGAAGTGTATTAGTTGTAATCGTACTATTCAGTGCCACCCAAATGAGGATGGGTTCCCTTTTGAGTCTGGTTCCTCTCAAGGTTTCTTCCTCTTATCATCTCAGGAGTTTTTCCTTGCCACCATCACCACAGGCTTGCTCATTAGGGATATATAGATAGTTAAATTTATAGATTCATAAGTTTATATTCAGAATTTATATACTTCTGTGAAGCTGCTTTGTGACAATGTCTGTTGTTAAGCACTATACAAATAAATTGAATTTAATTGAATTAAATCAACAGTTACCAGAAACGTTTAGCTGCAGGTATTGCTGCTCAACAGGATATGAAAGCAGATTCACATACTTTTGCCACTCACAGATATGTAATATTGGATCAGTCCCCTTAATAAATAAATTACTAAGTTATAATATTTTTATTTTATTGTTTTGTGAATGGGCGGCACGGTGGTGCGGTGGTTAGCACTGTAGCCTCACAGCAAGAAGGTCCTGGGTTCTATCCCCGGGTCACCCAGGGTGCCTTTCTGTGTGGAGCTTGCATGTTCTCCCCGTGCATGCGTGGGTTTCCCCCGGGTGCTCTGGTTTCCTCCCACAGTCCAAAGACATTCAGATTAGGTCAAGTGACTACTCTAAATTGCCCATAGGTGTGAATGCGAGCGTGTGTGGCTGTTTGTCTGTGTTGGCCTTGTGGTGAACTGGCGACCTGCCCAGGGTGTACCAAAATGGGATTGGCTCCAGCTTCCCTGCAACCCAGATAGATAAAGCGGTATAGATAATGGATGGATGGATGTTTTGTGTATGTCATAAGTGCAACGTCATTTCAAAACCTTCATAGGAACTGTGTGTAATATTCATAAAGTCCACAAAACGTTCTCATAATAACTTGCACCTGACGTTATGAATTGGACCAAAATTAGACGTCCGCTTAATGTACTACAAATGTTATAAATACAACGCCATTTCAAAACCTTCATAGGACCCGTCCGTGACATTCATAAAGTCCATGAAACATTACCTAGCAGACCAAAGCTGGACGTCCCCGAGTGTCATGGGGACGTCACTTGTTAGCTGTGTTGGCCAATGGAGCCTCTTGAGCGGGTGCTTCACTTTCGGCCATCAAGGAGAGCTCTTAAGTGCAGGCTGTCTTCTTAGTATGCCATGAACCCTCTGGGGTGCAAGCTGTCTCTTCATCCTGCCGAGGAAGCTCTGGAGCACAGGCTGCCAATCATCCAAACATCCAATCAGCAGTTATGTGACACAGAGCCCAGGAGTGTGTCAGCCATCTTGATTGAATGCAAGTGCTCATGGGAACTGGAGTTCCCACAGAACATACTGTGCTTGTGGCAAGGGGCAGATGCATGACAGACCCCAGTCAGCTGTCCAACTATAGGCCAATATCCAACCTGCCCTTTATCTCCAAGATCCTAGAAAAAGCTGTAGCACAGCAGTTATACTCATACCTATATAGGAATTCATGAACTAACATTCATGAAATGTATCAGTCAGGATTTAGGCCTCATCATAGCACAGAGACGGCACTAGTTAAAGTGGTAAATGACCTACTACTGACCTCTGATCAGAGTTCTGTCTCCTTGTTTGTGTTAACTTGACCATAGTGCAGCTTTTGACACCATTGATCATACTATTATCCTTGATAGATTAGAAAATGCTGTTTTTAATCAGGTGATTTTTTTTTTGTTGTGAAAATGTACTTTTTAATCAGGGGTTTGTTAACTGCTAATTTAAAGGATTTAGGTACATAGCCAGTGCTAAGGGAAGAATTTATTATTTTTTAGAAGAGGTTTGATTGCTTCTGGAATTATCTGTTTGAGGAAACGTGTAAGTAAAGTAGTATACAGGTTGATGATTTTGCTAAGGAAATTAGTAAAATTAGTTCAGTCTCTCGAACGGGGGGTAAAACATTCTAATCACTGATCTGATATAATTATATTGTTGTCTATAGGGGTATTTATCAAATTGTCTAGCTTTAAATTCACAGTCTGAAACATAGAGCTCATAAAGACATTTCTGGTAATCACAAAATTATACTTTTTAATCACAAATTTAATTAGTAATCAAATATCTCAATCTGTAAAAAAATAAAGACTGATTGAAGCTCAGTCATTTCAGACATGCTATATGTGGTCATCTGGCTGGCTCTGTTCATTTGATTTCAAGAGTTAAAATATAAATATAAAAAATTCACATTTCAGTTATGCAATGCTTCTGTTCTATGCCGATTATCCTCTATTTACTAACAAATTAACCACATAACATACAGTAGGCTATAAGTGCCTTAATGAATAACAGTTTCAGGACCAAAGATACACAAAGTACACAACTGCATAATGTGAATCAAAGTACAGATACTCCTGGTCAAATATTACTAAAATAAAAAAAAAGTTGTTCAGTCAGATTTTTACTTGAGTACTGGAGTACTTGCTTTTAAAATACTTAAGTATTTAAAAAGCAAATTTATTAACGTTAATATTAATTTTTTTAATGTTTTCTTTTTAATGTCAACCCACTGTTTTATTTGACAAGATTAATACATACATTTCAGACAGGTTTTTAGTCATTAATGTTAATTCGGGATTTTTGCTAGCTAACTATTTGCATGCATCAGAAGTGGATTCATACAGGATCCGGTCCCAATACGACAACTTGGGGGCAAATCCATATACATCTATAAAAAAGAAATTTGACCAACCATAACATAAGAACTGCAACTACTACAAGCACAGGCAACTTCATTTAAAATATTTATCCAGAATTAAACAAATGTTTACATACATCGACATAGGATGCAATAATGAACTATTTGAATGGAAAACATAATTAACACTGATCAAATTGAACTGTTAAAAAAAAATACAGCAAGCACTTTAAACTTGAGTATTGTGTGTGTGTGTGCACTGGTAAGGCTGACTTATGTGGCTGGACGTGAAGGACACATGGTGAAGATTCTCTCCTACATCAGTCTGAAACATTATACCCCTGCACCAGCACTCATCTTTAATGTAAGTCATCAATATGAGGGAGGAATTTTATATTTGCCAATTTTTGGACTATATACAGTTTGTCTACATTCTTTTGCTTTTGCAAAGCTGCATGCATTACCCACCATATGGAGACATTTATACATTACATCTATGGCATTTGGCAAACACCCTTATCATGAGGAAATTATATTTATCTTACTTATATAACTGAGCTGTTGAGGGTTAAGTGCCCAGCAGCGGCTGCTTAGCTATAGAAGGTTTTGAACTCACATCCTTGCAATCAGTAGTGCAACATCTTAACCAAAAAGCTAGAACTGCCCCTAGGCATATTTATATTATAAATATAAAAAAATATGTGTGTGTTTGTGTTCTGCTCTTCTATCCAAATCTAGGCACTTTTGAGTGTCTGCTATGTAATTCCAGCAGACATCAACTCTCTCATTAACTACTTCAGCTTTGCTCAGTGGGCTTTCTATGGGCTTACTGCCCTCTCTCTCATAGTCATGCGCTTCACAAAAAAAGAGTTACACAGACCTTTGAAGGTAAGAATGATTTTCAACATATATTTCAAGTTCTAGACATAAGCTTTTTTCCCCACTGTCAGTGTTTCAGTTTATGACTTTATTTAATGTCTGTCCTAAATGACAATGTTTATATATTGTCAATTTTTACATGAGACAACTGTTACAAACAGAAAGAGGTAAATCTAAAGAGGTTTATACTAAAGTAACAGTTTAAAGAAGTTTGTGTAAATACTGAGTAATATATTACGTGTAGTCCATATCACCTATAATTCTTTGTTTTGTGATACACAGCCCTATAAAACTTTTTTCAAAGTCTTTTTTTTTAATTTATAATCTCTAAATATATTTGAAATGTATATTACATTTCAAGGTTTTATAAGTTGCATAGTGTTATTTTTGACATTTAATGACAAATCTTATTTTCCCTTTTCCAACTTAATTTAAAACTGTACAGTTTATAGTAATTTTAAAAAGAAAACAGATTAGTTAAATATGGTCTTATTCGCAGCATAATGATCCATAAGCAAGCTAAGGTGATAACAAAACTGCCTTTCAAAAGTGCTTGATAAATTAAACCTGATAGTTCCAGATGTTTGTCCCTCACAGGTGCCCATTGTTATCCCTGCTGTAGTGGTGGTTGTTTCCTGTTACCTGGTTTTGGCTCCAATCATTGACAAACCTGAGCTTGAGTATCTGTACTGCACAGTCTTCATCTTGGGCGGACTGATTATTTACTTTCCCTTTGTGTACTACAAGTTCAGCTGGAGCCGCCGAATTATGAGTGAGTAGAAGTAACACCGTTTATATAACTCCAAGGATTAATTTCTTCTTTAAAGGTTCATTAATCAGGATTAGGTCCCTAGCTGTAAAGCAGTCCCACCCATGTACACAAAGCTCTGTCCCCAGGGTCTACAGTGACCTTTATAGTAGATTTTAACTAGCATTAGCTTTAGCAAGGATTAACATTAGCATGACTTTTACTTATTAATAAAATCATGGCTGTTTATTTATTAAGAGCATTTGCTTACTTACTTACTTAGATATAGATGATAAAAGTACGTAATGTTTGTTGCACAAGAATATAACAAGAAGATATATATCTAGTTAGTAATTTACTAACATTACTTGATAGGAGAGAAAAATCTGTGCGAAGTATGCATGTTTGTCACATTATTACAGAGAGAGACAGGCTTAGGCGCAATACATGGTTCAATGTCTTGTCTGCAATGTGTTGCAAAGTCACAAACAGGTAAAAGGTCAGCTGATCAGCAAACTGAGTACAACAGATCAGAGCAGAAATCATGATACAATAAACTATAGCAGGAGTCAAAGAACTAGGATTTCAACCTGTCCATTGGCCTGGGGTGGTAGCCAGATGTGAGGCTCACAGAAACTCCTAGCTTGTCCATGAGTGTGGACCAGATGTGGAACGTAAATTGAGGGCCCCTGTCAATGATGATATCCTCAAGGATGCCAAAATATCTAAACACGTACTGAAATATGAGCTCAGGGCACAGGATGGGCATGATGAAACATACTTGTGGATGATTGTCCGCATGTTGGGCCACCAGTACTTGGCATGAAGGAGCTTGAGTGTTTGTCTGGTACCTGGATGTCCGCTTGCTGGCTTGGTGTAAGATCTGGTTGGCTTTTACTAATGATCATTCAGGACTGTGAATGGGTGTGCTGCCCTCTAGCCAGTGTCACCACTCTTCTAGTGCAAGTTTGATGACCAGCAGCTCATGATTACCTATGTAATAGTCAGGTTCAGCTGGGGAGAGCTTATGAGGAAAATGGCCACAGGGCTTGGGCTTCTCCTCAAAATTTTAATTCCTGTTTTATTTTAAAAACTTTATTTTCTTGTTATCCATCTGTATGTCATTTGGGCTAATAATTTATTCCAGAAAGATGTTGGAAATGTGGAACAAACACTTATCACCCTTCACATACAACTGATGCTTTAAGAGTTGTGACAGTACTGCCTTTACATCGTCAATGTGGCTCTCAAGGGTGGGGGTGTAGATGAGGATATTGTCCATATAAGCAATGACACATTTCCCCAACATATCTCTTAGTACATCATTTATAAAACGCAGGAAGACCAAGGGGGCACCAGCGAGTCCATATGGCATGACTGAGTATTCAGAGTTGCCTAAGGGTGCGCTGAATTCTGTCTTCAATTCATCTCCTGTTCTGATGCGTATTAAGTTGTATGCACTACGTAGATCCAGCTTAGTGAACATGCTAGCTGCACATAGCTGCTCATAGCTGCGCTAAGGTGGAGGGAACTAGCGGTGTAGTCCCCCTCATTTTTTCTCCACAAAAGAGAATCTGGCTGACACGGGATTTGGACAGTCGGATGTAACCTGGTTGGAGTGCTTCCAAAATGTCCATGGCCTTTTGTTCAGTGAGGAATAGTGGATACATATAGCCACAAGGAGCAGAAGCACCAAGAAGCAAGTCAATAGCACAGTCATATGCATGATGTAGAGGTAGGCCACTGGCTTTAGCTTTACTAAAAACTTCCATGAATTTATGGTATTCCTCTGGTATGTGTACCAGTGTATCTGGGTCAGGGCTCACAATCAAGGTACTGGTGCAGGTTATACACAGGCATATCCATCACTGGTGAAAGCAATGATTAGATCAATGAGTGATTTCTTTATCTGCCCATGATATTTGTGGGTTGTGGAGCTGCAGCCAGGGTAGGTTGAGAGGGTACTTTAGCGTGTTTGTTACATAAAACAAGATGGTTTCCTTGTGCATGGTCCTAACATGAAGAGAGATGGCTTCAGATGTTAGTGTCAGTCCCAGCACCTATAGGGTTTCCATCAATGGCAGGGATAATTTTAAGCAATGCATAGGTTGATGAAGTGGGAATGCAGTGGTATAGTCAAGGATGTTTGCCTCGGCTCCAGAGTGGATTAGCGCTGTGAGTACAGAAACAGATCCTAAGTGCATTATTTGCAGTTGTAAGGTGAAGGATTGCATGAAAAAAGATACCTTAAGACTCACAGAGGAGATGTGTGGCCAGGCCAATGCCTCCTCCCATTTGTCAGTGGTTCTTCTCCATGACGAGCACTGTGGCTAGCATGTCTTTGGCTAGCGTGTGAAATTCTAGTGCATATTCTGTGGCTTCTCTTCTCCCCTGCTTAACAGCGAGCAATCATTCGTAGATCTCTTTCTCTTCTGCATGATGATCAAATAACTGAAGAAATAAGGCAATGAATTGATCATAAAAGGTTAGTGGCCCCCTCCTTGCTGTAGCCTAGGTGAGGGCCTTAACAGAGAGTAGTCAGATAAACTGTGCAAGCTTTGATCGATCCAAGATTCCTTCCTACTCTGTGAAGTAAAGGGAACATTGCAGGAGAAATCCATGGCATTGAGCAGGATCACCTGCAAATTTGTCAGGGTGAGAAACCGGCTGATGAACTATGGTGCTGGGAGCTGGAGGATTAGGAGCTGTGGTCGGTCAGGTGAGCTGAGTGAGGGCTGCTGTGAGCTGCTGGATATGGGTACTCATTTCCTAGAGACGCTGCAGCGAGCACAAAGTACAAGAGAGTAGAGCAGAAATCATGAAACAATAAACTATATCAGCAGTCAAAAAACCAGAAAGCATAACACTATAGAAGGCTCGGGAATTTCAGAGAACTGAGCCGCTGCTTTGCAAATGGAAACATGACCTAGAGTCCTTATATCATCTTGGTGATTGTCTTGGGACAATGGGAAACACCTGTGATTCAGTAGTATTCAGGTGAGTTGTGGTGCTGGTGCTGTTGTGACTTGTAGTTTGTGTCTGCCCTGTTTGTATGCTGAGCGTAATGATGGGAAGTGGAGTTCATGGCTGATTCAGATGTGATTATAGCACTGTTCCAATCAACATGCAGATTAGATTAACTGGCTATTCTTAATTGCCCATGGGTGTGAATGTGAATGGTTGCTCGTCTCTGTGTTAGCCCTGTGATAGATTTGTGACCTGCCCAGGGTGTACCCCACCTCTCACCCAAAGTCCAGCTACCCTGTGATCCTGATGGATAAGAGGTATAGATAAAGGATGGATGGATAGAGATTAACAATCATATCACTTATCCTGAGTGACTTATCATCTAATCATGCTGCATAGGTACTTTGCTTGTTACAGGTCAAGCATCAGTGTCTCCCAAGTGTTGGCTGGCTGATGTTAGCATCATAAACTTTAACCCTATATAGTTATAAGACACAATTTGGGTAATATTGATTTATCAGGATGGTCTAGAGTCCCTTTGCTGCCCAGTTTTTGTTTGTAATGAGTATTAATCTATTTGTCAGCCTAACCTTATGCTCTTCGCATTGTTAGCATAACTACGTGGAAGTTATCTAACATCACATACATTTCAATGTGGTTTATTCAAAGCCTTTCCTGGCTTTCCAAGTGCTAAAACAGTTCAAAGCTTTATACCGATTGCGTTTGCAGATCTGGTCAGGAGCAGCTTTATTCCCTTTACCAGTAATAAATTACTCCATCTTGAAAAATCTTTCAGGCATATGATACACTTGTGCAGATGCCATGGTTTAAATTATTATTATTATCATTATTATTATTAATTTTGTATCGTTATACATATTTTCCAGGTTATTATACAAGCAAGAAATAAAAAAAAATCAACTATTGCACCTTTAATATAGAAATAAATAAATGATTTTATAAGCAGAATATTAGATTTGCTTGGCTTTAAAGGTCTACTACACAAATTTTTGTGCAATAATATGGTAATATGAAGCACTGTAGTGTGCTGCAATTTACTGTGTAGAGTAAAATGGAAATTTATAGCACAAATTTTTGTCTTTAAATTTTCACCTTCAATATTCTCAGCTCCCCTCACCATGCATCTTCAGCTGCTAATGGAAGTTGTACCATCAGAGAAGACAGATTGAAGAATATCATCAATAAAAGAACCAGATACTATCATCTGATTACTGGTTAATAATTATATTGTTTCAGAATTTTATAAGGAAATCATTTAAAAAGTTATTAAGGTTTTACCAGGCTGTTTTCCTTATTAGGCCCACGGGCCTCATTTATCAATCTAGTGAATTTGTGTGTAAATGCTTGCATGGGTTAAACTGTACAAAAATTGCCCACCAGATTTACAAAAGTTATTTATATTTTAATCTTTTTATTTCATCTTCTTTATTTTCCATATTTAATTCATGTTTTCACAAAAAAGCTCATCTTTAAGTTATTCTGAATAAGTGTGTCTGCTAAATACTGTAAACACAATAAAAATAAGCACCTAAAACTTTACATATGGACAGTACAGTCCATATATAAACGTGCTGTAACCAATACAAATTGTATGATCTGAAGTAAATCAAGGTTTACATTAGTTAGTCTTCCTATGCATAAATTTACACACACTCAGGAGCACAAATGAGATAAAAATGTTTTTCTAAAATGATAGGAATTTTCATGAATTTGAAATTTCTTGGGAAAACACTTATGTGAATGATTTACTAATAAATCTGTTTGTATCCAGTTTTATAAATGAGGCCAGTTGATCTAAAGATCTAAATGTTCACTACCACCACCTGCAGGTTATAAATGTTAAAATACATGAATAAATATTACACAGGTTGTTGTAAGTACTTTATTAAAACTATATATTTTGAAGTTCTTCTTATTTTGATCTTTTTTTCCTCAGACTTTCTTTTCCCTACTGTCTCATGTCCCTACTATTATTTAAATATTTTTTTCTGTTAAAAAGCAACATGTCATATAATGCACATTTATGCTAACATTTTCTCATAATGTAAAGTTCTGGTTTATTTGTGCTGGTATTTTTTTTATAAGCAATTACTGTTATTATTTTTTGCTTTAACAAATATTAAACTATGTTTAACCATCATGTTCAATGGATTTATACAGGCCTAGGAAAACATATTTTTCCTTTACTAATTTAAGTGTTTTCAGTTATTTTTCCTAAGTGTTTTAAGTCCTAGGCAACACAATCTGTAAAAAATTTGAGACACTAAAGATGCATTTACCGGTAGTTGGTTCTCATACATACAGACTTGGAATGCACCGCATCTAGTTTCATTTCCAGACTGTGCCTCTACACCTATCCAGAAGGAAGACAAGCAACCTGAGCCTTCTCAGTCACCCAAACCAAAACTCAGTACTCACCCACCAAACTGGTTGAAGGACTTATGTTACTTAAAATAATGTGACTGAGAATGTGTAAAGAATATGACTGCATTTGACTTACTCTGTTTGGGGAATACTCACACCTTGTTCTCTTAAAGTTAATCATTTCATTGCTTGATTCCATTGAAGTTCTGAGTAATTTTGTTGCATTAATTTAAAGGAAGCGTTAATAGGTGGAAGCAATGTTGTGTTCAGTTGTAGTTTTCGGCCAGAACGCTAGGTGGAGTGTTAAAAATGTGTTAAATGACTAAATGATAGGAAGTGAGTCTTGGAAAGAATGCTTTTTTGTCTAGAGGGATGTCAGTGCTGATCATAAAATAAAAGGAGTGAATGTTTCAATTCAATTAAATTTATTTATATAGGACTTTTAACAACAGACATTGTTACAAAGCAGCTTCACCGAAGTATAAAGATTCTGAATGTAAATTTATGTAAATTTATCTATCTATCTATCTATTTTATATATATATATATATATATAATATATATAGCAAAAATATATATATATATAAGTGTATATACACTACCAGTCAAAAGTTTGGACACACCTACTCTTTTTTCATAGGTTTTTCTTTATTTTTTTTGCTTTCTAC
>JAQQZU010000023.1:11892737-11908780 GCA_030068025.1 Parauchenoglanis punctatus | reverse complement strand
ATGTGATATTCGTGATCAGCACCCAAAAATCTATAAGAAACACCCAACAGTGTTCAAGAAGCAAAAACTTTGTTGTGTAGTGATTATACTCTGTATCAGTCACAACAGGTTGATACAAGAAATATACACTCAACATCCACTTTGATAGGAGCACCTATACCCCAGCTCATTTATGCAGTTATCCAATCAGCCAATCATGTGGCAACAGCACAATGCATAAAATCATGCAGATACAGACCAAGCGCTACTGTTAAAGTTCCCAACAAACACTAGAATGAAGAAAAACTGTGCTCTCTGTGACTATAACCACGGCATGGTTGTTAGTGCCAGATAGTGCCAGTATTTCAGAAACTACTGATCTCCAAAGAATGGTGAAACAGAGTTTACACAGAATGGTGTGAAAAACAAAAAACAATACTGCAAGTGAGTGACAGTTTTGTGGGTGGAAACGCCTTGTTGATAAGAAAGGTCAGATTGGTTCAAGCTGCCAGAAAATCTACAGCAGAAAAACATCTTGGGTTCCACTCCTGTCAGCCAAGAACAGGAATCTGAGGCTATCATGTGCACATATTCACCCAAACTGGACAGTTGAAGATTAGGAAAAAATTATCTGGACTTTTTCAGTCTTCAATTCTCCAGTTTCTGTGAGTCTGTGCCCATGATAGCCTCAGATTCTTGTTCTTAGCTGATAGGAGCGGAACCTGATATGACCTTCTGCTGTTATAGCCTATCCACCAGAAGTTAGATGTGTTGTGCCTTCTGAGATGCGATTCTGCTCACCACAGTTGTAAAGAGTGCTTACTTGAGTCACTATAGATTTCCTGTCAATCAGTCTGTCAAAACCTGTCAGATTTCCTTGCTCAAACCAGTCTGGTCATTCTCTGATCTCTCTCGTCAACAAGTTCTTTCAATTCAATTAAATTCTATTTGTTTAGTGCTTTAACAACAGACATTGTCACAAAGCAGCTTCACAGAAGTATATAAATTCTGAATATAAACTTATGCATCTGTCTGTCTGTCTTTCTATCTATCTATATCCCTGTATATCCCTAATGAGCAAGCCTGTGGTGACCCTCAGCCCTTTCAGCCTGCAGACATACTGCACACAGGATTTTCTGTGCACCATTCTATGTAAACTCTAGAGATTTATGTATGTGAAAATTCCAGATCAGAAGTTTCTGAAATAATCAACCCATCCCATCTGGCATCAACAACTATGCCATGGCTCTTGACCTGTATCTTCATGATTGTATGCATTGTATGCATATGATGCCAAAATACTGAATGATTGGATAACTGCATAAGTGAGCAGGGTACAGGTGTTCCTATAAACATGGATGGTAAGTGCATATCCCTAACTAAATCTAAAATTAAAGGCTACAAAATGTCCCATTTTCTGGCTGATCAGAACCAGGGGAATGTCTTGGTTTGGGGCCTGGGTTCCATCCTGCATTTGATAGGGCTTTTCAATTGTCAATCACAACTCAAGTAATCTGGAACACTGTTATGTGTAACAGAATGCACCTTACTTTGGTATTTCGATCCTCCAAAAATGCAAATCACTTGATCGCATTCTTTCATAATGAAAGTGTACCATAACCAAAGTGTTCAAAATCATCTACACTTGTGGCCAATGTAGCTTCACCACCTTCAATGAGGTAAAATAATGGACACCTTCACAAGAAAATTAAAAAATATTTAAAAAGGTTTTTAAACCATTATAGCTTATATGGACCCACAATTTCATTATTTCAACAACACCTATAACCATAGAATCATAGAAGAATGATTTGACATGTATTGATTTTTGAATAGAAATATATAGGTTGACCATATTTTTTAAAAGTAAATAAAGGTGTAATTCATATTCATTGATTCACATCATTGCTGCCACCTGCTTCTCTGTCTCGGTGCTCTTCCCCACTCACAGTCCTCTGTGTTGAGTTTAGTTTGTATTCACAGCCACTTTATTTAAGGGCTTTAGTTTGTCACATGCTTTGCAAATCACATATTTATTGTGTTCACAGTTACTGCCAAGCCTTTGTTTCATGCTTTTTGTCTACCTGATTTTTGGAAGTGTGTTTCTGACTTTGACCTTGCCTTTGCCTAGCCTTTGATACACCTGTTTTCCTAATGTTTTGACCATTGCCTATTTTTTTACTTTGCCTTTTGCTTTACATGTTTAGACTTTGCCTACTTGCCTGCTAAATAAAACTTCCCTGCTTTTACATCTACTGCCTGCCTGCTTACCTTACAGAACTCTTTGCCATTCCCTATGGATGTAACAGGGGAATCCAGCAAGCTTTCTGCCACGGATGGGTCCTCTGGGAGCATCACCAGTGTGTCCAGGAGCTGAACGAATATCTCAGCCAACTCACTGATGCTATTGCTCCTACAAGCACAGCTCAGGCAGCTTCTGCCAAAGTCTCCGGTCTTTGTGCCGATCATCCTGAAAAGTATGAGGGTGAGCCGTCTAAGTGTAAAGGGTTCCTGCTCCACCATTCCCTGTACTTTGCCAGCCAATCCAGGTTGACCAACAAGCAGGAGATCACACAATTTATTAGCATGTTGGCGGGCAAGGTGCTGAGGTGGGCAACTCCAGTTTGGGAATCCTGTGATGAGACTCTGGCCTCCTTCAAATGATTTCTTGAACTTTTTCACTGTGTTTGAACACTGTCCAGAGAGAGAGGAGGTCAGAGAATAACTATTGGCTGTGTCCCAGTGGAAACATGCAGCAGAATATGCACTTGAGTTTTGCACTCTAGCTGAACCCATGCAACATTCACATTTTAAGATCAACACTACTGAAAGAGAGAGAAGGAGACAATAGAAGCTCTGCTATTACTCTCAAAACTCCGGGCTTAGCATTGTTTTACCATGAAAGTTCAGATAAAGCACTCACAGAATATATATGTCCTCACAGCTCTGACTGATTCCAAAGCAGCCAGGAATTTTATCGACCAAGACACAGTATCATGGCTCAACCTACACACGTAACCTCTCCAGAAACCTCTCTAAACATCAGGGCCATTGATGGAAGCCTCAAAATCAGGGGGGCAGTCACCCACTGCACCAAGATGAATGATTTAAAATCAGTGCCTTCCAACAACAAATCCATCTCCCTCTTAGTTACCATCACTACAGACCAACCTGTCATTCTAGTATCTCCCTGGATGCAACAACATAACCCGCTAATATCCTGGCAGGATAAGGAGTTCATCCAATGGTTTTGGCTACTGCAAAGTCATTGTCTACAGCTCCCATATGCCCCCTGGCTTCCATGAGTGTCGAAAGACCAGAGATCCATAAAGACATCACCATCCCCAAGGTTTATCACTAAACCTATGATTGCACTATAGATCTTCTTCCAGGTACATCTTCTCCCTGCAACAGGATCAATCTGCACTCCCTCAATGAAGTTTGTGATGGAGGAGTATATTCAAGAGACCCTCAAGCAGGGAAACATTCATCTGTCAATGTCCCCTTGCTTCAGCTGGGTTCTTCTTTGTAGAAAAAAGGGGGTGGACTCAGGCCTTGCATTGATTACCGTTGACCCAACCAAATCATGATGCAATATCCTCATCCACTGCCCCTGGTACCTTCAGCTCTGGAAGGGTTATGTAATACCAAGATCTTTATAAAACCTGACCTCCGCAGTGCCTACAACCTGGTGTGTTCCCATGAAGGGGTAAAATGGAAAAAGGCTTTTAGCACCTCTAGTGGTCACTATGAATACTGCATCATGCCTTATGGTCTGTCCTGCACACCAAGTATGTTCCAGTGTCTGATTAACAATGTCCTGTGAGATATGTTGGGAAGGTTTGTCATAGCTTACATTGATGACACCTTAATTTACTCTACCAGTCTATAGGTTCACATTTACCATGTCAAGCAAGTTCTGGCACATCTGCTGGAAAATCCAGCTTTATGTGAAAGTCAAAAAATGGGAGTTTCATGTAAACTCGATTTTGTTCCTTGGTTACATAATTTTTAGCTTCAGAGGTTCCTGGGGTTAGCAAATTTCTTCCAACACTCTCTTGAAAATGGCCCCTAAGAAACAGATATGGAATCATGCTGCGGAGGAGGCATTCGCTCAACTCAAACAGGCTTTCATTGCTGCTCCCAACTTGAAGCATCTAGATCCCTCTAAGCCCTTAGTGGTAAAGGTAGGTGCCTAGAAAACTGGTGTGGGTGCGATTCTCTCACACGCTTCAATGAGAAGCCTAAGCTTTTCCAAGAAAATAACCCCAGCAGAGAGAAAATATGACATCGGAGAACAAGAGCTGTTGGATCCAAAGTTGGCAGTGGAATGACATCAGTGACATTTGAGAGGACCGCCTATCCATTTATCATCTTTACAGAACATAAGAATCTTGAGTATCTGAAGATGGCCAAGCAACTGAACCCATGTTCAAGGCTCACTGGGCCCTGTTCTTAGCTCATTTTAACTTCACGCTATGCTACAAACCAGGCTCAAAGAATACCATGGCAGACACACTGTCCTGACTTCATCCCTCAGAACAATCAAAGACCAGTCACGACACCTGCTTAATTAAGACACTCACCTGGGAGATTGATGAGCAGATTGTGAACCACATCAGGTCCCTGAAGATTGCCCTCAAGATTGCATGTTCCTACCCTCCAGGCTACTTGCTTATCTCAGAACCTGGGAACATACTGCACCTGCTATTGACCATTCTGGTATACAACATGCCTACACCCTCCTCAAGACTAAGTACTGGTGGCTCGACATGCTCCCAGACATAAACAAATTCATATCCTCCTGCAGTATCTGTGCCAAGTCCAAGGTCCCTCGCACTCTCCCAGCTGGCAAGCTAATGCCATTGCCCACACCTTCCCGACCATGATCACATATTGCCATAGAGTTTATCACAAATCTGCCCCAGTCTCAAGGCAACACAGTTATTGTGATTATAATGGACCACTTCTCCAAATTTCTACATTTGATACCCCTACCTGAATTGCATTCCACATGGCAGAGCTCACCTTTGACGACATATTCAGGTACTTTGGCATCCCAAAAGGCATTGTAGTGATAGAGACCCACAATTTACATCCTGAATCTGGGCAGGATTTATGGAGAAGCTGGGGGTCTCAGTGAGTATCACCTCAGGCTAACAAATTTCTTCCCTGGGCTGAACATGCACAAAACCCCCTTCCAGTGCATCCTGGGTTACCAGCCCCCCCTTTCCCATAGAATGCCGCTCCTGGTCTTGACAAGTGGTTCAGGAGGAGTGAGCAGATGTGGGAGCAGGCCCAATGGTGGCTGGAGCAGGTGGCTCACCACACCAAACAGTTAACTGACCTCACTCGCCTCCAAACATGGCCACTGAGGTCTGCAACTCCCAGCACTCCTCTGCACTTCCATACACACTATCCCCTGATTTTTAACCTGTTTTAAGTTTAGTTTGTATTCACAGCCACATTATTGAAGGACTTCATTTTATCACATTCTTTGCAAAGCATTACTTGTGTTCACAGTTACTGCCAAGCCTTTGTTTCATGCGTCTTGTCTACCTAGTTTTTAGACATGTGTATTTGATTTTGACCTTGCCTCCTTACCTGACAATATTAATTAAATACAATATACAGGATAAGCTGATTTGGTGCTTTATTTTTTTTTTTTAATTGTAAAAAAATATTTCTGAACTATAAAATAAATATATATAGAATATATAGATATGTATCTAAAATATATAGATAAAGAAAATACTCACCTTCCAGAACGATAATGAGCCAAAGCACAAAAAGCAAGCAAAGGAATGGCTTCAGAAAAGATGATCAGAATTTTGGAATGGCCCAGTCAGAACCCAACTCTAAAAACTAACGAAAACCTGTGGAATGACTTGATGAGGGCTGTGCACAGGAAACCCCTGCACAATTTTATAGATCTGAAGCATTTTTGCATAGACAAGTGTCATAGTGCATAGATAAATGTGCCAAATCAAAAAGAATCTGTCCTCTTATTTATGTAAATTAATTGTTACATATCTCAGATAAAGACTTCAATTCAGCTTTAATTATTTTTATGCTCTGGTAATGTGAAATCAAGAAAACTAAATGTATGTGTACTAAGAACAGAGAATTCCTGCAACAGATTGGAAATACAAAGAGACATCTTCTCTTAAAGGGGACCTGCTTTGAAATTTTTTTTCTAGTTGTTTTTAAAATCAGATATGTAATGTGGCTTGGGTCTACTAGGACTTTAAGAGTGGGCTGTTACCTTCCCAGTCTGTTACAGCCATAGAAAGAAAATAGGCAGAGAGAATAGGCCAATTAGAAAAACATGACATTCATACATAGCAACGTGCATGTACCACGCCACATCAACATGTCACTGCCCATAGCAATCTCAATTAAGAAAAAAAAGCTGAATTTTTATTTTTGGGGAAGTCCCTGAAGATTTTCGTGTTGAATCAGATTCAATGATGCTGATGGTTTTGTGATAATCTTTAGGACTTGGTCATGCTGCCAGAGATATTTCCCCTCCCCTAGTGCTTGGAGCGGCAGTGCAAGATGCTCTCAAGGTTTCCACATCTGTAGAATAGTGGGCATTCTGGAGTATATGCTTTGTCACATGTATGGAGGTCAGCTGAGCTAGGTAGCACATCTTACCTCTTAGGTGCTTTGCTATTTCATAACCACCACCCTCCAGGTCCTTTAGTCTTTAATTTAGTTGCCAAATTTAGTTGGCAGCAACTCATATGCAGTGATCGGCTATGTTATTGTCTGCCCTCCAGTACGACATCAGGTATAGGAAAGCAGACCAGCAAGGGAATGTGGACAGAATCTTTAAGGTTGTTACTCAACTCAACTAAGGTTGTTAAAAAAAATAACATACAAACAAACAAACAAAAAACAACTAGGCAACCTTGTGTATACTGCTCACAAGGAATCTCAATAAATTGAATGGGATGACCATGAAATCAAGTTATGCACTCAGAAAGAACATGTCTGGATACAGATAACTTTCCCCTGTATATATTTTAAACTGTTAAACGGAGGTTGCCAACTTTAGATATAGATCATTCATTCATCATCGGTAACCACTTTATCCTGGTCAGTATCATGGTGGATTTGGTGCCTACCTTGGAAACACCAGGTGTAAAGTGGCAATGCTCCCTGGAGGGGATGCCCCATTAATGCTATCCATCCAACCAAGATAGCATGGCCAATTTTGGTCTCTTAGTATTGGCAAGATCTTCAAACTCAATCTTCCAATAATAGGAGTGAGTGCTCTGAATGTTCCAGTAACATGGCAAAGTGATGATGTGACATATGACCACTTTGTGGTGGTATTGGAACATGGAGCAGAACATGAAAACTGAAAATATGTAGAACATGAACAATGGCCAACTTGGTGAATAAATCCAGAGTACAAGCCAAGAAGGATGTTCCATGGCTTTTTTGTAATCTATTCAAAAGTGGATTAAACATTGGACTTCTGATCAGAGTTTAAATCCCAGCACGGGCAAGCTTCGACTGGTGGGCCCTTGAGCAAGGCCTGTAACCCTAAACCACTCAGTTGTATAATAAATTAGATAAATGTAAGTTGCTCTGGATAAGAGCATCTTCCAAATGCAGTAAATACAAATAATGTAGCACATCCAGGTGGAGGCAGTTCCTATTTTGCTAACTAGGTGCACTAATATTAGTTCTGTTTGTCACTATTTTTTCCTTAAATTGAAAGTTTTAAACTTACAAAATCTGAGTTACAAAATACAAGATATATTCAATTTATTGGCATTTTCTAGCATGTAATAGCCTTAATTTGTCAAATCAATAGACTGACAAGTTTCTGAAGAAAGCGCTTACTTTTTAGCCATTTTGGGACCATAATTGAACTCACAAATTCTGACGCACCAGATACTCAAGTAGCACAAAGAAGGCCAGTTTTATTGCTTTCATAAACAGTAGAATTATTTTCAGTTGTGCTAACAAAATTGCACCTTTTAATACAGGGGTGGGGAACCCGAGCCATGGAGTGCCGGTGTGGGTGCAGGTTTTTGGGATGACCTCTCAATCAGCCAATGATAAAGCTGTTAGAGCCACGGGAGGAGATTTTTTTGTTTGTTTTAACTATTTTTTACGTTGAAGTACATCTGAATTCATTTGCAAAGCACTGTACTCTCTAAAACGTTCTGTCTTAAGAAAATTTCCATAAAATCTTTCATAAAATCATAGAGATGTTATGTGGAATAGACCAGAAGCCAGGACCAACCTTCAGGATTGTTTCTGCTACCTTTTTTCCACTATTATTTCCTGTTTGCCTAAACCTTGGGTTTGTTGATGATGAGCACAAACAACCTGAGACCTGTTTACTCTTGGACTCTCAGCAAAGCAACACCCCCTGGTACTACAACTGCATAAATAGTCATAGAAGTGTGAAATTTGGCAAGAAACAAAGAGGAAGATAGTAAAATAGGATTCTGGTGATTGCTGCCATTCATCTTCAAAATATCCTCTGCAACATTAGCAAAAAGGCAAAAAAGTTACTGTGTGCTGTCTTAAATAAATTCTTATATTTTAAAAAAGGCTATTTCAAGTACTTTATGGTGTGGAACACTTACTCATTTGTATTTAGAAAATTTCCCAAGCTTCCCAGGCTTCAATTTGAGGCTAAGATCTCTCTTGAAGTCAGTGGCATAGGAAGGAGTTTGACATTGTGGAGTACATGATTTGCTCCAGGGTTGGTGGTGGTGGGGGGTTGGAGTATGTAGCAGCTGACGTCACAAATAATATCAAAACCATATCAGCAAAAGTGGATTTAGATCCACCTTAAATACACTAGTGCCATGTACTTCAGACTGTGTGCTTAGACAGTTAAAATATAGTCAATAATATTAAAACTATAATGATGCTCATACTTAAGTTCCTTTTAACAAACTTAGCACTGCTTCACTTTATAGAATAGTACTGGTTTATAATCACTATCTGGTGACACCAAAGAACAGATTGTACCAGAATACTACTAGAGAAGGGTATGAAGAAGAGAACTGCTTGTGAGCAGAAACATACAAGCTTATCTTATGGCATGGATATTTATGGCTACCAGTGGAACTGGTTCCCTTGTATTTATTGATGTGATTGCTGACAAAAGCAGCAGAATGAATATTGAAATATGTATGCCTATATAATCTCCTCAGATATAGATGAAGCCTTAAAAACTCATTGGAAGGTGCGTCACAGTCCGAATGGACAAGGACCTGAAGCATACTTTGAAAGCAACCAAAGATTTTTTAAGTTTAAGCTTAAGTTTAATACTCTACATACTTATGCTCTTGGCCAACACCTGAATTGAATTGAATCCAACTGAGCATGCATTTCACTTGCTGAAGCCAAAAACCGAAGGCAAATTGCCCCAAGAACAAACAGGAACTGAAGTAAGCTCCGGTAAAGGCCTGGCAGAGCATCAAGGAATAAACCCATAAATCTGGTGTCTGTGGGCCCCATATTTCTGGCAAACATTGACTGCAAAGGATTTGCAACAAAGTATTAAACATGACAATTTACTTTATGATTGTTTTTTTTTCCCATTTACTATCGGTATAAATAAAATACACTACCAGTCAAAAGTCTGGACACACCTTCTCTTTCATAGGTTTATCTTTTTTATGTTTTCTACATTGTAAAACAATACTGAATACCTCAAAATATGAAGCACCACATATACTGAATTATGTAGTAAACAAAAAAGTGTAAAAAAAAACAAACAAACAATATATGTTTCTTACTTTAGATTCTTCAAAGCAGCCACCTTCATTACCTTGATGATATTGTCAGAGGGCGGCACAGTGGTGCGGTGGTTAGCACTGTCGCCTCACAGCAAGAAGGTCCTGGGTTCGATCCCCGGATCACCCAGGGTGCCTTTCTGTGCGGAGTGTGCATGTTCTCCCCGTGCATGCGTGGGTTTCCTCCGGGTGCTCCGGTTTCCTCCCACAGTCCAAAATTGCCCATAGGTATGAATGCAAGCATGTGTGGTTGTTTGGGGGGGGTCTGTGTTGGCCCTGTGGTGGACTGGCAACCTGCCCAGGCTGTACTCTGCCTCCCGCACGCCTTTTCAGAATATTAAAAACATGTAACTTTGGTCTCAATGAAATAACAGTAGAGGCTCTTTTGATTAAAACTATTTTGGCAAAGCTTCAAGGCAATTCATTTATCAGCCAGTTAAATTCAGAAAAACACCACCATGCTCTTCAGACATGATCAGTAATTAAGATTACACATTAATGCAATAATCTGGACTTCTGTACTTATCTGAGAAGAATCTTCTAATCAGTTACTCTCTTAGTTTCTTTCAAGGACACTACTCGGTATTATCTCAGTCTACTAATTCCAACCATGGAGTGATCACAAGTACACTCCCTTGTATGTAAGCCCCAGGAAATCAAACTGTATGTATTTTTTCCATAGCTAGATTTTTTAGTTTTTGATTTTAATTTTGTTAAGTTCTGTATAAAACCAGATAATCAGCACATGAAGAGCATTTGAATTACAATGCAAGGGTGAATCAGTCAATAAAAGCAAAATAATCATAAAAGAGTGATGAATAGATAGAAGTAAATAGATTAACCTTAACAGATGAAACTGCAAGTTCAAGTGAGTTAACTGGGTTTTACCTTCATAGTCTTAAGTCACATGCATGGCTTGTCTTATATTATAAAAATAACTGAATTTTAAATTATGGGTAACCAAATGCATTTTTAATTAAGGTTCTAAAAAGTGATGCCACACTTTGGAGTTATGACACAAAAAAATTTTTACTGAAAAGTCGGATAGATCATTTTTGTTGATGTCACCAATAACAAGAAATTATCACCATCTATGGAGGAAAATAGTTTTTTTAACTTACCATGGTAACAACAAATATGGCTTAATTATGGACCAAAACATTCTTTAGGGAAGTGAAAATGATTCAACATGAGTGGTATTGTTTATGGTGGGCTCACCACAGCTTTACCACAGCTTTACAGAGTAAATAGACCCGGATGAAGTAGAATTCATTCTTAGGCACATATAGCTATTAGGCACATATATAATCATGTTTAGGTCTTGTGTAGTGCTTACTCAATTTATTTTTAAATTATTTTATTCGTTATTAGGGACATCACTTTTAAGTGTCAAATCAGGAATAAAAGTGTAATCCATTTCTCTCACTCTCTTCAGACAACAGGTTGTGGTGCTGCTGAGAGTCAGGTTTGCACAAGGCACTGCTCTGTTTTGGCATCTTCATAAAGGCTGGAGAGTTTGTGCTACTCAGATGGCATGCTTGGTTGAGAGTTTCCTGTGGCTTCCAGGCCAGAGACAGGTGTGAGTCATGAGGGCTCAACAAGACATCGACCTTGCCCATCACAATGTCCTGCAAATGCTGTTTTTCTCTTGCAGCAGCTTCCCAAACCACCTCCAGTTCATTTTCTACTTCTCTGTCAGTGATAGAGAAAGAAAGATAAAGAAATGTAAATACAAGTACTCTTACATCTACATCCTCCAGAGGTACTGACCAGTAATGACTTGTATTTAGCTTTTTAATCACAGGTAGTTATTACTCAATTGACTATGATGAAGAACATTTATGCCAGACACCCAAACACTTTAGTATAAAGACAATCTAGGCAAAAAAAAAAAAAGAGCAAATACATACATGTACACAGTGACGTACATGCCAAATTCTAAGCTATGGGCTTAAATGAAGGAAGAGGTGATGCAAAAGACAGAAGGAGGACAAAGACAGGTAAAAGAGTAGGAGGTGGAAGATGTAAAGCCTCTGCAAGCCACAACTGGGTTACAATACCCATCATTATCTGGAAATGAGGCAAGGCAGGAACATCACTTGAGGGAGACAAAAGGGTAGAGTGTGAAAGAAATCTTCCAACTACTGACTATTACACCATAATGATTATATACTCCAAACGTATATACAATCATCAGTGATGATCAAATCCCACAGGAATGAGTTTTTGTGAGAAGGTATGATTATTTTGAATGACAGCTAAACAGATAGAAAGAACACAAGGAAAAAAAAGAATGGGGAAAAAGGAAACAAGGAAAGGGAGAAAGCCGGTATGTCTACATTCCAAATTTATAGCGCCTGAAGTTGCTGGGCTAAAGGTTTAGGCCCATGTAAAGAAATGCTGTAAAGCAAAGATGGCTTAAAACTAATAAAATAAAAAAATTTTTTTACCCATTAAAAACCTCCGTAAAAACCAGTAAACAGCACTAAACTAAACAGTCACAAACCTTTGCCTTTAAAAATGCATCAGTAGTCTCAGGTACATTTTGTGTAGTTTTATAAGGAATTGGCTGGTAAGTTGTTCTAAGCATCATGGAGAACCTGCCGAAGTTCATCTGGAGACTTTGACTGTTACAATTGCTTCTGTTTTCACAGTTAATCCCTGAGGGTCGGCATTCTTTTATTTTTTGTCTGAAAAGTGGTTTATTATGCAATATGTTACCTTCTTTACTACCATGCAAACATTTTTCTGTAACATTGAATTTTGTTGGAAAAAGTTATGTTTGGGAGTGTATTTTATTTTTTTTTTTACTGCGAAAGTCATAAAATAATCACCTAAGACATAACCAGTATTTTAAAAAATAGGGTACAGGAGTCCAGGTGTCCAAGACAGAAAAACTGGCCATGTGCTCATGGAGGATGAGGTGCTATATTCTCTCTCCCCTGTCACTCACACCCACACTAGCCAGTCATTGGCATCTGTGAGTTCCTGCATGCAGAAGAGGAGGATAGCATTTTCCTCCAAGACAGGCCATGTTGGAAAATGTAAAACCTTTTAAAAAACATTTTTGGAAGATTTTGTGTGCTGATGAGACTAAAGTCGATCCATTTGGTCTAAAGCCAAAGACTAATGTTTGACACAGACCAAATACATTCCAACACTCCATTGCTGTGATCAAAGATGGTGGTGGTAGCATCATGTTCTAGGGTTGCTTTTCAGTAGGGGGAACTGGATAGTTTGTTGTGGTCATAAGCAACATGGATGGAGGCAAATATAAGCAAACTGTTGAAGAGAACCTGCTCTATTCAGCCAGACATCTGCGTTTAGGGTGAAAATGTTCCACCAGGACAATGACCCAAAATACAGGAATGACATGACAATAAGCAGATCTGTGTTTGCAATGACTGAGCCTAAGCCCAGAATTAAACCCAATTGAAAATCTGTGGCATGACTTGAAAATTGCTGTCCACCATCTTGTTTGGTAAAGTTTGAGGGAATTTGTATGGAGGAATAGAAGAAAATGCCAAAACCAAAATGCTCATAGAGACACATCAGGAACAGAGCTATACTTGTTGCAAAAGGACAATTCACTCTGAGAGAGTGAATAGTTACTAGTTAAGCAGTTTTTAGATTTTTTTAAAAATTTTCAAATCATTTTCAGGCTATCTAAATTGTATTTAATTTTACATCTGTTCAGGAGCTGAAAAAAATCCCATTCTAATATATTTTTGAGTATACTCAATAAAATAAATAATCAATGGGGTGAAAAATATCTGGAGGCACTGTATGTAAGGAGATGCCCCATAAGTTATATTGCAAAACTGCAATATGTGCTTTCAATGTGGTTACATTAACATTCAGTTTTCTGTGGCTCATCATGCAAACTGCCCCTGGGACACCCACTAAACGTTTTCTAGTGATGTGCATATATCACTATCAAAAAGCTCAGTAACAAAGTCTAGAAACAAAAAAAAAAAAAAAAATTATATATTTTTTACATTTTTATTTTTAAATGAAGACACTTGTGTCAAGTAAATTGGGGTTGAGGGCATTAATGTCAATATTGATGTATGTGCTATATTCAGGGTGGCCAGTTCTCCAAGGTCCTAAAATGGCCTTGTATTATTACACGTCATCATTAATTGTAGGAAGAAAAAGCCAAGTGCATCAGGCCTAGTGACTGAATACACTGCTATGATCATTGAACATTGATATTATTCGCTGGGTACACTCCGTGGCTTTGGACCATCCTGTCTTCCTTTATAAGCCTCTGTTGTTGTCTGTTATGAGAAACTGTTGCTCTCCTTGATTTACAAACACAACAATTTTTAGTATTTGCACAGAAAGGTGCGAGACATCCAGTGTGCAACAATTCTGTGAGCAGAAATGCCTTATTGATATAAAGGTCAGAGGGAATGGTCGGAGAGGTTAGAACTCACAGAAAGGCTACAGTAACTTAATACAATAACCAGAACATACAACATGTCACAATTTGAGGCAGATGGGCTACAACAGCAGAAGACAGCATCACGTCTCACTCCTGTCAGCCAAGAACAGGAATCTCAGGATACTGTGGGCACAGGTTCATGACACTGAACAGTTGAAGATTAGAAGAGCATCGCATATTTTTTTTTCCAACCTTCAACTGTCCAGTTGAAGCCGCATGACTGGTTGGTTGGTACCGCGTTTCCCTGAAAATAAGGCCTAGCATGATTTTTCAGGATGCTCGTAATATAAGCCCTACTCCAAAAATAAGTCCTAGTTACTATCCCATGGATTGTACGGTAACTAGAATGAGATGCGATTATATGTAAACAGGAAATAATATTTTGACCCCCAGACAAGATGAGTGCAAAAAGAAAAAGCTATTCTGTAGAGTACAAGAAAGGAATTGCGCAGGACTCCCAGGGCAAGAATCTTATGGCTTTCTGCAAAGAGAAGAAGTTGGATATCCGAATGGTCCGAAAATGGCGGGCAGAGTACGATAACGAGTCAGTTCAATTCAATTCAATTTTATTTGTATAGCCCTTTTAACAACAGACATTGTCTTAAAGCAGCTTCACAAAAGTATATAAATTCTGAATATAAACTTATGAATCTATACATTTATCTATATATATCTCTAATGAGCAGCCTGTGGTGATGGCGACCGTGGCAAGGAAAAACTCCCTGAGATGGCAAAAGGAAGAAACCTTGAGAGGAACCAGTGCAAGACTGTTCATGGTGATTTGAGTCCAATGCCATTGTAGCAGAACCGCTCATGTTAACAGCAGTCCAACGGCATCATCACAGTTCTAGGTGTAGGTTGAGGCAGTTTATATGGTGCCAAATTTAAAAGGAGCAAGTGGTTTCCAAGTGATGACTCCAATCAGGAGTCAACAGGTGGACAAGGGAAAGGCTAAGAAGCGCAAGTGTGGATCAGGTTGGCAACCACTATTTCCTGAGTTGGAAGACATGATCTGTGAATGGATTGCGGACAGGAGAGCAAAGGCTTTGGTGGTGCACAGGGCTGATATTCAAGCATTTGCCCTTACAATGGCATGACGACTATATTTGAATAAATGTATACACAGTAGTTTTTTTGTTCACGAATAAATGTACTGTTAGATTGTTTACATGGAAAGATACAGATAGAAGATGACATGATGTCTGTATTTGAATAAATGTGGATTTTTGTTCAAGAATACCAGTAAATGTAGTTTGTTGTACATGGGAAAATAAGACATCCCCTGAAAATAAGCCCTAATGCGTCTTTTGGAGCAAAAATTAATATAAGAACCTGTCTAATTTTTGGGGAAACACGGTATTAAAGTGTCTAATAAGTGTATATCACATCGTAGAAATACAACTAGATGCTTACAAGACAGTGAAAGAGTTCTAAAACCAGAGATCTAAATTAGTTAACAGATATTCAACTAGTAACAATACATATTGTTGTCAGAGTGTATTTTCTTTAAACATTATTGAATGAAACATAAATACTTATTTACAAAAGCAATGAATTTCAGGGCATTTGTTGAACATGATGCCATAAAAAATCATCATCACCACTCATAATTTTTAAATATCTTGTTGAATAATGAAGAAAAATAATGTCTCGTATTTCAGAACCACATTTCTGTAAGTACAATTTAATAAATAAATTACGCTGTTATCCTGGTATGAAGATTCCACGATGTGATTGAGTTAAAACATCTGTAAAGAAATTCTGAGCTACAGTGGGGCAAAAAAGTATTTAGTCAGTCACCAATTGTGCAAGTTCTCCCACTTAAAAAGATGAGAGAGGCCTGT
>JAQQZU010000023.1:11870308-11882581 GCA_030068025.1 Parauchenoglanis punctatus | reverse complement strand
CTCGCCCGAAGATGCTGGGATTGGCTCCAGCTTCCCCACGACCCAGATGGATAAAGCGCTATAGATAATGGATGGATACTGACAACGGGCAAACTAACGCATATATATTTCTGCCATAATCCTTATTCTCGAAGACATAGCACATCCTGTTTGCGCTCGACACAAAGAGTCAGCAAGTCATTTCCCAACATGTTATCTGTGAGCTGTAGTGTTCTCTCCTTATGTAAATGATATTCACATGTAAATGATATTACTTTACACTGGCCAGTGTCTACATTTTTCCTCAAAATATTTAACTGCGAGGTGACTGAGTTTTGAGAGTCATATGACAGTGCTGTGCTGCACTTTATTTTGCTGGGTTTCATTTGTGTTTCATCGGCCTTGAAGTGGAGTGTTTCTGGCAATATTTTTGATATAATATGCAGATTTCTTGGTTTCTGCAGGTACAGTGCGTGTGAGACAGAGAGAGAGAGAGAGAGGGGGAGAGAGTCTGTACCAGAGAAAAATACACAATAGATATGGGTCTGTGTGAATATATTTTGTATGTGCTGATCAAATTTCATTCTTATTAATCATTATCCTAACGCTTCAGTATGGTTTATGACATTACATTTCTTTATAAAAATAATGACTATATGTTGACCTCTGTCTGCCTCATTGGGCTGTGTATTGAAGAGTGACAATCACTACCAGTCAGGTCAAGCGACAAAGCAACAGGCAACCACTCACTTGCCATGTAGGTTTTCAACATGAAGCCATAATTCTGGAGACAGCAACAAGCCACACAGGATAGAACAGGATTATTATTATTTTTTATTTAATAATAAAACTAATACGGGTAAAATGCATAAATTATACAGTCCTGGTATGCTATTTGTGGGAACATAAAAAAACTCTGGACCTACTACTGATAACTATCAGAAGCTAGATATTTACAAAAAATAGACTCAATACAATACGAGCTTGCTAGTGTGTCTGTCTACTGTAAATTTAGGCATAAGTACAACTATCCTGGCATTCTACATATAAATGTAACTTAATTAAAACAGTGGAAAACATGTAAGCTACATGTAACATCAAAGTAATCACAAATAATTTTTTTTCATGGCAGTCTTGTCTGGTCTTGTCTCCATTAAAAACTAAGTAGTTTTTGATAAGAAAGGTACATGTAATGCTACTTTGAAATCATCATTTTGGTTCAGGATGTTTTAGTGTTTTCACACGTCAACTAAGGAAGGCTTTGCTGCTTACCGGATTAGCAGAATTGTCTATGTTAGAGAAGGGAAGGCTATAAAATATGCAGAGCAGGGCTATTTCAGGACCCGAATTGGCAACCACATCCTAAAAAACAGCTCCTTCTGAATGTTACATTGCTATGGAACACAGGAGTACTGACACTTTTTTTTTTTAAGTGCCCAAGATAGCAATACAATGTGTGTTTAAAATGAGCTTTCTGGCATTTTCATGCCATCAGAGTCTTGCTAGTATTCTATGCAAATCGGATAACTATGAAATTAAATGATCCAATGCAGTTATACCATATTGTGACAATCATCATACCAATCAAATGACAGTCATGTCTCAGTGTTTTCAAAAAATCTGTTTACCCTTATTGACACTACGGTGTGAAAGCACAATTTCAGATTTATCCACTTGCGAGAGAAAGAGAAAGAGAGAGAGAGAGAGAATTCTAAGAGAGAGAATATTTATATAGAGAGTTCTAACAATCCCATGGGCAAGCATTACTGAACAAGCTCCCGATCACTTCCTAATTCAAGTGACTGACAGGAGCAGCCTTGGCTTAATCAGACAATGTCGATCTGTACAAATATGCCTAAACTGCAGCATCCCACAAAGCTGCATCTCTGTTATAAATCAATCAGCAATATTTGCATGTCATGTTGCCACTCTCTGGAAAAATCACTTTTAGAAATGCATTTATATGCCTGCACCCAAGTTATTAACAATTAAGAAATGTTTGTAGATTAAGCTGCAATATTTGCGTCGAGCCTGTTGCATTTTATTCTCTCACTTCCAATTAATATTCCTCATTGGGTTCTGAAACAGAAAAGTCATCAAGTGGCACCAAATAATAAAGAAAAATCTATAAAAGTCTATATTCGAGACCCACCATGACTAATTTAGGTGAAAAAATGATAACTAATTTTAGTCATATTTTTATAAGCACTATAAATGAATACAACTAAATGATAATCAGTTTTTTAAAATAATAATATATAATAATCTAAGGATTTTTTTACATGATAAAGCTCTTCCATCTCTTTTTTGTTGCAGAGTATGATGCCAAGATGAGCTGTGCTCAGGCTGAATCAGAAGAGAGGCCTGCTAACCCCAGTGACAACACTAGTCTCAGTGCAAATTCCAATCCCAATACTATCACTAAGCCTAGCTTCTCTGGAAGCCCTACACCCAATGCCAATGCACCCTCAAATCCAAGCAATACTTTTAACCCCAATGCAACAAACACCAGTGATGAGATGGAGTGCAAGATCTGCTATCAACGCTACAACATTCATGGCCGTAAGCCCAAGATACTGGACTGCTTGCACCGTGTTTGTGCCCGGTGCCTTAACAAGATCATGGACATTGGAGACAGCTCGGGCTGCATCTGCTGCCCTTTCTGCCGGCACGAGACAAGAGTTAGTGACTATGAAGTGGCAGCCCTACCAGATGACTCGAACATCATGTCATTCCTGGCGATCCGGGACAAGTGCTGGAGCTCAGACCACAGCAAAGAGGTGGTGCTGACACCCAAGAGTCTATCATCCAGTGACAGTCCATACCACGATTCTTCTAACTGCCTGGTCATAACCATTATGGAGGTCCAGAGAGATGCTCAGCATTCACCCAATCGCAATGGTAACTCTGATGACTATGGGGAACACAGCCTGGACTCTGTATCAGTGGCATCAAATGGTGGCACCATGGACCAGGACGCATTCACTAAGTTTTGCAATCATGTACCCCGGATTCTTGTGTGGCTACTGGGCTTCTTTTACTTTGGGTCCTTGCCACTGGGCATATACTTACTAGTGATCCAAAGAGTTACTCTGGGTATTGTATGTGTTAGCCTTGTTCCCACCAGCCTTACTGTGTGTCTTGTGTACGGATTCTGCCAGTGCCTTTGCCAGGGCATATGCGATTGCTCCAGCAGAAGTTGACTGGACACAACAAAAAAGTGTGTCTCAGAATGATGAGTGTAAACAAACTAACACCACAAAGACACATTCATATATATGTGTTGAGGGCTATTATACTTAAGCAATATCACACAAGCAAGAGTGCTGTTGTACTGAATATCAGGTAATCCCAGCTGTGCTAATATTCAGTGTAACAGCAGGATTGCAAGTGTGATGTTGCTTTCATACGCAAGTTCTATAAACCTGAAATTAAAATCAAGTAACTGACATTTCCGACACAATATGGCCAAATTTTATATTTCTTTTTGCTCCATTAATGAAAGAGTTCCAAAAATAAAGCCTCAGCTGGACAAACTATTGCCAACACACAGGCTGCCTGACAGCCCATAGTAAGTGTAGTAATGTTCAATTAACGAACTATTGCTAGCATTGGAATTTTATATAATTAACCCAAACAAAGCAGAGTGATATAAACAGTGAAATGTACCCATCCTTTTCCTGTCAAATTACTGGACCGGAACTGACAGTTGCATAATAAGCTTAAAATCTAAACCCGTCTCTTTACTTAACAAACAAAACAAGTACCACGTCTGGTGTCTGAGGCCTGGTTTATACTTCTGCTTTAAAGTATTTTTGCATCATGACACAGAGAGGGGTTTTATGGCCAAGAGGTGCAATAATTTTCTCTGCTGTCCTCCCAAAAGCTAACATTGAGTCATGAGTATCTAGGGTGTGGTGATTCAACCAGTCTTTAGGCAAATGCTGATTGGTTGAGGCAGGGAGGTGTATCTGGTTGTGAGACATTGTAACCACTTATGCCAATTCCATCAAGGGTTTCAAACTGATACTACTGATAACCATTTTTTGTAAGTGTAGCCCGTTGGACATAATCTACATAACAGTTTGTAACAGTGACAGATGAAAAACACTTTCTACAAATATCAGTTAGGTTGTATTCCCACTTTTGTTTTAGGGTGGTGTCTAATAAAATATCTCCTCTATGATAATACTCTAATATCCGTACAGCTAAAAGTGCTATTTGCATTACATACTTGTATGATCACATTACTGTATCATGGATTTATTTACCAGAAACTACAATCTTGATATTGTGGCATATGAGAATACTAAGTGTGAGTCTTTATACTGCCCGTAGCTGTCATTATAACAGCTGCTTTCATCAACCTGCAGGATCACGCATTTTCTTTCTTTTTTCTTCTAAGGGACTCACAATAATACAGCAACCAGGTGAGGTAAACGATAGCAATTCTGTGATTGCTACAATTGTGCATTTGAACACTACTTAAATATATAAATGACATGTTTTGTGAATTTACTTGGCTAAGAACTGATCATGCAAGGTTTCTTTTTTACCCTTGACACGTTTCAAAACCAAGTTACACCCCCGCTGTCTTATATTTATTATGCCTACAGTGAAACACTGGCTCTGAGATGGCTCTGTTTTGCTTTCTGTACATCATTAATTCTGATATGTGGCATTGTTCCTTAGTGTACATGCTCATGTGACATGGAGCTGCGAGGGCAAGCACCAATGTGAGTGTCCATGCACGATGCCCTCACATGCTTGCAAATACGTGTTTGCAGAAGTATAAATCATGCCTAACATTAAGGATGCACGACATTGCATTACCAGTCAACACTGTCAGAGAAGAATGCTTCCTAGTATAGATTCCTGTTAGTACCATTTTAAAGCCTCAAAACATGCCAAACAATTCCCATCATAGCTTCCAGAATGGCCGGGCAACTGGAAAGCCAAATGATGAAACAATTTCCAGTATGGAGGCTGCCACAAATGCATTCAAGGTTAAGCTTTGTGTTTGTAGCCATAACAAGCTAATTAATTAAATTCTGGATATTGTAGCAAACTGTTGTAGCAATCTGTGAAATGTTAAGACTTGTTGATGAGTGAGGTCAAAGTGCTGATTCATAGATGTTAAGAGCACATACTAATCTGGAGCCATCCATGGGAAACAGGTTCTCTAAAATAAAATGCATTGACATTTTTAAGTGGTTGTATGTTCTTTTATCAAGAGACATAACCCAGTAAAAAGGCAACATTTTAAACTGCATATAGAGACACTACCAGTTATCGGTATATTGTATCATTGCCAAGTGCTTTACACTTTACACATGGACGTCTGTCGATAGGGAAACAGGTTAGATGAAATACATGAACAGAACTTGGAACAACATGATGTGGTGTCTTTTGAGATGAAGTTGATACTTAGTTGCTGTGGTCTTTTCCAATCTCTCCCCAAAACAGAAGATCTGACCATAAACTTAAATTCATTGCTCTTGTGTGATATGGACTCGAGTGTGGAGCAGTATTAAATCCAGTTCCACTGTATGATTATATGACAATAAGTCGCCTTGAAATTCAAGATGATACATGTGAAAATTATAATATATATTGGAAATAAACTAAGACACTGCTAATTTACTCCCAATAGATTTTTATTTCAATGATTGCCAAATTCTCGATTCAAGAGAATAGAAAATGTTTTTAAAGAAAAGTTTAAAAAAAAAATTTATTTTTGATTTTCAAATTGTTTCTTGCCTTGTGTTCAGTGCTGGCTCTGAATCCAACATAATCCAAAGTAGCATTTTACTATATTTGATATAAAAAAAAATAATCTGCTTCTTCATCCTGCATTTTCCCCCTTTTGGGCTCAAAGGCAAGGGCTAACTTTATATGTGGTGGTCTAGCCCTTACTGAGAAACTCTGCTGCTGAGAAAGTTTATTTGCCACAATCCAGTCTTCTTCACACCCCAGCGACACTAAAAATGACTTTCTCACAGTGAGGTCAACACATTCCTTCACCTAAAAACAATGTTGAATATGTCCTCACAAAATTTCATTTAAGCCAAATTTATATACCCAACCAAATATTTAACATCTACCTTTCAGTTGTTTTAGGCCGTGAGGCATAAATTTTAATAGATCCTGAATAATTTAGAAACAATATTTTTCAGGGTGAGCACTTTCTGTCTCTCTCTCTATCTATCTATCTCTCCCCCCTCTGCTTCCTCTCTGACCTACAATCTTATTCTTTCATGTCTCTCTTTTTTCCCCTTTCATTGTTATAAAGTTGGGGCAGCACGGTGGTGCATTGCTTAGCACAGTCACCTCACAGCAAAAAAGGTTCAGGGTTCGAACCTCCAGGCTGACTGGGGCCTTTATGTGCACAGTTTGCAGGTTCTCCCCGTACCTGCGTGGACTTTCTCCGGGTTCCTCTCACAGCCCAGAGACATGCAACATGTTTTTAATAATTGCATAAATACATATGCACCAACGGCCATTGCATTAAGACTACACGGGAAGCTCGGCTTCCCCTAACATTTTACTAAAATGCAGCAATGAGATGTTTACCAAAGTGTTTATATTATTTATCAATCTTGGCGCAATTCAATATTTTAGTGTATTAAAAGATCAATTATCTCACTCAAGTAAGTAGCTCTTCATAATTACTTATAATTCATATATTTTATGATATAATTCATAATTACTTGAGTAAGTAATTCAAGTAATTCGAGGCTCTTCATTCATTAAACTTAAACTATACATACATGTATAACAATAAACATACATATAACAATGATATATACAGTCCATAACAGAGAAGTTCCCCCATTTTAATAACCACCGGCCACCACTGATATATTCACACACAAGCCGGAAATCTTAATTAGCACCAGTAGTACTCCAGGGGTTGCAGTAGTGTGTGTGATCATTTTGTGTGTGCAGCTAAGTCACTTTGCTTAAGAGCATAATTAGCACAAATTGAGTAGGCATCTTAATAAGTGTGCTCTAAAAGCTTTTTAGAAGTAGAGATTTCAGAGCTACAACCCTGAGACAAATGCACTTGATGATGATTGTTATTATTAGTAGTATTAGTAGTATTCATTCATTTATTCAATCATTCATTCATTCATTTACTCATTTATCTGGCATAATTTATCTACAGACACACCTCATTCTCATGCATGAAGCACTTATTTTTTTTTTTTTCAAAGGTCATGGAATTCATTACATGCAATCTGTCACATCATTTCTGCTCCTGGGATCACAGGAGGGAACGAGAGACCAGGAAAGCGACTCAGTAAGACAGGAAAGAAAAACAACCTTCTACAAAACACAATGTCAAAATGCAGGGTGTAATTACAGAGCAGGGAAAGATGTCTCAGTGTGAACTCGATCTCTCTGCTATTGTTCTGATGAACTGCATATGTTGAATATTTGACACAATGAATATACTAATGATAGCTTCAGACTTTGACCAAAAACAAATTTAATCACTGGGGTGTGCAAAAGGATAAAAAGAGGAAGCAAAATATAAAAATAATATTTATGCTTCTAAGTTTTCACACACACACACAAAAAGGCACAGCCTTGTCTGCTTGTCTACAGTCTACATCCTAATAGAAGTCTCAGCAGTCATGCCGACCAATTCCCTCTACTCCTGCTGTTGCCATAGAGACGCCTTGCATCAAGACCACATGGAGATTGCACATCAGCTTTGATGGGTCAAATACAGGGTTAGAGAAATAGTATAGAATTTACCATACACATGTTTGTTTTACTGTCATTGTGACCTCTTATTGTCATTCTTACTGTAGCCATTTTCATATTTGGATCTTTTTTTTTTTAGATTAATGCAAATAAAACCAATTTTCTATAGTTCACAGCATTTGAGGACGCTATGCTATAATTATTAGGACATTTAGTCCATTTTACCTCTCACTAAAAATATTGCCACATACAAAGACACACAAACACTGAGATTGTGCATCTGAGATTAATTTTCAATTTACTAAGGCTATAGCTCATCACGCATACTGTGTCTGGGTCAGGCTACAACAAGTGCAAGCCATCATGCCGTGGAAATGGTCAACTACAGAGCTCTCTCAAAAGCTTGAGAATAAAGAGGAAATACAAGTTTGTTAGGAAAGATAATGTGCTAATAACATTAACATTAAAACAAGTAAAGAATGTGGAGGGGCATGAAACTGGCAGATATCACATTTGATTACTAATTGGCTGCATACTACTTGGAATAAAAGTGTGCAATTAAATTGTGATCCAGGTTTCTTCTGGTTGACTGTGGCTTCTATAAAATTTGGATAATTGGCAATGTCACAAAGGTCCTGTCTTGTCGTTAGATGTGAGAAAGTGATGTATGTGCGCCTGAAATACTGTGCTATGTGCTATGTGTTATGAAAAGCAGCACAACTGACAAGCAATATTAAAAGACAGATTTTCCCAAAATAGCAGTTTCCCTAATTTCTTAGCAATTCTCCAAACTTCCTAATTAATTTCTCAAAATTTCATGTCCGCATTGGCTGGATTACAGAGGTTTCTAAACGTGTGCCTCTCACAGACAGGCATGCCTTTCACCATTTCTCTACATCATGTCTCTTTTTAAGATGAATGCAGTCAGCACTGTCTCCTCTAATAGCCCTTGGCATCAGGATCCTGGCATATTTGGACATCTGGGTCTGTATGGCCAGTAGAAATAGCAGATAATTGTCTGAGAAATGGACAGTCTAGAGAGAAAAAGCTGTTAATTCTAAACATGCCATCTAAATTATATTGTAATATAGGGTACAAAAAGTGAACCAATACCAAAAGTTCTTCAGGGTTCTAAAATTATATCAGTGATCAAATATCAAAAGCTTTTTTTCTTTTCTAAAGAGAGAGACAGTTGATGGACACTTCTTGACTAATCTTGGTTATTCAGAAAATGCCAGAGGTTATTCTAGCCCCAGCTGATCCATCTCTGGAAGCTGTAGCAGGTCACAAAGAGTCACGCCATTAGCCACAATGCTTTTCACAGATCCTTACTGAAAGTGTATTCCTCTTAATGGTAACGTTGGCATTTAAGGTATGAAATTTATTTATGCTGCATTAAGAATATTAATTATGGTTTGCATTATGGTTTGCATTTTCTTTTTCAGAATTCTGGGGCTGTGCGCATTCTGCTGCTCATATCGCACTAAGGAATTAACGTTGGGAAAATCCCTCCAACAACTCCAGAAAAGGTGAAAGAAGTGATCCTGCAATAATCTATTATTGAAGTGCCAGTGTGAGTGATGAGATCCAGCTGACAAGACACAGACTGTTGCAGAAATAAAGGGGTGATCTGATGGAGAATTCGGTGTCTTAGAAATGTCAAACTATCTACCTCTGTTGCGAGCTTTGACATAAATGTGGTCAAGCCTTGTACTAGAAACATGATTAGAATGACCTTTAACCATGTTGAACACCCTGGAAAGAATTCCTCCAGTGAACAATGAAGTTTTGATAATTAATTACATATTTACGAAATTAGCAAGAGTGAGACTCAGGTTATTTAAGATTCCTATCCATATTATGATCAGAGGTGCAGTTAAATCTCTTACCAACACAATGAACTGAAAGTTCTGGGGGTTTTTTTTTGTTTTTGTTTTGAAAAAACAAACAAAAATTTGCAATTCTGATATACAATTGGTGCATATGTATTAAAAAAAGAAAAAATAGGAATCATCCAAGGTTGAATGTACCAATAAAGTTGGCCAGATATTATTTCAAAATCTGTATGATATGATGTTCCATAGGATATGATGAAATGTACTTTTTCATTGCTATAGAAATTGATTAAAAAAAGTCTTGACTTTGTAAAGAATATCTCAAGGCTTGGCCTTCACCAGTTTTTGGTGGTATCTAGGAAGTTATTTAGCTGTTAGACAGTGTTATGCTGTGATTTTTCCGGAGATAAAAATCTTTAGCAGTAAAGCCATCCTTCAAGTTCAGTATCGTCATCAGTCTGGGCTGGGCTACTCAACGTCAGATTCACACTTCTTCAACTAAACATTGTGCTTTTTTAAAGTTCGTGTCAAAAAGAGGCACATCAGTGCCTAGCCTAGATTAAACTGCACTGTGATGTCTGTCCCATCAAACATCTCTCCTGTGGGTCAGCAGAGTTACCTGCAACAGTGACCCTCTACACTTTCATCTGTGCTACTTTGACCTGTTTCAGTGCCATCTGAAGCAGCACTGGTACCTATTGTTTAAAAGGGTTACAGTAAAACGTTTCTGGTGTCAGATACAGCAACGGTCTAAGCCACCTGCGGTGTTTTAGGTACCTGCTCCTCACGGTGAGTTTTTCTGTAACTCTTTTCAGTCTCCTTTCCTGATAAAGAAACCTGTCTAGCATGAGAGCACGTTAGAAGTTATAACAGACAGGATAGAGAATGAAAGCACATTTGAACTACTGCAGAATGAAAGAAGACAACCTGATTTAGGAGCAACAGGATTAAAAGATTCTTCAGAAGTTCTTCGGGCAATGAAGAAAAAAATCCTTATAGAACACATCCGGAACAAATATAATAAAAGCATGTATCATTTAAAAGCCCTTTGGTACATGCAATGCACAATGCAATTTATATTATACTATGATACCATTACACTTCAAAAAGGTTTTCTGAAGAGTTCTTTGGATAGTTAATGTTTTTTTAAAGAGGTTCTACTTAGAATCTTTTGTAAAGGGAAACTGTTCTTAAACCAGATTCAACTTTTCTAAGGTCATATCCTACGCTAGATTCAGACCAGCACAAGTGATCAAACTGATATTTTTAGAGAGAGAGTGCGTGAGAGTGAGAGCAAGCGAGAGAGAGAGAGAGAGAGAGAGAGTTTATATACATGTTCAAGTTCAAATAAGATTGTCCTATGTTCTGCTCTGTATTATGGAAGGGCAATGTTATGAAACTGTAGGAATCGTATTCTGATCATATCTCAATAGATGAATATGAAATTTCATGGACTAGATCCAATAACGTAGGCTCTTTAAAAGTCAATAGCATACCAAATTCTCCCAAGTGAGTAAAAATTAAAGGAGCAGTTACAGAAGTGACTCAAAGCATTTTTCAAAATAACACCAGGCTTCATAATCCCAACCATAAACACTTCTGCATATAAATCCCTAAATATTTTCAACAACCAAAATAGCATATGTAACAACAGAATATTCATGTTATTCATTCTCCATCATCCATTATGTCTCTGTAAAGAAAGTAAAGTACACAGCATAGGGTCTGTAAGAGTATTCATTTACTTAAACATCAGCTTTAGCAACACATGGAATTTCAAAGAGCAAAACAGCCCCTGCAGAATCACTATATTACCTGCCATAACACATTACTCAAAGAGGGTGTTTGTGTGTGAGGTCTCATGAGCATCTCAGGCTGTGTGTGTGTGTGTGTGTGTGTGTGTGTGTGTGTGTGTGTGTGTGTGTGTGTGTGTGTGTGTGTGTGTGTGTGCAACCATACACTGAACACATGGATGATGTAAAGGTTGTGTATGTGACCCTGTGAGCATTCTGTCTCATTGTATGTTTATGTTATTAGGATGCTCACACACAGGGCTCAGTACATTGAACACATAAGTCATTCTGCTCTAAACCTTTTAAATGTTGGGAATATTTAATTAATAAAATGCAAAACAACAAATTCTCCATCTGACAGTCTAAGAACCCAGGTACTAATTTTAGTATAATGAAACATACTTTTCCAAAACCTAGTGTGTAAACAACCCATGTAGGGAAATAGATCAACATGAATGTACATGATTTATGTGTACTTTATGTCCATTTAATTATTTTAAAAGTGGAGCTTATCGGAGTCTCTTTTTTCTGTGGCTGAAATAGAAGTTTGAATTTTGGGCCTATATTTCCCCACCTAGGTTCAACAAAGCAACATTATTAGACCCTGTGAGATGTGCATACAGTATTGTACATGTTTTGGACTCAGTGTAGCTATGAGTAAAAGACTCATAAAAAAAAATATTTCTGTCTGAAGCTGAATATGACTGATCTTTATGTAGAGCTCAGGAAATTTAATTTAAAAATCAGCAAATGTGTAGTAATTGTCTGTAGCTCTATAAAATTTGCAGCCAATAATGGTCAAATACATGAAAATACTAAATCCTATTTCAGTGCAATTTTATAGGAATTTGATGTCTTGGTACTTTAACACACTTACAGTGTCTGTGTCACTGTGTCTGTGTGTGTGTGTGTGTGTGTGTGTGTGGGTGTGTGTGTCTGTGTGTGTGTGTGTG
>JAQQZU010000023.1:11857408-11870208 GCA_030068025.1 Parauchenoglanis punctatus | reverse complement strand
TGTGAGAGAGAGAGAGTTTTTGTGTGTGAATGAGTGTGTGTGTGTGTGTGTGTGTGTGTGTGTGTCTGTGTGTGTGTGTGAGAGAGAGTTTTTGTGTGTGAATGAGTGTGTGTGTGTGTCTGTGTGTGTGTGTGTGTATGTATGTGTGTGTGTGTGTGTGTGTGAGAGAGAGAGAGAGATTTTGTGTGTGAATGAGTGTGTGTGTGTGTGTGTGTGTGTGTGTGTGTGTGTGTGTGTGTGTGTGAGAGAGAGACTTACCACTCTTTATTACTGACACTGCTTCTCTTGCTGAGCTCTGTGTGAAGCTTCTCGTTCTCCTGAATCACCTCTTCTGTGCGCATTCTCAACTTCTTTAATTCTTCCTACAAGGACAGAAAAAAATTGAAGCGGTTGTGTTCCAAACACTAATATCTGTTAGTCTTACTTGTATGCATAATGGTTGATAATTTTCTTATCTTGGGCTTTTGTGGAACCACGTGCAACCACATCACCAGCAGCACGAGGCTGCGGCTGATTTCTCTCTAGCTCAGACTGTAGAGTCATGTGGCCTATCAGTGACAGTCGTGTCAGTCGACTACACAGAGTGAAACGATTAGCAAATCAAACCTCATTTCTTTTCATGTAAGCACACAGCAGGTCAATAAACTAGAATTTGTTTCATGCAACTTTCTGAGACCAACTACAGTGGTGCATTACAATTCCTTGTACTGAAGATGAAGTATTTTGAAACGGTCACTTGAAATTTTAAGCACTATAGTATAACTCCACATGCAGGGAGAACATTTACATTTTGTATTATAACTTGAATATTACGAAGTACATGTTCATGAAAACATTCCACTGACTGTTCCACTGATTTGTGGTCTCAAGAACCACAACACTCCTAATGTCCCTCATGTTTATTAGTGCATTTTTTTCATATCATTGATAAATCATGTAATTTCTTGTCGTGTGTTATTCCTTTAGCAGCATTTAGCAGCAAACGTGTGTAATTATGGGAGAATGAATGAAAATTGGACTTGCCAATGGGTCCAATTAATTGATTTGTAAATGAATTAATTAAATAAAGAAACAAAATTTCATTTTATTATCCTGTTAATACTGTTAATGTGCTGAATGGGATTGTGGAATCTCTATTCGGTGTCATGATCTGTACCTCGCTGCATGCACAGACCGCTTTGTGAACTCGGCCGCATGCGGCGTGCTCCCGATTATATCCGCCATTCATGGCGTGGCAACACACTCCCACGTATTGCCACGAACTACAACCTAGGACTACAGTTCCCATGAGCTCTTGCATCCAACCATGATGGCCACAAACACTCCTGGGCCCTGTATCACATGACTGCAAATTGGATGCAGGTGCATCCCATTCATGCACACTCACTTCATATAAAAGCGCTCTCAGTTTTGTTCCCCGAGCCACTTAGTTATCACTTTTGCCTGTTGCTCCATCATGCTGGAAAAGGCATTGTTCATCACCAAACTGTTCTTGGATGGTTGAGAGAAGTTGCTCTGAGGATGTTTTGGTACCATTCTTTATTCATGGCTGTGTTCTTAGGCAAAATTGTGAGTGAGCCAACTCTGTTGGCTGAGAAGCAATACATGACTGGTCTCAGGATGCTTTACTGTTGGCACGACACAGGACTGATGGTGTCACCTTTTCATCTCCGGACAATCTTTTTTCTGGATGCCGCAAACAATCGGAAAGAGGATTCATAAGAGAAAATGACTTTACCACAGTCCTCAGCAGTCCAATCCCTGTATCTTTTGCAGAATATCAGTCTGTCCATGATGTTTTTCTTGCAGAAAAACTGGGCACCTTGAAGCCTTCTTCACAACAATTGAACCTCTCTCCTTGAAGTTCTTGATCTGATAAATAGTTGATTTAGGTGCAATCTTACTAGCAGCAATATCCTCACATGTGAAGCCCTTTTTGTGCAAAGCAATGATGACTGCAGGTGTTTCCTTGCAGGTAATCATGGTTAGCAGAGGAAGAACAATGATTTCAAGCATCACCCTCCTTTTAAAGCATCCAGTCTGCTATTCTAACTCAATCAACATGAGAGAGTGATTTCCAACCTTATCCTCTTCAACATTCACACCTGTGTTAACATGAGAATCACTGAACTGATGTCAGCAGGTCTTTTTGCAGCAGGGCTGAAATGTAGTGGAAATGTTTTTTTTGGGGGGATTAAGTTCATTTTCATGCCAAAGCAGGACTTTGCAATAAATTGCAATTCATGTGATCACTCTTCACAACATTCTGGAATATAGGCAAATTGACATCATAAAAACTGAGGCAGCAGGCTTTGTGACACTTATTCTCTATATTTGAGTCATTCTCAAAACTTTTGGCCACGGCTGTATGTTCGCGAACCATTAATTTAGCCCCATGTCTACATCTGCCAAAGCCTTGTTTTTCTCATGTGATTCCTGGTATTTTGACTCTGGTTTTCTGTGTTTGGCTTTTGCCTTGCCAAATTTGCTCAGTTTGCTGATTGCCCAACTCTGTTTCTGTTTAATGAATTACTCTTTTGTCTGCTGTTTTTGTACCTTCTATGCCACCTCCTAACCTGCGCATGTGTCCAACCAAAACCCGTCCATGTGACAGAATGCTTCGGGCTAACCGGGGACACAGCAGGGATACAGGATGGGTTTATGACCACCATGTCCACCCTGTTCCTACAGCAGTGGGAGATGAAGCAGACAGAACTTTATGATGGGGTGAAGGAACATCTGTGTGCATTTCTGCTCCACTGCCCTCGGTTTCGTGAGAGCCGGGTGAGGCTACCGCTCCAGAGCCCCCTCCAGTGGCCCAAAGGGAGGGCTTCACCTCAGAGTGTACTCCTGGCTCCGAAGCCACAAGGCCAGAGCCCGATCATGTCCAAGCCACAGGGCCAGAGATTGTTCATGTTAAGGCCACAAGAACAATTCAAGCCACAGAGACAGTTCCAGTTCAGGCCACAGAACCTGTTCCAGTAAAAGTCACAGAACCTGTTCATGTTCAAACCACAGTGTCACTTTCAGGTTTACAGCCACCAATAGAACCTATTCCAGTCACAGTCATAGAGCCTGCCCAAGTTACAATCACAGAGGCCGTTCCATTCTTAAAGCCTGTTTCAGCTCCAGGCTTCACAGACAAAGAGCCTATATTAGTCACAGAGCCTGCATCTGCTCCTGTAACAGTCACAGTCATGGAGCCTATTCCTGTTCCAGTAACAGTGAAAGTTACAGAGCCCGTTCCTTTTCCTGTTCCAGTAACAGTCACAAAGCCTGCCAAGGTTCCAGTGTCCACAGATTTAGAGCTGATTCATGCCTCGGAGTCACAGCTCCTGTTCCAGTTGTAGCCACAGACCACATCCTGGTTCCAGTGTCTGCCTCTATGCCCGAGTTCCTGCCTGGGTTCCTGCCTGGGTTCCTGCCTGGGTTCCTGCCCACACCCTCATCTAGGCAAAAGTCCGGCATGGTCGTGTACAGTGCCTATTCTCCCGATTATATCCATCATTCATGGTGCGGCAACACACTTCCGCATTTTGCCGCGAACTACAACCTAGGACTACAGTTCCCATGAGCTCTTGCATCCAACCATGATGGCCGACACACACTCTTTTGCCCTGTATCACGTGACTGTAAATTGGATGCAGGTGCATCCCATTCATGCTCACTCACCCAGCATTTAAAAGGACTCTCAGTTTTGATACATGTTCACGCAGCAGTAGTTTAGCCCCTGTGTCTACTTCTGCCAAGCCTTGTTTTTCTCGTGTGTTTTCTGGTATTTTGACTCTGGTTTACTGTGTTTGGATTTTGCCTTTTGCCTTGCCTAGTTTGCTGTGTTTGCTGATCGCCTGACCCTGTTTCTATTTATAGGATTACTCTTTTACCTGCCGTTTTTATGCCTTTGCCTGTATTTAATAAACCCAATTACTTTCTATGCCATCACCTAACCTGCGCATGTGTCCAGCCACAACACGCTAACATGACATGCTGTATTTATTAAAGAGTTACCAATTCTCACATTTCCAATTTAACTCTTAATTCATGCACAAACATTTTCTAATCAGCCCAAGAGCTCTTATGCTAAATGCACTTGTTACTTGTCAAATATCCCCACCCCCCATCCTTTTAGATGAATTAACATGAAACAAGCAAAGCTCTTTGTAACAGATTGTCACAAATGGGCCTCATCAATATCATCTGAAAGCAGCTTCAATTGCTTAATGAAGCATGTGCTAATTAATTTGTTTGCATTGTCTAAGATAACTCATCTTGCTTTGCTTGATTTTAATTAATAACTAATGTAACTACAGGGATATGCATGCTCCAGTCCAATGCTTAGGCTTAGATTTTTCTATGTCATACATAAAGCTGATAAAATATTCAGTTAAAATTAAATTGCCAAATATGTTACTATTGATTAATATGCTGGTTCAAGATATTTTTGTCATTAAATACTGAGACTCTAACTCAATCACTAACTGTGCACATATGAAAAGAAGATTATACCACACATCGATCAGAACCATTAGGACTCAATTCACACAAAAGATGCAAATCAAATGGTTGTGCTAAAACCAGTGATTATTCCAGTGATTATTCACCTGAAATTTAGCCACAGCTTTACTGGTAGCACAAGGCCATAGTGCCATATCCACAAAAACATTTGGTACTTTTGTTCACTGTAAATGTACAGGAAATGGCTACTTTACAGCAATCATATCTTAGATTGACACTGCAAACTATAAATTTGTCCATATGTCTATTCCTCTGTTTATTTATTCATGTTAACTTCAATAATAAAGAAAGGTTTGATTACGTAGACACACATGTACAAACACTCACCTCAGAGGACTTGAGGAGCTGGTCTCTCTCGGTCAGTTGGTCCTCATAAGCCAATAAGAGCGGGGATAAATATTTCATATCCAGCTGCAGACATTTAAGAAAACAGAAGTGCTTTAGTGAAAGGGCAGAACAGATCAAAATCCATAAAGACACTTTACACTCTGTCAGTACACATAGCTCATCACCCCTATGGAATAATGTGACAAGGGTTGTACTATTAGTAGCCATTATTTTCATAAGCCATTAGGTACGACGTCAAAATGGCAAATATTTATAGCTGAGTGATTCCAAACACAAAGTTAGAAGAATTACAGTTAACGACTTCTTAAAATTAGAAGATTATTATCTGCAGTTTCTAACAGAACGTGATTAAAAAGAGGAACATAATTGAGGCAAAACATCAAATAAAAGAACAAATATTCAGTAGGTACTTGATATGACACAGACATGGGGAAAAAAATTATATCCTTTAATTCCATGTTTTTATTTATCAGGGCCTAAATAACAATTGTGTGGTACTTACCAACTTCTATAAACAAACAAATAACCTCAGGTGACAATAAAAAACCCCACAACAGATAGCTAATTACATATAGTAATTTGTTTTTCAAAAAGAGTAAACCAACATTCAGAACTGTATAGTATGATTGTATATATGCACTTTTGGTATTACCTCCTGACTACGCACACTTAACTCTGAATACGACCCATTATTAGCAATCTTATATCAATGTCTTTTACTTCTTCTTTCCTGAATATCGTTTGTTGCATTTGAGCTATATTAGACAAGATTTGTGGCTGAATGTAGGGGAGTCTCACTCACCAGCCATGGAGGAGCAGGTCCTTTCCCTGGTAGGCCACTGTTACGCAGACACTTCAAAATGGAGAGAAACCATGCTTAATGACAAAAAAATGTATATTCTTACTAACAATTAATAATTTTAAGAAATATCAATCATTTAGATAACATTGTTTGGGCCACTAAATAAACCAGCCAAAAAATCAGTCTGATGCATTTATATTTCTTTCACTCTCACAACTGCTGCTGTTTATTTGTTCATTTTGACAGGATTGTCAGCCATATTTTAAAAGTCAGAAGCGAGCTAAAAACATGTCAAGGTGTAGGTTGGTGGCAGAAATGCAAAAATATATCAGTGTAATTATTATTATTAAGAAGAAGAAGAGCACGGGTATGAACCCGACCAAAAATGAGAGACCCATAAAAACAAAGACAAAAACAGAAATTAAAAAACACAAAGCAGAAAATACAGAAAAAAACTAATTGGCCACCAAAAACTAAGTGGCAGCAAAATCACACACAATGTATTTTTAACAAAACAAAAACACACACACACACACCCACCCCTACCAGAAGCATGAACTGTCCTTACACATAGCTAAAGGCTATGGTTGACATGTGGATAAACAAGTCCCACGGCGACGGAAACAGCCCTGTGGTCTATGCACCCAAGGCAGTCTGGTTGTGTGGGCTTTAGGAAAAAATGCACTGAATAAATTTGATGTGTATAACAAAGCAGGGCTTCCATATCAGTTGTTGTTTTTCGATACTGGACTTAAATAAGGTAGATTTTCAATTCAGTCTAGTATGAAAACACTGCCTTACACACTGTGTTTGGGTTTCACTAATCCATGTTTCCATGACTCCAGGACAGACTTACGGGTAATCAGACAGGTGAAAGTATGATATCTAGGCGTCGACTTGGACGCATACACAAATTGATAAGCCTGAATGAATTGCAGACTGCCCAACAACCAACACAAAGTAAAACAGAAGCACTTCTTGTAGTTGACTGCCTTTAGGTTTGTGCCTAGTTACTGGATCACCAGTCCACTACCTGATCTCAAAAATCACACTTTTAACCAGGATAAAACTGTACTCTGTGGGGACCTGCTGAATTCTGCAAACCTCTCCCTTTCCTTTTTATTGACCAGTGTTGTACATTAGTCAGAAATTATCCATAAAGGAGACCAGGTTGAGAAGCAAAGAAAATAGTTTGGCCATAAAGTGGGACTTATCCTCTGCTACTACACACTGGGATGTTCCTTAATCCTCTGCTCCAGTCATGTCCTGGTCCAATGGCTCTGTCACGTAAAAGATGCCAGCATACAAATTACTCATTGATATCCATTAGCGCTATTAAATATGAAGTGAGCCACACGTTAGATACTTAGGTGGCTATGGCATGTTTCCTCACTCATAAGGTTGACTAAGAGGGGGATTATGTGGGCTTGCAAAGCTTCTTTAAATTATTAAGCATTTTTTGTGTAATTGAGTTTTAATTCACAGAAATAAAATACTCAGTAGTACAGAATTTGCACTGTGAACTATATACTGAAAATACAGTGGGACCCTCATAGCCACTGACTTGGTAACTGCAGTTTCAGTCATCCACGTTTTACCCCGGGCCCCAAAAATAAGGATCTGAGTGACAAATTGTGATTAGACAGATACCTAGACAACAATGTCAGAGCAACTCCAAAACGACAGGTCTTGTAGGGTGTTCCCGGTATGGAGTGGTTAGTACCTACTAAAAGTGGTCCAAGGAAGTACAACCAATGAACTGGTGACAGGGTCAGAAACGCCCAAGGCATGGGGAGCGAAGGCAAGCCTGTCTGGTAAAATCATACAAAAGAGCTACTGTAGCACAAATTGCAGAAAAAGTGAATGCTGGCTATGATAGAAAGGTGCTAAAACACACAGTGTATCACAGCTTGCTGTATATGGGGCTGCATAGCCACAGACCGTTCAGTGTGCCCATGCTGACTCCTGTTCACCACAGAAAGCGCCTACAATTTGCATGTGAGCATCAGAACTGGACCGTGGTGCAATGGAAGAAGGTGGCCTGGGCCGATGAATCACGTTTTCTTTTACATCATGTGGATGGCCGTGTGCGTTGCATCAATTACCTGAGGAAGAGATAGTACCAGGAAGCACTATGTGAAGGAGGCAGGCCAGCAAAGGTAGTGTGATGCTCTGGGCAATGTTCTGCTGGGAAACCTTGGGTCATGGCGTTCATGTGGATGTTACTTTGACAGATACCTATACATTGTTGCAGACAAAGTACACCCCTTAATGGCAATGGTATTCCTTATGGCAGTGGCTTCTTTCAGCAGGTTAATGCCACCTACAATTCTGCAAAAATTGCTCAGGAATGGTTTGATGTACATGACAAAGATTTCTTCCAAATTCTACGGACTTAAAGGATCTGCTGCTAAGGTCTTGGTGCCAGATACCACAGCACACATTCAAAGGTCTTGTGCAATGCATTTACATTTACAGCATTTGGCAGACACCTTTATTCTGCCAGATATATCTGCCAGAATCCATGCATCAATGAATCAAGAATGTACATGAAGTATGTAGAAATGTACATACCTTTCAGATCATTCTTCTCTACTTTACATTTGCTTTTTATTAATTTCCTGTATGTTCTATATGCTTTATATTCCCTTTCTTATTACACTTTGTTTCCTTTTCATTATTTCTTATTCCATTCTTCATGGCTTCAAACTCCTTTCCTCACTGGTGCAAACATTTTATCTAGTTATTCCTTTCCTAACTGCCGTTTATTCCCAGGTTTTCACTTTCCTATTATCCTTCCTGTCTCGTATTACCCAGGAGTTTATGATCTAACTAGATCCAAAGCACAACAGCATTCTGACTGTCTCTGACTGGGCCTTTTGAGACAGTTTTGCAATCAACGGTTTCACGCAAAAAAGAGAGGAAGCCTAACGCAGCAAGGAACTGTCTGCTTAAGCTTAAAGACCCATGAGTCACGATGTGAGAAGATGAAGCAATTTCCATTAACTTCAAATCAGTTCCCTGCTGGGACAGAGAGGAAAAAGTAAAGGAGGTAAAGAGCAGAAAGAGAGGGACAGAATCCTGTGGGAAGGAGAAAGGAAGTAGGCACATCTGAAATGTGAAATAAAAGCATGCTGTGTCAGGTCCCTAGTTAGCTAGGGATCTGAATCTATTTCTTGTGTGACACCACAGCCACTCGGTTAGAAACTCCCAGACACTGTGCACCACTATTTCATACAGATTAAGCAATAAATTATATGCACTACTTAACCAGGATTTACCATTGTTAAGCCTTTTCACCCTGAATCTGGATTTATCCTGTTTTCAAGACCGACTTGACTTAAGTTTTCCCATCATTCAATACATGCTATAGAAGTGTAAGGTATTGGAGAAACAAACGAAGATTAGTAAAAATAAATAAAGAAATGTAAGACCAATAACAGCTTAACAAGCTTAACTCATATATATTTATACACATACACAGTACACACAGGAATCTCTGTATGTTTATGGATTTTGTTGTGTTCTAACACTGCAATTTTTCTCCACTTAAGTAGGGAAAGTGGTTTTGTCCTATATTGTTCTTTTTTTTAATTAATACTTCTTTCATTTTGTTTTCTCTCTCTGCTCTGATTACTGAACTGATGACATTTTTAACTTCACTATTATAAAACTTCCCAGACATCTTAATATAAATGCACTTTCTGGGCTCCTGAGTGGAGCAACAAAAAAAAATGTTCACCCTAATGTTCACAGACTGTCCAGAGATGTCCACAAATTACTTCATACATTTCTGAGTCAAGTCTCATATATTCAGTCATGAAATGCAGTCTACATTCAAATCAAGAGCTGCAGGTATTTACTATAAATAAGTAACTATTTTTTTAACTCCTCCATAGCTGGCCCCAAGACTGCACTGAAAAAAAGAGGACGGTTGAATGTGGGACTAGCTGCCTTACCCCATAAAAAAACAGCGAGTTTCCAAAATGCAGTCTAGTGAAAAATAAATCCAGGACACCTAGGTCCTGGAGGATGATAGATCTTCTTCAAGAACACAGAACAGCAAGTACTCCTCTGATGGCCCAAGGATCATCACAGCATCCTTCTAACCCAAGAACAAAAAGACAATCAGCATGAACGCTATATTCAAAATTAAGAGCTGTGGGTAATACTCCACATAAATAAAACATTGATTTTTTTTTCAACTTCACCATAGCCGACCCCACGACTGCACTGAGAAAGAAGGTTTGCAAACAAGCAACATCAAGATTGGAAGCAACAACACTGGTTCTGAAGAGGTGATGGGATGCCACGAACTTGACATGAATGAGAATGGCAAGAAATAATCTGCTCATCCATGGCACCATGTTCCCCACAGAAGAATACAAAAAGTATTTCTGTGTTGCCCTCACAGCTTTAATGAGTGTATTACTGGTTTAAATAGCCTAGATCAGTGCCCTATTCTTGCGTTGCTTAGCTTCAATCATAATCATGCCCACCTGACCATCTACATCTACATCTTAACATTTAAGGCAATGATTAGATTATCACATGAGCATGATTGTGATTGGAGCTGAAGTCTTCAGGGAGGTAGATCTCCAGGAACAGGGTTGCTGATTACTGGCCTAGATAAATAAAGTTGGATGCAGAACAGTGTTTGACAACAACCTCTGTTGCTCCTCAGCTGTGGATGAGACACCAAAATGCTTGGAACCAAATTTGCTCAATTTCATGCTGTAACTCTTAAAATAAAATGTACTGCATTTACATAATCCAGGCTAAAAAATGTGATCAACCCTACCTCTCGCTCATGTTCATGCTGTTTTGAAATTATAATACAGGTAAATCATCATTTATAATGCAATAATCAGGCTGACAGATGAAAGGCAGAGCTGCATATCATTACTTTAACGTCAGCTTTCAGTCCAATCCCGCTCGTCTCAGAAGAAAAAAAAATCAGCCTGTATTAGACAAATAGCTCTGACACAGAGAGACATTTTCCCCTTTAAGTGGCTGCAGCATGACACAGCAGCCAGCCGAAATGTGCTCTTATTATCCCAGGCTGGTCCACAATGTGTTTTGTTATTTACCATGTCTATATGTTTGCACCAATTAAATTATCCTATATGCAACTACATTAAAGATTGACTGTACTCAACAAAACCATCCTGTGATTTATTCCATGAACTACAAAAAATACTGTTAAATATCCTTTTTTAATTTTTTGACTTACATTAACGAATAGAAAATCATTTTGTCAAAACCCACAATAAGGCACTTACACTGTTTTTGAATAAACTTATTAAATATCTTAGCTATTTTTACTGCATGCTTCTTGTCTGGCTTTCATTAATGATTGTAATCAAATTGTGATTTATGTGTGTCATATGTGCTCACCCTAGTGGGTAATGAATGGATGGTTGGATAGAGAAATGGCAAGATGCCTGGTAGTTAGATTCACAGCCAACTTTCTGCTCAGAAACTCTGATGTGTTTTCTGATGTTTCATATAAGATGCAAACCTAGTTTAAGACAACCTTATAGAAGAGAATCTATAAACATCTAGGCTATACAGTCCCCTCCAAACATATTGGCTGGACCAATTCTATTTTTTTTAGTATACACTGAAGACATTTGGGTTGGCGATCAAAAGCTATCAAATTTCACCTTCATTTCCTGATGTTCTAATGCATCAAGCCAGCAACCCACTGACATTACCAAACTGTTGCATTCTTCTTTTGTGGTGTTTTTCACAATTGCACCACAGCTTCTTTCAGTTGTTGTTCAGTCTTTTCAGTTGTTTGCTAAGTTGCTGTTTGTTTTGTGGGAGTTTCACACTTCAGTCTCCTCTTCAAGAGGTCAAATGAGTTAAGGTTTGGTGATTGACTATGCCAGTCTAAAACCTTTCACTTTCTGGTGGCAGTGCGTTTTGGGCGTTTGTCTTGCTGCATGACGAAGTTCCTCCCAATAAGAGTGGATGCATTTCATAGTAAGTTGGCAGGCAAAATGTGTCTCTAGACTTCTGAATTCATTCTGCTGCTACCATCATGAGATCATGCACCATCAATAAAGATTAGTGAGCCTGTTCCAGAAGCTGCCATGCAAGCCCAAGTCATGGCACTACCTCCACCATGCTTGACCAATGAGCTCATATGTTTTGGATCATAAACAATTCCTTTCTAAATATACAGACATACACTCACTGGACACATGCAGTTATTCAATCAGCCAATCATGTGGCAGCATAACAATGTATAAAATCATGCAGATCCAGGTCATTATCTGGTCTTATTCCAATCGTCAACTATCCAGTTTCAGTGGATCCTCCGATTCACTGCAGCCTCCGATTCCTGTTTTCAATTGTCAGGAGTAGAACCTGATGTGATATTCTGCTGTTGCGGTCCATCCACCTCAAGGTCTGATATACTGTGATGCTTTTCGGCTCACCATGATTGTAAAAAGTAGTTATTTGAATTACCACAGCTTCCTGTCTGCTTGAACCAGTCTGGTTATTCTCCTCTGACCTCTCTCATCAATAAGGCCTGCAGAACTGCCACTAGCTGAATGCCTTTTGTTTTTCACACCATACTGCGTAAACTCAAGAGACTGTAGTGGAAACGCCAGGAGATCAACAGTTTGTGACATACCCAGATCATCCCGTTTGGCACCAATAGCCATACGACTGTCTACATCACTGAAACCATTCCTCATTCTAATATCCCTGTATCTGTATGTTTTGTGCACTGCACCGCTTCCAAATAAGTGGCTGTTTATATAATGACATAAATGAGCAGGTGTACAGGTGTCCCTATTAAAGTGGCCAGTGAGTGTATACAGTATATAACATTTCAGTTGCAGATTGCAGCATATTGGCATTAACTAGTCTGTTAAATACTGCCATTAGCACAACTTTTGTAAGATAATATTAGTTTGAACTTGATATACCACTGCTCTGTTCTCCTCCTTATACCTTCATTAGTGACATTTTAAAGTTTTTCGGTAAGGTTTAATGGTAAGGTTTTTTTTAAACATGAGTTATGTATAGTCCATATAGTTATATACAGTTGTGCTTGAAAGTTTGTGAACCCTTTAGAATTTTCTAGATTTCTGCATAAATATGACCTAAAACATCATCA
>JAQQZU010000023.1:11820085-11850272 GCA_030068025.1 Parauchenoglanis punctatus | reverse complement strand
CACCGGGATGGGTCAGGCAGGCCCGGAAAGCAGAAGGGGTCAGGATCACTGGAGTCTCAGGAGTAGCATGTGCAGCTCGACAGACAGACAGAAAGGCAGAGAGGGAGAGAGAAGAGAAAAGGCAGATTGTTAGGTATGGTCATGGTCACCTAAAGGTAAGGAACAGAGTATATTGTGTGCTGAGTGCAAGCAGGAACTCCGGCAGGGCTAGCTATGACAGCATGACTTTCCCAAACTTTTGCCCCAAAATTGAAACACACAACTATTTAGTATGTCTTTGGATGCCATAGTATTAAGATTTCCTTTAACTGGAACTAAGAGGTCAAGTCCAAACCTGTTCCAGCATAACAGTGTCCCTGTGCACAAAGCAAGCTCCATGAAGGCATGGTTTAGCAAGTTTGGAGTGGAAAATCTGAAGTGTCCTGTACAGAGCCCTGACTTCAACCCCACTGAACACTTTTGGGATGAACTGGAGCACTGACTTTACCCAAGGCCTCCTCACCCAACATCAGTGCCTGACCTCACGAATGCTCTTGTGGCTGAATGATCACAAATCCCCAAAGACAAGCAAAAACACATCTAGTGGAAAGCTTTCGCAGAAGAGCGGAGCTTATTGTAACAGCAAGGGAAACTCTGGAATGGGCTGTTCAACAAGCATATATGGGGGTGATGGTCATGTGTCCAGAAACTTTTGGCCATGAAGTAAGTAAAGTGTAGGTAAAGTGTACAATACATATTTAAAAAAAAAAACAGCTTAAGGAACAGCTTCCTCCCTCAGGGCCATTGCCCCAGTAAACCAGAATCCCTCCATAACTGCCTGCCTGCAATCAACAGACTCCCACCCTCCACATATCTGCTTACCATCCTCATAGATACCAGTCACAAACCAACTATGCAGTAACATCATGTCACTGGCTCATGTATCACTTCTCTCTGCTCCTGCTGTATAATATACAGGGAAACAGGATGAAATTCTGTCATAATGTCTTACATGATAAGATGAACTGAGATTAGATTGCAAAAATGCTGAAAACTTCCTTTTAATTCAGTTTTTAAAAAATAACCTGCTAATAATAATTAAAAAAAAGGCCTATATTGCCAGAATAGCTATATTTGTGTTTGTTTTTGTTTGTTTCTGAGCTTCAGTTTAACAGTTAATCATATTTAACAAATACTATGGTCAACAAAACATCTCTTTTTATACCACACCGCTGTCAAATTCTCAAATCTGATTGGTCAGAACAGAGGGTTTATCTTGATTAGATAATCTAACACTAATAAACATTAAAAACATTCTGTTATTTAACAATGAAAATAATAAAACTATTGACACAGTGAAGCTTTCTGTAAGGAGAGGTTTATTTAGCATTTATGGAATGACACTCAGGTGTTGGCACTTTGTAATAGTTAAGTTTTCCGTCACGGGAGTCTTCAGGTTTATCAATAACATGACAAGCTGCATTTTTTTGTTGTATTAGTTTCAAGAGACCTAAAAAACAAGCTGGTGTGGGAATGACTGTTTCAGCTGCTGTAATGTAATTGATGACAGGAACTAACTTCTCTTGCAGACATTGCATAACAACAAATGTAGCTATTAATGGATTCAAAGTATGATGTGTTGTTCCTTAATTGGTAAAAACACTGTAATTGTTGGCAAATTCCTGTAGTATAAGAGGAATGAAACACTTCAAAAAGGTGATGTTACAGGAATATAATTAACTTTTTCCCATCATACCTCCTCCCACCACTGTTGTGGTGTTGATTATTTCCTAAAACAGCACACACTGATGTATTTCTGACATCATGAATTTGATTTTCAAAATGTACTCATATAATTGACATCAGCTACTGCCTGAAAATCACAAATGTGATTTTTCAATCATGTTAGCTTATCAGTAAGATGAATGCAGATATTTATGTGGATATTCAAGGTAAAAACTGGGTCTGGTTTATAATCCATTTAACATCAACAAAGGTTGTGTAGATAGGGCTTTCAGCCAACATGTGCAGAAGACTTGCCAAGTTCCCCAGAAAAAAAGGCAGAAAAAGCAGGGCCATGCATTCACCATCTCACATGCACACAGACACACACACACACACACACACACACACACTGAAGCAAAACCACTCTGACATCACTATTGGCGTGAAGAGCCCCTGTCTTTAATAACCAACCTACAGTCCAAAATTCCCCTGTCTGGGAATAATTTAAAGTGCATTAGTGCACCACATGATGTTCAGCATCCCTGATTCTCACATTCACAGCATACACAGAATTAATGATAGCTGAAAGACAAACAATTGAATTTATTTGCCTTTTTTATTAACATGTAGCATTTTTAATCACATCATCCTATTTCATGTAAAAAGGATCCTCTCCAGGCCCAGCTTCCCTGCTCGTCCTCCTGTGGTAGCTGGACTGCTTTTATGTCTATTACTAAAACTGTTTAAGTTTACATTTCAAGTCTTTGAGCTCTTTTATAACCGTTTTTGGCAGCAGAGAGTGAAGCTCAGGTTGCAGACAGATGTACATTTTCTTTTCAGACTGCACCAAACCTCTGGCTGGAAAAACCCACAACATTTGAAATGAAGCCCGTGAGAAGTAAAGCTAAAAGCATTGGTAAAGTCAATGTCTTGAGCTCGAATTGACTTACTTACACAATACACATTTTCAATTAAGTATTAATTACAAAGAAAGTTAAAGTATTATTAGCATTATGTGACTAGTCCACAGACATTCGTCCTACTATTTCTTTGAACAACAGATTCATTTGATCATTATGATTATTTAATGGTACAGTCAGTGATTTTTAGGTCACAATATTGTTTCAGTCGGTTGCTCCGGTGAGAAATTCCAGTTGCTGTTACACCCCAGGTAGGAAACAATAGGAAAAACACCCAACCAAGCATGTTTATTACCTTTCAATCATTCTGACTGATCTCCTGCTCTCACACGAGCACTAGATTGTTAGCTGTCAGCTAAAGACCTTGGTACTTTCCATGAATCTGGAGGGTGAGAGGTAACTGGAGTAGTTCATTCATATACACACGCACCCACATTCAGTGTTGATACAGTGGGAGGAAACCCAAGGGAACACAGAGAGCATGCGAAACTCCATGCAGACCCTGAACTCAGGATCGAACCAGGGACCCTAGAACGGTGAGGCAGCAATGCAACTCTTTTGCTAAATGTTCTATTATATTTGTGTGGTAAGTCAAAGCTACTAGAGTTTCACATATTCTCCGTGTTTGTGATGTGATAAAGATAAGCTCAGATGAGGTTATTACAGAAGTCTAAACTTAGACTAACAGGTAAAGGAAATAACCTGCAAGCAAGACTGAGGGAAACCTTATACCTCAGACATTATACCCTTTCCTTTCCAGTTCAGCCAGTTTAATGGGGACCAGAAGACATGCAATGATCAACCATTAAATTGTAAATTTTGTTTTTTATTTAAAGGTCCACTATGTAGGATTCAGATAATTGCAATCACTTGTCCCTTCCTTACCCCTCCCTTTCCAAGTATGTATTAGAGCACTCCGTGGCCGTCGGGTGCCCGAAGCTTATTTCCAAGTACTTACATTCACACTTTCTTGCTCTATCTGTGCAAAATAATAAGTATGAACCTCCATTTTTCAAAGTGTGGGTTCTCAAACGTCTTAGCCAGTACCAGCTAACACTGATTCTTCTTTTTTGTCTTCCTTCCAGATTCACACTGCCACTTGTAAAAACACGAACTGCAAAAGGTGCTCTATAGCGGTTTTGTCCATAAAGGGCTCATTCTAAACTTATGAAAACACAACGGTTTGTAGTTGCAGATAATTAATCATACACAATGAAAACATACTTAAGAATACATTATTCCATTTCTACTAATAGATCTCCTTAAATACTCCATTTAAAAGATGGAGTAGGAAGCACCTGCTGTAAACTGTTGACTTTTTTTTTTAAATTATAAATGCATTTGCATTACATTCCAGATCAGCATTTCCAGTCCTGTGATGATTAATAAAATGATCTAGACAAGAGGAGAGCTGATTTGAGCTCAGGATACTAGTTGATCCGTATGGAAACAGACACAGAGAAAGACATGTATTCCCTGGTTCATTAACCTGTGTACAGTTCCAATGGTACGCTCAAGTTTCCTTCACATAAACAACACTGCAACCCTCGAGGGACATGAACTGCTTTCTCTGAACTGTTGCTTTCAGGAACAAATAATGCAACATGACCCTTTCGTAGAATCACTATAAGAAAGAATACATAGATGTTGTAAATAGATGTTGTTAACAAATTTTCTGAGTGATGTCAGCATTACATTTAGTAAAATTCTGTATAAACATTTTATAACATTGGTTAACATGCATTAAATTAAAACACATTATTATTTTGATGTTTTAATGCTTGGATGATCATGTCGAGGCAACTGAAGCCACAAATACATGATAAAATTACTCACAACAAAAGCAAATATCACCCATTATTTTATTTTTATTCCAAGTTTGTATATAACCAAAGGACAGAAAAAAAAATATCATCAAATGAGCCTCACTTCCACTCAGAATCAACAGTAGAGTGCAACAGAAAAGCAAAGAGCAAATCCAAAAACCACAGGAAACAAAACTGAATGCCAAAACCCCAATGGATACAGTACCAATTTGGAACTTTGCCCTTTAAGGCTCAAATAACTTTAGTAATACATTAATAAATGACCCACAATATATAAATATAAATATGTAATTTTAAAATATTGTGCTATTATAATCAGAATCAAGGAGCAACAATCAACCAGTATATGACCTCTACTACCTCAAAGTCTAAAATTAAAATAATTTTCATTTTTATTAAAATCCCAAAAATACATGTGTTAAAAAACAAGTCTAGATATTGCAGCTCTGGTGTACACAGAGACAATGATATGTACAAAACAATATGAAGGAGAATTTTAAGGGAATTAGACATTAAACAGGAATGCGCATGCACGCACGCACGCCCAGAACAGAAGAGTGTGAAGAAGTCAAATACTTAATTGCACAAACATTAAATGAACATTTTACACAGAACAACAAATTCAACTGTTCACCTATGGCATCACCTATGTGCAGATAGCCACGGTGGGACTATATCACTAAATACATCAAAGGAATATATGATTATAATTATAGGTCTTTTACTCTATGTGCATTTAATTTATTTGATTATCAAATGTGTACAAGTATCTACGTTGTAGACAGTGAAATACATCTAACACTTCAGGTGTTAGCAAATAACCTACATAAAAATAAGAATAATAGTTTTTCCATACTGAATGAGGTTCATCTTTAATCCTTCAAGCTTGAGGTTGGCAATATATTGAACTCAAGCACCACTCGGGTCCTGGCAGAACTCACCTTCCTGTCTACAGTTACATCAAAATGAATAATAAAGCATGTTTTATAATACAGACTGCAATAGTAGATTAACACAATACATGAACCACCCACTGAACATTCACATTATACAAACTATAACACTAATATATTCTTCACACTAACCTTGCCGTAATATTTTAATATTTTTACTTCTTAAAATGCTCCAAATGTTCGGATTGGCAGTGTTACTTAAAGTACATAGTGAATCATTTACTCTAATCCTTAGTGTATATATTTACAGCAGCAGCAGTTGAGTGTTCTTGACTGGTAAAAGCACAAGGTCCTCCATTTTCTTCATAGCGATTGGCTTGATTATGTCACAAAGTATCAGCTCCCTGTTAGACTGCTTATGCTTTAAAAAAAACAAACTAACAACAATTAAAAAAGGTCCTTCCTATACCCATATGGCACGCACAGAGACAACAGAACAGATATACAACACATGTATATGTCTATAGATTTTCAGAAACTGTGTGTGGTAACTATCTTAACTATATGGGCACAATAACTTGCAGGACTATAAACTTTTTGCCAACAGTGAAAAACATCAAGCATTTACTCAATTCAACCCAAGATCTAAGACCTGTGCGCAAAAGTCTTTTTTCCCCCTTCACTACTTCAACACTGACTGGTCGACTTTGTACTGGTGTCTGAGGGCACCGTGCCACACTCAGCAGGTCAGTGTACGTTGGGTCTGCGTGTTTAATAGAGGCTACTGTCATTGAAGGTCCTGGGGACGGAGGGTTTGAAGTCAGCTGTGGGGAGGCTAAGAGTGCTGGCACTCTTGTGCTTGTTCTTCAGCCCCCAGCTTAGGAATGACATCTTCTTGCTGACTTTGCGTGTTTTTGAATGTTTGTTGTCATCATTCTCAGCCAGGCAGATCATGGAGTAGGTTTTTGGAAGGCCGCCCGAGAACGTGGCGCTTTTTGTTGGCTGTTTTTGGGAGAAGTTAAACATAACGAAAAGATTAAGCACAACAGAGAGATTAGCTCTAGAAAGGTTCTAATCTTTATAAAAAGATACTAAATTTGATTGAGCAACGAAGCACATGGAAACACTCAACACATAACTGACCAAACAAAAAATGACACTTCCTTTCAGCACTTTTAGTGAGTGAAAACCAGATATATACATGAATAAAGAGCAACATCCTCTATTCGAGCCATCATGCCCACTTCAGTCAGATTCCCTCTCGGGGTTGACCAGAGGAGGATACTCCAAGTGAGCATTTACTTGCCAGTAAAAAGACAGAAGCCAGGTTTCCATTGCGTTTTTGTGAAAAATAACAGTGATTTTTTTTTTTACAGTTTGACAAAACACAATTGTGAATGGTCCGAGTGATTTTATACATTTAAAGCTAGGTTTTCGCCTCTGGGGATACTTTCTTTTCTCGCAATAACTCTTATAGAGCACTCTTTTCCCAAAAAGGTAGTGCTTCCACTATTTTTTTTTTTAAAGTGTACTCCTTTTTCTGAGCGTGTAGAATTGAAAAATCCTAGATTGCACAAGAAATGCTCATTATGGCTCCATATCTGTGATAACTTGCATTTTGTTTTTGTTTTTTTTTTGGTACTGAACTATTGATGTTCAAAGATTTTTTTAAATGACAAGCAATGAATATTGAAGAGGTCTGAACACAGTGTTTGCAGCAGAGAAGATGGCACCGTTCTCGACTCCATCCCACAACATTTTATTAAATCCATCAATGTTTTTATTGCTGGAGTTGCTCTTTAAGACTTTAGGATGTTAAGAAAGTTACCATGGCCTGGATGCTGCTGTCCATCATGCTGATGACTTTTATGTCGATGCCCTCCTCATCCACATCCTTTAACAGCTTCATGACCTCACTCACGCCCATCCATTTACAGTCAGTATCACCAACGGCAACCAAGTAATCGCCCTCTTTCAGGCCCTCCGCCTGGGAATGAAGCAATAACAGCAAAACAAAAAGAAAGAGAGAAAAGGGGTGAGTACGAGAAAGACAAACGGTTGCATGTTCTGAGAGACTGGTGCTTTGTTCTGTGCTGCCAACATTTACAAAGGGCTTATCAGAGGGACAGCAGCGCAGGCTCATTCACAAACACATACACCATGTAGAGTATGTAATGTACTCAGTGTGTGTGCACAGGGTATTTCTGAACAAATGCAGCTGGTCCAGACAGCTCAAAAGACTTAAGAGAATGAGAATCCAGAAACAGGTGTCATGTATGAGGAAATGAAAACGAGAATATCCACAACAGAAAAAAGGGGGAAAAAGAAAAAAAATATATATATATAGAGAACTGCGATAGAGAGATAGAACTGGGGTCTAATAATGAAGACCGTCTACAATAAAAGGCCCATGTGAGAAACCTGTGATAGATCCAACTAATCTGTTTTTCCCTTTCCCATAGTGCCTGGTCACCATTAGAGATCTATTAATGAGAGGGAAGATTGAAAGAGAAAGAGACAGATTCAGGGAGAGTCTAAGCTCCTTCATTAAATAAAGCTTAAAGTTGAATGAATAGGAAAGCACTGTGAATGCACAGGATTTCATAAATACATAATGTGATAATGAAATGACCGGCATTTCTCAGGAGATTGGAAAGCAAATAAATTAAAATGTGTGTTGTATGGTTGCATGTGTGTGTATATACATATATACACACTCACAGCTGCCTGACAGAGGGGGTCAAGTGATTGGATCTGGACAGGTGCATCCCCTTTCAGTGTGAAACCTATGTCTTCGTCTTCGGCCTTTAACCGGAGTGTACGTGGTGCCGTCCACCTCTGTTTGGCTGAGAATATCGACAATGGGCCCTGCAACACACAACACACAAATGACAGTGAGCAAGACCATGTAGTGCAAAACAGAGTATGATAACTGCGCAAAACTCAGACAGCTTCAAGGAGGGGGGATTTTTCTGTGCAGAACACTCATTTGGAGCAGTACTGTGGTCTCAAGAAGTCCAAATGCCTTAAGACCTACAAAATTGACATGTTAAGTACTATAAGCTTGGTTTATGCTTTATACTATATGCTCCCTTACTGACTCCAATACTATAAACTGCTGGTGACCCGTGTTTCCGGGAGATTAGCTTCAGCGGACTTTAACAGTCAAAAATAAATAGCTTCACTCGCTGAACAACTTCGAGAGGTCACTCAAAATGAGAGAGGCATGGGCTGTACCTTGCTAGACAAGCCAGAGTTCTCACAATTGCCAGGGCATCGATAAAAAGTTATGCATGCTCACAGGCTGTATGATTATATAGCATAAAACAGATATCATGCTATTATTTTACTTAACATTGAAATACCATATCTGATGAGACTGAATTTAAGACCACATACCAGTAAAAGTAATTCTTTAAGACATTTTATGACCTTAAATTTAGCAGATCTAATTTAAATCTTTTTATGACTTTTTAAGAATCCGCAGGAACCCTGGGGACAATCACTCCTGGGTGCAGTTCAGGCCACTTTTTTATTTTATTTTATAGGCAATTGAGATATGTATGGAAAGTTCATGACCTGGGGTTTAATATGCAAATAACGAAATTGGGTCAAGAACTCGGGCCACGTAGCGCAGTTGACTTTTCTACTCTGGTCCCAGGCCAAGCATTACTTAATTAATTGATCCATTAGCGTAAATTAGAGAGAGCAAGTTAATTGCATTTATGAAGTATTATAAGCTGAAGAAGTTTCTCAGTTTTTTTACTTTTAATTAATTTGCAAAAACCTCAAGTAAACTTTTTTCATGTTGTCATTATGGGGTGTTGTGTGTAGAATTCTGAGGAAAAAAATGAATTTAATCCATTTTGGTATAAGGCTGTAACAACAAAATGTGGAAAAAGTGATGCACTGTGAATACTTTCCGGATGCGCTGTATCTTAACCAGGATTATTACACCTCCTACAAATCTTACTTGTATGTTTTTGACAGTTGCACAAGTCTATTTACATTACAATCATAGGTTAATTGTCAAGTTGTCCTTTTTAACAACTGACATCAATTCAAATTATCAGCTGAGTCACATCAAGTTCTCAGATTGCTGAACTGACAGACACACACACAGACAGTACATAGATAGCATTTAAAATAAATGGTAAATCATGACATCTCTAATATTACAGTCTACACTAAGCCCCTTATGGGATTATAACTAACAAATTGCAACAGAGGGTTAAACTAAAATTAGTTCATTAATTTTCTATATCGTATCCATTGCGAGTCATGAGGAAGTCAGAGCCAATCCCAACAGAGTTTGGGCGCAAGGCAGGGAACACCCTGGACAGGTCGACAATCCACTGCAGGGCTAACAGAGACGAACATTCACACTCACATTCACACCTAGGGGCAATTTAGAGTACCCACTTGACCTAATCTGTATTGGGAGGAAACTGGATTACCCAGTGGAAACACGGGGAGTACATGCAAGCTCCACACAGAAAGGAGTCCTTGGTCACCCGGGACCTTCTTGAAGTGATGCGACAGTGCGAACCACTACACCACCAAGCCATCCTAAAATTAGTTCAACTTCTGAAATTTCATTTTCTCATCTGAAGACACTCTACCCTCATCCCACAGTGCATCTGGTAGATTTTGTACACTTTTCTACCCACAAGCTTCAGAATCTTCAGAATGCAACCGGACAGGCTCTTCAGACTTTTGTCTATGCACACACATGTAGGCTGGTTTTCAACAAAAATACAGTGAGTGGAAATATTGAAAATATGAAAAGGTTCACCATCATCATTAGTAATGAAATGTAAAAGCTCAAAATTTGACCTTGTGAGACCTTGTGAGAATTTAAAAATGAAAGTGGCAATTGTGTGAAAGTGTGTGTAAATGCCCAACAGAGCTCCTCATGTGCAAACAGCATTTCACCACTGTGATTCATGTTAGTGATGGTAAACAGTTTAAAGCTTCTTCACACTGCACAAACAAAACCAGCAAAACAGGGCTTTATGAGGAATACCTTATTATAGGTACAACATTGAACAGTGTGTAGAAGCATTTGTGTGGCTCTGTTCAATACAGCATGCAAGCCGAACAAGCAAATTTTAAACTGATGCCTTTACCCAACAATACAAATCCTAAAAAACATTGCTATGCTGTGAACAGATCCTGAGAATTATGTGGAAAAATTAGTAGAAAAAGGGGTTACCCACATACCAGTCGGTGGAATAAGTCTTTGACCTTCACCTTAATGGTGGCGGGAACTTCCATTTCTGCTTTCTGTTCAGTTTTAGCTGCACAAGGAAAAAAAAAAAAGAGCGTTATCTTGTGCTTGTGTTATAAACAAGACTGACATCATTATCATCTGTTAGGAAATGGGGAACAATGTGCTGCCTTTCTCTATAAAGATTATGAAATATTGTTGCTTTTACACTGCTTGTTGGATTTAAAGTAAGTTTTAAAATCAGTATCATTCCAAGTTTGGTCTCTTTAGTAAAAGTGCTTTGGGATCTCAGAACTTCTATAACACAAGGTGCCTAATATGCATAATGAACTTTACACTACAGCACTGTTGAGTAATTTTCTAGAACAGTACATATCGACGGAAGGCAAATCTCAAGTTTATATTAATGAACTTGATCCATCATTTGTATAGTAGCAATTTCTAAAGGGAATATTATTTAGCATTTTTTGTAGGAGTCTTCGGTGTCAGCTCTTTTTAAACGGTCAGTATGTTTTCTGAACTTCAGCACAAAGTGTTTTTTTTCTTATTATCTTAAACAGGGAGGAAAAAAGAAGGCTAATGACGGAACAACTGTTTACAGATTATGTAACACAAATGATAGCAGGAACCTTGTTTTTGCAGAAATTCTGTACCATTCAGGTCCAGGTTTGGGGAGGCCAGTCCATGTGTTCCATCGTGTTTTTTTTCTATTGAGATATACAGGAAGCCTGGAGAACTGTTCAAGACTACATTAAAAATAGAGGAAAGCCTGGCTCTTTGGAAGTGAAATATGAAGAAATGAGGGGTGGCTCAAGACTTTTGCACGGTACTGTACATCAAGTTATGGAATTAGACCTAAAGAGCCCTTGTTGTATATCTGAGGGCACAATTACTAAGCTTGGCCTTTGATGAACAGAGGTGTACCTTTTGTTGTGACAGTGTAGGTTTATTATTATTATGCTTTTGTAAGGCTGTTTCTGTCAATTTTTTTTTTCATCCTACGCCAACTCACAGAGGATGTCTGGGGCCTCCATGTAATCCGTGAACTCATCTTCTGTATTGTTTTGCTCAAATTTTGCAAGTGAGCGCTTGTGGCTAGCTTCAAGAATGGTATTGAGGATGTCCAGCTTGCGGAGGTGAGGGCACAGGCTCTGGTTACGCAATGCATCCTCTTGGTTCATTATGGCACGCTTCAGGTGAGCCTTACCTATGGGGTGGAGCAAGATGCAGAGGTGTTGTACAGGTGATATGGATGGCGCAAAACTAAATACTGAATAGAACATTTGATTTGAAAGAAGTGCTTGTTTGGTGGAGAACAGATGTTTGATGTAGCCACTTGATGATGAAGCGTGAAAGGTCTCACCTATGCGACGCCGCTCTTGTTTCTTACGCAGGATCTCGAGGGGAGAGCGTCCATCAGGCATTGAGTCATATACCTGAGAGAGAGCCTTCTCCTGCTTATCCTCATCATCACTGAGGGTTACTGTGTGCACACACACACACATTACAATGATGTTTCAACATCATACTTAAGAGTACATAAGAGTGCTTATTGACACTTGTAGATTGTCTATCACTTATATTAAGTGAAATTATAGATGAATTTATACAAGATGCAGACATGCAGTTTGCATGATACTAAAGATTCCTCAATACAGAACCTCAAATACAAAATTAAAGAAACAAACTTTGCTCAGCTAAATGCATCTTGACTAATAAACTACCTTTTTTGATGCAAGGATGAAAACTTTTTGCTGGCGTAACATTTTGTTAATACACAAAGTCCTGCTGTAAAAAGCTTTTCTACAAAGATTCACTGTCTGAGATCTGTTTAATGTTAAAGCCGCATCCCTTCAGGCATCTGTGATTTTTCAGGGAGGCTGCCATATCTGGCATGCCGAGAGAACTGATAAAATTTCTGCCCTCTATAGTCTTGAGCCAGATGCAACCCCCGGTGTGTTTGAAACGGAATAAAAGTTTTGCTAGCAGCCATGTGTGCACTCTCGCTCTTGCTCTCCCCCTGCCTTTCTCCCTTTTCTCAGTCTTTTCCTTTTGACTTCTGGCTCACACTCAGCAGGCTTCAATAACAGTTTTGTACACCAGCCTGGCCTCATTAAAATCCCTCTGAATGTAAGGTGACTCTGTTAAACTTAGTTACCCCAATTCACTGCTCCCTTGTGGAAAATGAAAGGGTTGAAAACTTGAATATGTCTCTTTGAAGGTTAAGCTGAACTTTCAGCCAATCGGCAGATGCTGAGGTCACTTAAGAACCGTGGACCTCATATAATATATGGATATGGTCATTCTAAATGTGGACAGATCATTAATTCCTACAAATGATTTATCATTTTTATTTTATTTAAATATTTTTGCATATTTTGCATAAATCTATATATTTTATAAATAATGTATGCAAGAATGTACATATGCAAGTACAGCATGTACAACACTTTACATACATATTCACCTCCTTGAACTTTTCTACCTTTTCAACCTTGAGAACATGCCACAGTGAAGCACGGTGAGAGTTATCCTTGGCATCTGGGTTGCTTCTTGAATATTACACAAATGGATCAAAAATGATATCTTTGAGATTGGTTCATTGACTTACACTCATGGTCCAGTAGCGAAGTGGAAATGAAGTAATGGGCAAGACCATGATAGTGATGGGCCTTTACTTCCGCCATTGTGGACCAAAAAAAGGGCACATGGTCCTTAAGAGGGGGCTGGATCATAGGCTGGTGTACCTCTTCATACACTTCTGCCACCTATGAAACAATATATAAATATAGACACATGCACAATTGCCAAAAGATGCATACAAACATGAAGTTCTATGAAACAGGACAATAATGAAATAATTGAATATTGCCTGCACAATATATCAGAGTGATGAAGACTAAAACTTTTTATTTAACCATTCAACCATATATACAAGCTGTGGGTATGTATGCTTTGTTTTGTCTGAAGTCATGCAGTATCAAAGCAGTACCTTGGTAGCTTCCTGTGCCATCCTGAGCAGGCTGAAGAACTCATTGCGGATTCCAGACAGAGTGATCTTTTCAAACACACACTCCTGAGCCTGAGCCAACAGCATCTTTATCAGCATATTCAACATGGCCGGGCTCATGTCATAGCTGGGAGTGTGTGTAAATGTTTCCTTCAGGTGACCGAGCATACCTGTATGTTCAAGATTAGACATTCGGCGTGTATCAGCATATATTCAGCATATCAGATGAAGTTATTGTATATAAGGAAAAAACACTTTTGCTGTGTTTTATCTTGTTAGATATCCAACTCTTCCCATACAAATCATTAACATATGGCACATATTATGAAAAAGGCAATTCATGTTTTATGGTACAATTTATACCAAGCCACCTTTTCAAGCAGTCAATTACTGAATTTTTCCTTCTGGCACTAGTTTTAAAAGCACCTGGGGAAAAAAACATCAGGTTCAAGTGCTTACTATTTTGTACTATATAGTTCTGAAAATAAATGAGAAAACTGTATTTAAATTGTATTACACAGACATTTTGCCAGCCAACAGCAATCACAATTAATTAATTAGGCTCATGTCTATTTAACAATGGCACTTAGCTATCCAACAACCTGATGTTCACTGTATGAGGAAATCACACTTAGTTTGCAACTTTAGACAGACAGACTGCCTTTATTACTGTTTCTTAAAGTGGCTCCTTACACAACATAATCTTTGCAGGCAGATCACATATGCACGATTAAAAACGCTGCTACACTTTCAGTGAAATAAAGGTATGCTTTCTTAAAATTGGTGTGTCAAAGTATGGTATAACTCAGTAAAACCCAATTTTGGCTGACTACCAGAACTTAACCACAGCGACGGTGACATCTGGTTTTCCCAGACCAGCTATAAAAGAACAGCTTGGAGGGTGTCGGAAGCAGAGAATGATTTTATAAAATGGGGTGAGAGTTTATTTCAATTTTACCAGATCCAAAATTCCTAAATCTCTTGTTTAGAATAAAAAATAATCTGGTTTCACAATCACACCACTGTCTGAAGTTGCTCATGCATGGTCTATGTGACTCACAGCTCTCTCTTCATCTCTCCAGGTTCATTTTCATTAAGTATTCTATGTACTGGTGTCTTGGCAACTGGTGACATGGTAACTTAAAGTACCCTGTGGCAGCTGTGGGAGATTTACACTTGAAAAACTCTACTCACAGTTCAAGCAACCATGACTTAAGTGAACTGAAATGACTGGAATTCCATGTAGCTAAAAACCCTAAGAACTAATAATGTGAAGAGAAAAACATCATCATGCTCTATAAGCAAAGAGTTTTAAATATCAGCAAAGGCAGATGGAACTATAGTAACGCTGTATGTCTTAAATACAAGCTTATATAATTTTCAATAAATAATTATTTAGGCTGTCAGGACTAACCGGCTGATTTTTGCAAGGCGGTGATGGCGTCCTCTAGGCCAGACTGTGCGTGTCTGTCGCTGCGTGTGCCAATCTGTGTGTAAAGGGCAGCCATGTTGAACAGGATGCTGGCTTTTTCCAGGGATATATTCTGTTGGCACACTGGCACGCCAGTGAAAGAGTCGTACCTGCACAAGCCAAATTTTACACAAAGATTATTTCCTTCTCTGGGTTCTCATACATATCAAGAACTCATCAGACCTGCTGTGCTTCCTGCTGTGCTTCACTGGCATGTTTAGTGAGGACACGTGAAATGACATACTTTTAAAAGGAAGTCTCGCTATAATAAGGGTATAGTTACACGTACAGGCTGTAGTGAAATTCTACATAAACTACAGAACTGAATGAACTGCTGATAATGTACCATACACACTGCCAAGAAAGTCAAAGACAGTCAGGAAGATGGAAACATTACACAGTCTGCAGTCAGCCGGACGCTGAACATCGCGTGTCATTTCAAAAGCGAATGCATGTCATGTGACCAGTAAATACTACAAATGAACAAACTGTATTAGTGACAAACAGATTTGCTCTTTCATGTAACGTTATACGGTTGGACTTGGAACGCACCATGTGAAGAATATGCCCATCGGGCGGTTGGGGGAGAAGAAGCGAGTCTCCAGGAGTGATAGCTGGCTGAAGTAGCTGGCGAGTAGTTCGACTCCTGCATCATTACGGCTTGGAGTCCGGCATGCCTGCTCAAAACACACGTCAGATGTGTTAACAATTTTTCCACATGTTCATGTATTATTCTGCAACATGTGTTCCTAAAGCCTTGGCAACTTGAAACACTAAATATAGAAGACACATGGAAGTCAAGTGTTCTTGTTACTTAATACCTTTCTGAGGTCCATCAGATCATCAATTTCTTCCTGAAAGCATGTGCCATCCTCACTGTAATGCTCAAGGATGAAATCCTGCAAACACACACAAAATTCTGTTGAAACCATCACATACAATAAGGCATTCCCACAAACTGTCACATACACACCCACCCGACACACACACACACACACAATCCATCACACTAAATACATGGTGGCTGAGCGCAAAGCCAGAGAGACGTAATCACACAACACTGTGTCATTAGTGAAGAAATGAAGGGTTACAAACTAGCCTAAACTGATCAGACTGTCTCTAAACCATGGGGAGATTTGAAAACACAAAATCCTAGTTTACACTTTACAAACATACTTTGCATAGTACTGTAAACTTTCTGCATAATAAATTAAGATTTTATCATCCTTCTTCATATTTCCTTAGACGTTTTGCCAAAGAAAAAGAAAACAAAAACAAACCTTGAAAGGTACAGAAAAGTCCACATCTTTTGTCTCCTTCAGGCCCAAAGGAATGAGAGGGATTATGGCTGAACCTCTGTTTAAAAAAAAAGAAAAGAAAAAATAAAATCAAGAATGTAAGAGCAGCAAAATGATGGGTATGTTACAGGTTCTCAAAGTCAGCCATAACTATTATGTAGACCACCTTCTTGCCTGCTCAGAATGACAGAAATTCATTCCTGATGGGGAAAACTGCAGAGCAATTAAATGTTCGCTAATAAAACTGCATGACTAAGGTCTATGATCCACTTCCTCTTTCTGTCTGTTGTTCCTCTGTTCCTGTCTCTAACATGTGACGAGGCTTGGCATCTCCAAGCTGGACTATAAAGTATCTTTTTAATAAGGTAAAGAAATGAATATAATAGACCAACATAATTAATCCAGTGTTAATTGTGATCACCTTTTTGTGACAAATGAATGTGGCATTAGTGAGCTTAGTGACATATAGGGTCAGGTGATCAACCAAAAATAAATCACAACACTTAATGACAATTTGAGAATACAAATTCTCACTACTGAAAAGGAGGAAAAGAAATGGGAAACCGATGAGTGGAAGCAATTGTTTTAAAAATCTAAATGAGAAAATCTGATGAGTGTCATTGAAGACATGGTATAAATGTTACAAAGTTAATCACAATACCCACAATATCTCACAAAAGTGCAGTGTGACAAAATTCTTCACAATATTATTGTATTTTCATATTGCACAGTCCTTATTGTGACCTCATACTTTAACTTTTTTCATTTTTCACAAACATCATTCTGCAAATATATATATATATATATATATATAAAATAAAAAAGTTTGTATCCCTGCATGTTCTGATTACACTACTAAGAATGTAATGTTTGCAATATATTAAGAAAAATAATATTAGCATTATGTAGGATTCAACAACCTGAATGCCCCTCCCTTACCCCTCCGTTCCCAAGAGTGTATTAGAATGTACAGTGGTACATGGGGTACTTCCAAGTATTTGACATAGTAATAAGTATGATTCACCAGTTTTCAAAATCTGGTAAAAACAGGAAATGTGGAAGGTGCTCTCTAGAGGTTTGTCCATTCTAGGCTACTGCAGCCCTGCACCATGGCGGCTTCATAAACGTGGACCCATTCCCCATGTAAATTTAAAGGGCTCATTCTAAGCTTACGAAACCACAACGATTCATAGTTACAGGTAAATTATACACTAACAAAAACATACTTGTGAATACTATATCCCATTTATGTCAACTGATCCCCCCCTAAATCCTACATAGCGGACCTTTAAGTAAAAATGGATCATTCATACTAGCCAAATAGCTAAAACTACTCATTACAAGCACATAAAATAAAAAGACTTCAGATGACTTCAAACTGCATGACTAAGGTCTATGATCCACTTCCTCTTTCTGTCTGTTGTTAGGAAGAAATAGACCTGCTTTTAGAAATAATGTCATTTTGTTGAGCCATATAAAAAAACCTGTGTGTAAAAAGGCTCCCTACCATACACTCAAAATTATGTTATGTTATGCTTTATTTATATTATAAAAGTACCATTTCCTGACCTGTATATAGTGTTGTCTTTTTAAGCTCTTACCTTGATTTGTTCCCTGTAGCTGTTTACACTAACATATATGCTCGACAGTCAAAAATACATCCTCAGCTATGTGAGACGCTTGTGTTTTTCAGACCCTACACACTACCATTCTATTCTATTCTATTTAAGCTTATCTTCAGGATTAGATACACACTGACTGCAGGTGATAGTGTGTTGTCTGGCTGCTTATTTTGGATGCACACAGACTGAGACTATTCTAGTAAACACGATTACATGCAAAATCCAATTCAGAAGACAGCAGGCCCTGTTTAAGAAGGGTTTACCCTGAATTAATGGCCTTTTGCAGAAGCCTGAGATTTGGGGGGGAAAAAAGGCTGAATCTCTTTCAAAAGGCAGTAAAGCAGGCCAGAGACTCTCAAGGACGCGCTGACACCCACACACACACACCCACACACACACACACACACACACGGGTCTCAGCTCATTGCCATCTGACCACTAATTACTCTTTTTGTTTTTCGGTTGTTATTGGAGACGAGGAATCTCTACAAGAAAAGGGCCACTTGAGTACAGGTTTATAATCCCTCTCTCTCTCTCTCTCTCTCTCTCATTGCAGGGTACAAATGAATCAGAGCTGGCAGACTATGAGGTTATTCTAATGAGGGACAACAACAAAAAAAAAATTTCCAAAAAGATACAGTTTAGAAATAATTTAACACAAAGCATGTGCTATCAAACAAGAATCCCAGAGGATGCATATACTATTAGGCAAAAAAGTACATGGTCACCTGACCATCACACCAATGCGTGATTGGTGCACATCCCATAGCATTAATATGGAGTAGGTTCCCTCTTTGCTGTTATAACAGCCTCCACTCTTCTTGACAAGCTTTCCAGTAGATATTTGAGCGTGGCTGTGGGGATTTGCAATCATTTATTTGCCACAAGAGCATTAGTGAGGTCAGGCCAGCGTGCAGTCAGCGTTCCAGTTCATCCCAGATCCATGCTATGTCTTTATGGATCTGGCGTTGTGCACAGGGGCATTGTCATGCTGGAATAGGTGAAAGCCCCTTAGTTCCAAGGAAGGGAACATAATGTTCAGCACACAAAGACATGTGGCACCACATGTGGGTGTTATGTTTGGATGGCCAGATACTTTTAGCCATACAGTGCATGATGGAAAAAAATTATCTTAGAAGCTATTTACTCATCATAAAGCCACGATCATCTTAAGGGTTAAATAATGTGTGATTATCACGCCACCTATTTAACAGGGACGCTTGAATGGTATCACTATTGGAGCGTCCCCAAAAGTACTGCAGTACATGAATAACTCCGCATTCCTGATCTGTGGACAGTCACTTCTGAATGCCTTGGTCATTCAATTTATACAGAAAGACTGGCATCTCCTCACAACATGGCTTTTTCTCATCAACATTAAAACTTCTGTATTTACACACTATAAACCACACCCAAATTCACTGCAAGTCATTGACAGACCACCATTTTCACATGGACCAGCTTTCTCACTTCACCAAACATGACACTATAAAGACACCATAATGCACTTTTAACGTAATAGTTGATTTGAGACAACATAAATATCTAGTCTCTCTCAAACATTTCTTCATCTTTATTTTTTGCACGTAAGGTGCATTTGTCGACTGGTCCAACAGGCTCTAAAAGACATGTTTGGCAGCATCTGAACCAGTTTAGCAAGCAGTGAGCAGGGGAGGCTCCATTATAATCTTTCGAGTGCAAGAGTGTGTGTGTGTGTGTGTGTGTGTGTGTGTGTGTGCTTATTAAGTCTCATCTGGCCTTTTCCTTAAACACCAGGCAGGTTTGCTGTACTTAATTACAATGAAACGGATTGGAGGAGGAGTAAGAGGTACAGAATGTACTGGTCAGAGAGCAGTCCTCCACAGCATTACTGCTGACTCATCTCTCGCTCGCTCTCCCCCCTCCCCTCCCTCCCTCAGAAAAGAGAGAGCTTTTGTCCATACACCACTTCCCTCAGCTGATGTCTTGTTGTAAAAAAAAAAAAAAAACACCACTCCCAACTTAGCCACTGGAAATTTTTCTTCTAGTTCTTCTTCTAGTGCTCTTAATCTCTGGAATAGTGTTTTGGAGAGCACTACTTCGTTTGGAGCTGATCAAGGATTTGTTCAACTAAGTTTTAAATTCTTTCATGTTATACCAAACTATTTCAAACAAGGCTGTGATGAATAAATCACTAAATCATCACTACTCAAGTAAACAGCAAAAATGTTACTCTTAAAAACATGCCCCAATACATTTTTCCTCCACCCAGAGCATAAACCGGTACCAAAACTTTCCTTTGAGGAACTCTTCTGTTTTCTGCAGTCTATGTATGCTGCCAGACAGATATTTTTGAACATCTGGCTTTTCTTACGATTTATTACAGTTTAATCACTATTATTAGACAGTGCTAGTATTAACTGGGCAATGTAAATGTGGTGTGCCTAAGATCTAAATTGTTCCAGTTAAATAGTTATTTCCAACTTCTCTCAAGTCACCAAACATTTCATAATAAACAATTCATATATATCTATTCCTTGGTAAGATTTTCACAGTTCATCGCAGAGGTTTTTAAACTGTGAGAAGGAATTGCAGGAGGAGGCTGTGGTGAGGGGTAACATGGAAAGTACCCCATATACTTTTTCACAATAAAAATTGCAGGTTGCCAGTTGACTTTTGCACAGGTGTTTTAACCACTCCTATATTAATTAAAGAACCCTCTCCAGAAGGCCTGTGCCCTCCACCACAACTCACGTTGCGCTGTTGCCAAACTTTAGTTCTCAAACAACTGGGTAGTGGCCTCATGGGGAAAAAGTACATGTCTGTTTTAGAGAACATAACCAGATTTAAATGACGGTACAACTGGATTAACAGATAAACTCTGATTTTATCCAGGCAAAAGCATAAATGCTTCTTTGTGTATCCCAGTAATAAATTCTAACATGATTTTGTAATATTGTGGCAATGAAAAGATGCTTTATAAATAATAGCGAGAATGTTTTGTTTGATTTTGTTCGTGTGTGTGTGTGTGTACTTACTGTACATTCTGGTAAACCTCTACTGAACTGTTCAGACCTTCCAATTGCTCCATAAGGAGCTGCAAGTTGGAGTTCACATAACTCAACTCCAGCGTAACCATATCTCGAACTGCTTTATTGGCAGTGGCCCTGAGAGAGAGGGAGACAGAATTAGTTTTGCCTTTTTCAGGATTTGGACATAAGTTTAAAAGCCCCTAGATTCCTGATGGGAGTTTCACTCGTGGCCATTTTTATAAGGCACTGGGTCACTGATCAGCATGTCAGGGGTTCAAGCCCCAGCACTGACAAGCTGCCACCGCTGAGCCCTTGAGCAAGGCACTTAACCCCATTTGCTCCAGAGGCACTGTAGAGGACCCTGCACTCTCACCTTAGCTCCCTTACAAGCTTTAAGAAATGTGCAAAAAATATTTCACTGTACTGTGACATATATGTGACAAATAAAGGCTTCTATTCTATTGGAAATTCACAGAAGTCCCGATGAAAAAATAACATGCCACTGACAGCTCCTGTGTGTCATCAGTTTTGACAAGAAACTGTATGTCCACTTCAAAACACACACACACACCTGTATGATTCTTATGCAGAGGTTCCAACATTGCTAATAATAAAATACACAGGGTAGAAAGAAAGAGAGAAAAAGAAAACAGAATTTGACCGCAAAAACCCCAGCTTATGGACCAGATAGCAATTGTTTTCTCATGTGCATGAAACAGTAAGAAAACTGCAAGGCAAATGTTGGGTGTGAATGCTACTTAACAATAAGCAGTTTTTTAACCATCTGTTGGCCGCAAGCAGGTCAATGTTCACCTAGATAAAAGTCAATATGAAGCAAAAAGTAGCCACTACTGGAAATAAATGCATGTCCCATGTCCCACACGCATTCCCCTTCAGGGAACTGGCTTTTTTGCTGAGGAAATTTTATTTTTTGCTTCGTCAGTTCATTGCTTTAGCTGAAAATCTCCAAATCAAGGGCACAAAAACAGTAAATTCTACAGTTAAACAACAGATGCTGGCACATTTCCTTGTGAATGTGAGTAGAACATAGATCAATGTTCAGGATCTGCAAAAGATTTCATCTAGGTGAAAAACACTGTCTCTGTGTGTGTGTGTGTGTGTGTGTGTGTGTGTGTGTGTGTTTGTGTGTGTGTGTGTGTGTGTGGCCATTAGCATAAGCACTGCCGAGAAAAAGCCAGTAAGTCAGCCTATTATCTTGGCAGATGTCCCATCGTTTCTATGTAAACAAGACAATAACTGGATTCATCTTTCTCTCAACCCCCACCTTACAATTCAGCTTGACGTGGCCTGTTTGTTTTAGATAAGCCATTTCACTTTGTAGAGAACTTATTTGTCCAGCTGAAAAATGTAACTGAATTTAGATTATGGGTCAATGAACAAAAAGTATCTATTTAGTTAAAGTACACCTGTATACATTATGGTATTTTTAAATCACCAAAAACAATCTATGTAGACTAATGAACTTTTAAGATGTTTTACTTTTAAAGCCCAATAAAAGACTAATACTCATCTGGCAAAATCTGGACATCTTCACATAGATTACAATTTCTGAACCACTGGTATTTGTAACACCTCCATGTCATTCTGACCTTGTAAATACTAGTTAACTCTTAAGCGCTAGTAAAATAGCTTGCATTTGTCAACTGTAGAAACAAGACAGATTTCAGTGGCAGAGTCACAATTTCCATCTTATTTTTTTACAGTTTATTAAACATTATACTGCAGCACTGTTGCATTCTCAAAGCTGAATCAGAATCTGGTCAGAGTATCGATTAATTGATCACAGCAGCTCTGATATACTGCTGGCTGCAAGACAAATCAATGTTTTTAATTAAATGTGCTCATGCAAAAAAGTTATTATTTCTATAGAAACATCCAACACGGGGGCATGTCACAAAAAATGTGTCGCTGTTGATATTGTGATTTTTTCTGGGAAGGAGGTTTCTGTAAAATTTTGGAAGAAGTCTTAAAATAAAGGATGGGTAGGTATTAGCAGATAAACAACACTGCAAATGTTTATTTTCCTGTAAGATCACATCCTGTCATGTTAACACCATAATAATAAAAGTTATTTTGTTCGTCAGAAAAATTAGTCAAAGTTAACCAACCTGTACAACAAAATTCACAAAATATTTTACATTTTTTAAAAATATTGCATTATGATCTAATTTCACATATGACTGGCCCTCATTTGGAGTTTTGGAGCTCATTTACGGTCATCACTAGACATACGCGCGCGTGTGTGTACATATGTATGCATGTAACATGCGTACGTACATGTACATATACATATATACATATACTCATACAGTTCATCATTAAAACCAGCCTGTACTGAGAGTAAAACAATGTTTTCTCTGTGTAAAATGGGAAACAACACAAACCAGATCGAGAGAACCTGTTCTGCTCGAAACTGACACAAAGGCCAGAGAAAGAATGCGGACATGCATTCAGAGATAGCGTGAAAGAGCCATAGTGATCAATTATTACTATTTACACCACAAGATCACATTTCACAATTTAAGAGTATTATTTATTAAATGCCTCTTGTTAAAAAACCACTGTGTGAACATGAGAAGTACAAAGTCTCAGATTAAAAAACACACGTCTTTGTATGTCGTTTGTATATCATACTAATGAATTGGAAGTCGAATTTCTCCTCTTTCGCCAAATAAACGCTTGATTCACTGGGTTAAATGTGGTAAAAATCAGGCAATCTATAGGTGGTTCTGGAAAAGAGTGCCACAAAAGGAAAAAACAGCAGTTACCTTTTCGTTTTTTTGGTGTTTATGCTACAAACCATAGCCAGCACTTCTGATGTCTATAAACTCACATGTCCACAGCTGGTAAATTTATTTCTTTTTATATTTTTTGCAAATCCGTATTCATCTCCCAATTTTTTCTATTTTGTACAGGGATGAGCATGCTTAGAGTATGTTCTAACTGATCTTTGGCTTGTGTCAGTGTGACTTCTGAGGCTTATAACTTTGTTACACCCAACTTTGTATTGATATATATATATATATATAAACATGTCCCTGGCTGTACCTACACTGTTAGAACAGTGTATCCTTGTCACCGAGGCCTCTAAAGGGAAGCCTTCAGTTATCCTGAGGCCAATCCTCACAGCAACTATAAGCTCAAAAGAGCTTTGTTAGAGACAATCTTGTGTGAAGAAATGAATGGGATACATGTGTACTCTAGATGTGACAGTGAGGCCAGATTTTATTAGGATTTACATTCAGTTTAGCTCTAGGTACAGTTTGTGAATTCTGGCTTTCTGCATAAGCTGCTTCTATCCAGTGGCTCTGATTTAGCGAATAATAATAAAGTCAGTCTTATCAAAAGACACACAAATTTTTCCACAGGTTTACATAGTCAAGGTCATACAAAACATTTGAACTTCTAGAATAATGACCTCCTCAAAAAGGAGTAAGTGGAGTCAGGTTTTACAGTTAGTTCATTAGTGTGGCTTTCTCTACCAGGAAAAAAGAAAAGAAAAACAAACAAACAAACAAAAAAAAGACATAATTGGTTGCCTGCAATTTACAATAGTTTTCTTCAAGTGCAATATAATACAGTCAAAAGAGATTTCAGAGGGTTTCAACATAAACCCGGGAAATCCTCATAAGACTGGAAAAGGATTTCCAATCACACCTAGATTTCAAATGACTAATGTCAGGACTGTTAAAGAAATAATATTATATGCATGCATGTAGAAAAATTCTATTATGCTTTATGGGATACTTTCAGGTGTCAGTGCATGCAATATCTATAGGAAATGTACATTATCTCGCTGTGGTGTTACATAACTCAACCTCTTTTGGGATTCAATCAGTGACCTGCATCCCAAGAACAGATGTGAACTGGAACAGCTTTAGTTTTGCACAGTAATCTTTGGCTTCTTTGGCTGGTGATGCTATATACCGATGGGTGACAAATTAAAGGAAAGCTCGACATAATTTGTGTATGTACGACGCTGAGCCATCACAAGCTGCCCAAACGGCTTCAAAGCACCTTGGCATAAAATCATACAGATACAGGTTAAGAACTTCAGTACGAATTCGCACATCAGAATTGTCAAAAATGTGTCCCGGTGACTTTGACTGTGACTGCAGCAAGTTTGTTGGTGCCAGACTGGCTGAATGTTTCAGAAACTGCTGATCTCATGGGATTTACACACAACAGTATCAAGAGTTTACAGAGGATGGTGCCAAAAACAAAAAAAACATCCAGTGAGCAGTAGTTCTGCAGGTGAAAATTCCTTGTTGATGAGCGAGATCAGAAGAAGATAGCCAGACTGGTTTCAGCTTCATTATAGATTATCATTATTGGATTATGACATTTTAAGCAAAATTGAGTCAGGCCAGGTCATCATTAAAACAAATGTGGGACATACCAATTACTAAGAAATTCGAAAATTCATGTAAATATGACTAAAATTAATACAAGCATACAAAATAAAGCATTTTAGTTAGTGTTCTCAGATTTATGGAGACTGTACTTGAATATGTTCTACAGAAAACAGTGGATTCGGGCCCGATTTACCATTTACTAAATGTATGAGTTTATCTAGTGTCATTGATGGGATAAGTATGTAAGGTGTGTTTTTTGCATAATGCACCTCCTCAAAGCTGTGCTTGCTCTTTGCAGCGCGTGCACTCTGAATTATTATGAAAAGGCTGATGGTCTAATATGCTTCTATCAGTAGCAGGGTTACTGGCTAGCACCAATGCAAACCGCTCTGCTGTTAAAGCCTATCTATTTTTATTTGAATAAGAGGAAATATAATGGCACAGATAATACTGACTGTGTTTTACCAATGAATATGTGGAAAATAGCACAGGTGAAATATTGCATCATCTGTGTGAGCATTAGGATTTATTCTTGGACACATTTTTGGTAATCTGTTTTACACTTGGTACATTTACATTTGGTAATCACACTTGCAAACATATGAAGGAGAGCCTACCTAAGGAAATATTGTTCAAGGTCAAAAATGAAACATAGTTAAATGTGTTATTCTAGGTGGGGGATCGACAAACTGCTTTTAAGCTTTTGTACACCTACGTGATTACAACCCTGTAACAGGAAATGCAAATGTCTTTACTCTGAGCCTCAATGGCTGTGTCTCTAATGGCTTAGTTTGCATGCTTTTAGCGTGAACTTTTTTTGAAAGGAGAAGAGAAGAGAAAAGTCTCCCACGTGAAACTGGAAGCCTCAAGGACGTCAACGGAACTAATCACATTCTTCAACAGAAAGACCAACCTAGGGAAAGTGAACGATACTGCTGTGGAACAGAAAAAACATACAAAACATTGCTATAGCAACTGATAAGTCCAAGGCTTCAGCATGTGCTTCTCTCTCTCGCTCACGCACACACAGACAGACACAACAGGAAGCTAAGTTTATGGCAGTCATCTGGGTATGTGGGGTTTCCAGACCACTAATGAAACTCTATCGCCTCGGGCACTGTGATCACTCACTGACCTGCAAGCAGTCTTGCCATTTCAGACACAAAGATTAAGTTTAGAAAAAACTGATTCTGGACCAGCACAAAGAAGCAAGGTCCGAAGCTGCAAGCTTCAGTCCATAAGTGGAAGTTTAATAAATCAGCAAGGATTAGAGGGAGAAAACCAAGGAAATCCTAGCAATGTTGAATTTGGGACAGAAATGAATCAGTTGGCTTTCTCTCATCTTCCCCATTCTATCATTCATCTCGTATTTTTAAAAAGGAATGAAACGGATGAGAGCTGATATTATCTGTCAGATGATGGGTGTCACCACACATTTCAGAGTGTTTCCCTGGAGCTGTTCTGTTACCGACCAGGAAAATCAAATTATATAACACATTTCATAATGACGTGTTTCATACTAGGTAGTATCACTTTCGCTCAGTGAGGTCATAGAAACCCAAAGAAAATAGTCAGAGCAAAAACTCTTTATGATTAATTATTAACCTGGGAAACGCAATCTTTTCACAGCCTTCTGGAGTTTATCCAAGACAGGAAATTGATATCGGCATCCCAGTTATAACAGAATGCAATTAAGGTAGAGTAAATCAGGAAATAAGTTGGTATTATAGCAAGAATGAATAATGGCAGAATAGCAGAATCTTTCTAATAGTATGTACAATATCTTTTAAGCAAATACCCAAATCTATGTTCTAATCCAAGAAAAGGAAAATTAAATTAACAACTGTGGCATACAAATGTAACATGAGAAGAAATGTAACTATTTCTGAGGATTAAATAAATACTACAATAAACACACACGGTCACAGTTTTCCACTTTTGACTCTGTTTAGCTCCAAGAGGCCAGAGAACACAAACCCAGATGACCGAACATACTCTTTTGTTTGCACTTTCACAAGGTATGGCTCTGAAATAAGCAGACCACACAACCACACACACACCTCTCAATGTATGTCATTGCAATATTTGCTGTCAAACATGAGATCAGCATTATATGCCAGTCTCCTAGACAGAGACATGAGATTACCTGCAGGTTTTACCACTCACTCTTTTCACACGTCATACGTACTTTATAGAAACATGCACAGGATGAATGAGACATCGCAACATTTTTAATCCTACACAAACATCGCATACAAAGATACAGGATTAAGTGATTGACAGGATTTAAACTGCCCCATGTAAACAAAAAAAAGAATCCAAAGATACATTTACATGTCTCTACTCTCAACAATAAAAAGCTCCATCTTTTATACCCATATTATTTCCAGGCTCAAAACCTGACAAAAGACAGGTACTGTTAAACAAAAGAGAAGAAATGCTCAACAAATGTGTGTTGGCATCCCTTCATTTCAAAGAATGAGTTTTATAAATTAGGTGCAAAGGCTTGTATATGTAAGTGTGTACATGTATACATGTTTGTACACATGTGCATGTGTGTGGGTTAGCAGGTGAACATGGAAGTATGTAAGAGCCACTGGCTTTGTGTACGTGTGTGTGTTTGCATGCTTTACATACTTGAGCAGATTCTCAGCCCCCGCTCTCATTCTCATCTGTTTGATGATCTGCTGATTGAGGCTCGCTCTCTGGTTTTGAAGCTTACTGCGACCGGTCTGAGCGAGCGGGTTACAGCCCTGAAAGAGAGAGATTTAAAAAGCTGATTTAAAACAGGTGCACCAAGACTCCTAGCTAATTAATTAATACAATTATGGATACACCTGCAATGTTCACATTTTTAACACAAAACTAAAACCTTTCGAAACATCACGGGCATGATGGTGACATGCATTCGGACAAGGTGTGTCCGGTGTTCACAGCATAAAACATCAGACTGAAAAATATATTCAGTTTGATCTGAAATTGAGCCAGCATTTCACACCAATATTGTTACAACTATAAGACTGGTGGATGCCTTAATAAGATTTGACTAATACAAGTCAAAAAAGTTCCTGCATATTTATTAAATGCCGTACAAACAATAACACAGAGGGACTCGAACAGAATCAGTATCTTGGAGTTAGTCATACTGAGATAACACAGCATTATCGGTCATCCTTACCAGTTCTTACTCAAGGCTTAGGCATGTTAATACTGTACTGTTAAAATGCCATCCACATCCTGTGTACATACATCATCCACTGAGTCACGTAAAATGTGTCACACCCAAGACAGATTGAGAATGTGACAGAGTGGAACATTCCTGAATAAAATGACATCACATTCTTCAGACCCCGCCTAAATCAAGCTTGATGAATGGAGAGGAGCATTGATCACTGCTGTTCAGGAGGGGTTCTTTCTAGAAAAGCCCTCCCAACACCTATGTACACAAACATTGCACACAAAGATTATCCACACTTTGTCTGGTGTGTAATATTCATATCTATGCATCTAGGATAAAAAAAAAAGCCCCTTTAGAACACTGTGGATGGAGAAGTAGTTAACAATATTTACTTTAGTGGGTTGGGAGCATTCGCAATGTACACATTTGCTAAAAGAGCAGCTCACAAAAATGTATACTCTTCAGCAAAAGAAAAATTTTGCATGCATGCATATGCATGCATATGTACATACATACATACATACTATATATTCTGTGCCAATCAATCCCTGGTGCATTTCCCCCTTGGTGCGCTTCCTTTAGACAGGTGACAACACGGTAATCACATTCGGGTGTGGTCCAAGGGAATCTGAGCAAGGTGGTTTGTGTCAAATTGCAAGTGAACTCTAGTTTGGTTCATTGTAAGTGAGATAGAGATTTTACTCTGAATCAAACCCTCTGCAGGAAATGTATTCAGATCTGTGAGGTATTTTCGGTTGCAACACTGTCGTAGATGCTGTTAAACTGAACTGAAGAGGCATAAACTGAGCCAAAGGATAAAGCTGTACTTCTGCAAACAATCTAGGTAGATCTTTATTGGGACAACTACACACAAAAAAAAATCCCAAACAAAGACTATATGCATCCAAAAAATGTTTAAAGAAGTTAGTTATATAATTATCCAGTCATTTATTTAGTGGCAGCTCCATGCTCCAATTTCTACATATATTTGCCATTACCTGTTTGGCAAATGGCAAACAAATCAAATGTATCGAGTTTGCTCTCATTTTGACTCAGGAAACATACTAATAAATATAACAGCACCATAAATGGAAGTGTTTCTGAAAGCAAAGGTCTAATGATGATGCCAAAGTCAGCATTAAATCAGACATTACCAACTACAATAGGAGTTGAGACCCATTTCACTGCTAGAGTTTGATGAATTAAGTGAAGCTCAAAACTACGTGTACTATTGTGAAACTCCAAGATAACAAATAGCTCCCTTTTTTTAAAAAAAAATGCATTTTAATTTAAACAAAACCAATCCATATACATTTTTCCTAATGATAGGAATGGTCACTGTGGCCAAATATGATCCATGAAAATTCCAACCCATAATATACTAGAAAGCGTGCCACAATTTCACAAGCTTTTCACAGAGTGTCTAATGGAAGGGAGTTTGTGGATCACTATGGAAAAGCTGAAACTATGAAAATTATCAGTCGAGTTAAACTGTTCAAATGACCAATAGCAAGAGCTAAACAAATGGTTAACCATGCTGCTCTCGCTTTCTCTCCTTACTAAACAGAGGCCATTACTAGGACTTATAATTTTCATCTTAATTATTAAATTTAATCATTTTAATTTAATAAATTTAATCTTAAGGAAT
>JAQQZU010000023.1:11747954-11772447 GCA_030068025.1 Parauchenoglanis punctatus | reverse complement strand
ATATATATATATATTTGCAGATTTTATAAATATTCTTAATAAGTTATCAAATACTTTCAATATAAACCTCAGTAGGTTTTTCAATGTAAAACCTCAAAAGCCTCAATAGTCTCACTGTAAATCACTATAACACAGTGCCACATGTGGCTATGTTTTGCTATTTTGATCCCACAGGCCCACATGCACCTGTTTTGTTGGGGTATGCAGCTTGAAATATGACTCCTCCCCTCTTCCACTTGTTCTTTAATGCTTATTGGCTCTCTGGGATGTTTATGCTAATTAGCAGCTTGCCCCTGCACCTGACCCCCTGTGAGACAGCCCTCAAGCATCAGCTAGACTTATTTAAACCTGCTATCTCTGGCTCTGGGCATAAACTGTGATTCTTCCCATGCTGGCATGCTGATCCAGGAGTCACATCTGCTTAAAAGTTTCTAAAAGTTTATCATAGGATATTAAGATGCCTCGATCTTTCTTGGTGAAAAAACACCTCAGTCACAAGAAGCCCAACTATGGCACGCTGGATTCACAGAGTGGCGGTGAGTTATTTTCACATTCCTGTCACAGCATTTTACTGGGCCGTGCAGGAAAAAACGATTTATGCACTTTTCTGTAGTCAGTTTGCAGACTGTAAACCAAAGGGGCCAGAGTTCAGACCTGGACCACTGGAGTCACATTTGGGTGAATTCCCTACTTTAACAGGACTTAGAATCCTAATTTCCTAGAAGTGGAAAGTTGAATCAGTTGTTTCTGAGGATTTCACGTAAAATGTTCTGAACTCAAGGATTTTTTGTACTTTGTTAAAACAGTTTTAAGACATGTTAAAAGCCTGTCATGGTACATGCTTCATTCAAGCTACGCTGTTTTGTCTGTATGAACAGGCTATAAGATTGATGAGCTGCTAGTTTAGTGATGCGCTGCATCAGAGAAGACTCAGTCATGACAGAAGTGAAACAAACCTTTGCAACAGATTCAACAAGCCCAGTTGGAGTTTAGCAGGTGCAGGATCTCTCCCAAAAGAGGAGCTTTTATTGTCCACCCTTGTTTTGGAGATCTGAAGGGTCCCATTAAACATGGTGAAGGGGGCTCGCTGGAGCATGGTTCGCCTGAAATCTGTGGGTTTTGTTCACAGGCTTTCTCTTAAGCAAACAAGCCCCTTAACCTCCTCCGAGAAAAGGACATGCTTTACTATTCAGCAATGAACATATCCGCAATTAAGCAGCTGGGCTGAGTAAAAAATTGGCCGGAAAGTTCTCTTAGAGTGTGTCCCTAACACGGCCTCAGTGACGACACTTATTGAAAAATTCATTCAAAATAACTGGACTACAGTTCGATCAACTCATTTTACAGGTTTAACACATGCTTGAGATTCACTCAGAACAAGAAGTCACTTTATAGGTATTTTGGTATCAAGTATTTCACTCCTTAAGGGAGTAGTTAAGCAGAATGAAGCCAGAAAAGAGTGGGAGGATTTTTCAGTTAAAATACGTTTGGTGTCTTCACATTTCTTTAGTGATCAGTAATGAATGTCTTTCACATCCAAAATCTGTTCAGGAAATATCTGTTTCAAACTACATCCAGTTTATCCAGTGAAGACATGATGCTGATGTACTTTAGGATACAGTGTGACTGTAATCTATAAAATAAATGAGTAGAACATCATTGTGTAGCTGAACACTGTGGTACGAAGCAATCCTCTTCTCCTTATGGTAATTTATTATCATTCCATACCTTTAACAGGTCTTGCATCTTTAAAATTTGAAGGTGAATTTGAATTAAAATTCTAGACATTACACAAGTGATAATATAGTCCCACTGTTAACTAAAGGTTATACAATTATTTGTAAAATAAGAATGTATTTTGATGCAAGTATGTAAACATTTTTGCAGATATCTATATAAAAAAGATCCTTTGCATGTTATCAAAGTAAATTTCAGGCTCTATATGTGTGTGAAGGCTAATGGAAGAAACTGTTTTATGGTGAACCTTTTTTCAATAAGGAAATGCAAAATATATGTGCTTATGTTTAATGCTGCTATTCTTAAGTTATATTATTAACTTAGAAGTTTAATCATGCCTTTCTGATTAGGGTTAAAAACTTATTCATGTGATTCATGAACCAAGCCAAGCATAGAGCCAAGGGTGAGGGTAAAAGGGCTTTTGCCCACATAAATGGGTCTCTGGTGGTTCTGGGATTTGAATTCACAAGTATGCCACTTGTTCAGATCCACAACTACTGCCCTTAAAGAAACGTCACAGGAACGTCTCGCCTGAAAAATCACATGATTTCTGTGAAATTTAGGCATGTGCTTTTTTAGAACTTCACACATTTTCACATGTAGACTGATTTTTCTTTTTCAGTGAATCATTTCTACATTTTTTTTACCTGATTTACTAATTTTTCACAAGTAAATATTCACGATTTAACAAATGTACTTGAGTTCACGTGTGCAGTTTCAGTGCACAACATATGAACATAGCCTTCACGAGATTGCATATTACTAACCGTCACATATGAAAACATATAATATGATTTTGCCATAAGATTGATCTACCAGTGAATATTAATTATATTCTTAGTTTTCATGTTTTAAAAATATATTATATTTGTCACTGAGACCTTGTTGATAATTTTACAGATTCTCACAGACATTTCATCCCTGTGTTGTCCTCGTGCTCCAAACTCGCCTCGCCTCATGCTGCTGAAGGTTTTATTCCTGGGCCGTGCCTATTGAACCCGGCCATAAGGTCAGTGTCAGAGATGAGCTCCACTTGTGCTGTGGTTGAGCCACGGTCTTCACCGGACTCCAGACTGCCTCCAGAAGGACACCATAACGCCGTATCCATGAGTCCAAACCTCCTGCAAGCCTCTGAGCCTGCAGCACTTCAGCATCATCATAACAGCAGAGCTTTGCAGGACAGTGTGGTGTCCAACGTTACCGTTTCCCTGTTAGGACTTGCCTCAAAGGCCAACATCCAGGAGCACTTTGAATGTTTTGACTGTCATAAAACCTATTTCACCTTCTCTGGCTTGGCCAAACACAGACAGCTCCAGTGTGAGTGGCCATGTCAGAAATACTTCAGCTGCAAGTACTGCGACAAGGAGTATGTGAGCCTCGGTGCTCTGAAGATGCACATTCGCACACACACTCTGCCCTGCGTGTGTAAGCTGTGTGGGAAAGCTTTCTCCAGGCCCTGGCTGCTTCAGGGACACATACGCACACACACAGGTACACACACACACACACACACACACACACACACACACACACACACACACACACACATACACACAGTCACAGAATGCAGAGTCGCTTCAACTATTCTACTGTGAAAAATAATTATTTCAATCTGTATGTCTAGCTCACTTTCAGTCTGCCTGTCTGTCTGTATTTATCTGTCCTACTGTTTGTCTGTTAATCAGTTGTCTTGCTATCTTTAAAATTTATATTAATGTAGTAATGGAATGGAATGTTTCAGGTGAGAAGCCATTCTCGTGTCCTCACTGCAGCCGGGCATTTGCTGATCGCTCTAACCTGCGCGCTCACCTGCAGACGCACTCAGACATTAAGAAGTATCAGTGCAGGAGCTGCTCGAAGACATTCTCCAGAATCTCACTTCTGTCCAAACACGAGGAGGCTGGCTGTTGCCCTGCGTCCTGATGGTCAAGCATTATCTTCCCATCATCACAACATGACACTCGAGGCCTTGGTTTCTCTCAGGTCCCCTTCTCCATGCTGATACATTTACACAAGAGGAGATTAGGAATCTGCACTCATTTTTGAGCCACTGTTGCTTTAAGAGTCGCATATTTGTTAGGGTCTGAATATTTGTTTGTGACTTGTATGCAAGTTAAAGGATGCATTTTGCGACTGTATGACATAAGTCATTAGTACTTGTTCAACATTTTGTATAGCAATATTTTTAAAATAAAAATAATTTTCTTCATTTGTCTGATGCTTTATACCTCAAAAAAATCACAAATGACTGTCACTTTTCTTGCATTAGTCCTACTGACCCAGGATGCCAGGTCCACTGATATACACACACTCACATATTAGTGGCAAATTCCTGTATACAATATTTTGTCAAAGGTGATTGTTGTTTACTGATTGCTTTGTCCTTGTTGACCTGTTTTGTTCTTCCGATCATCTGTTATTTATGAGGTTGTTGGAGGTGTCAACTTTCCACCTGCTTGTGCTGTTAACATGTGTTAGTAATATCTTACATTTAAATTTACATTTATGGCTTTTGGCAGACACCCTTACCCAGAGTGACTTACATAAGTGCTTTGAAGTCTCTATCAGTAAATACATCCTGGTTCACTAGGACTCGGACTAAGAATACCATCAGTCTAAATTCTGTTGGGAGGTAATACAGTAAGAAAGCATATAGACAAGTGTTTTTTTTAACAATATCTAAATATTTTTTAACTGTATATAAATACTGAAAGTGCTAATCCAAGTAGTTCTGGGAGAGGTATATCTTAACTTGTGAATTACATGACAGTGGAAAATATTTAGCCAACACTAGATTAAACACTAGTTGGAAAAATCAGTGTGAAATTTTCAGTCTGTCCAAAGTTAGTTGGCAAAGCAGACTGTGTATAACTGGCATACCAGAATAACAGTAAGAATCATACGAAAGAGCAGAAATCAATGAACAGAAGAAAAATACATTAATTGCAGATGCCTCTGAGGACTTTTTCTTTTCATATATATCTAAGACAACTACAGCTTATAGCAGATCATATTAGAACCTCACATCTAACAACCTTTACACTCTCACACTCACCTACACAAACCTCAACCAATTAGCGCTGAAATTTTGAGAAGTTTGCAATGAAAACATGAGAAGTGAGATTTACAGGTTTAATCTATTTTTTAGACCAGTGGCTGTTAAGGGCAGCTGAATAAAATAGATTAAATCACCACCAGTCAAGTATGACTGAAGGCTATATTTCACATTCAACTATCCCATACCTGGTCTTGGTCAGGGCTCATTGGTCAGGGCTATCTCAGGGGGATTCTCCTGCTAAAGGTAAAGGTAACAAATGCTTCTTGGTAATCTCTTATAGGAATAGAATCTATACAATATGGCCAAAAGTATGTGGACATGAGTGTTGAATATCCCATTCCTAAACCATGGACGATAATATTGAGTTGTTCCCCCTTTGCTGCTATAACAGCCTCCACTCTCCTAGGAAGGTTTTCATATAGATTTTGGAAGGTGGCTGTGAGGATCTTTGCTCATTCAGCCTCAAGAGGTTGTTCACTGATGTTGGGTGAGGAGGCCTGGGCTTCATTCAGTGCAGTTGAGGTCAGGGATCTGTGCAGAACTGTGTTCTTCCACTCCAAACTTCACAAACCATGTCTTCATGGAGATTGTTTTGTGCACAGGAGCATTGTTGTGCTGGAACAAGTTTGGGCCTCTTAGTTCCACTGGACAGAAATCTCAATGCTAGCGCATTCAAAGGCATCTTATACAATTGTATGAGTCCAACTTTGTCCCAACAGTTTGGGGAAGAACCACTTATGAGTGTGGTGTTCAGCTGTTCACATACTGACCAAATAGTGCAGATTAATAACTCACAATTTTTGCTTTTATTGACAAGAAATATTCCATCTTAGAAATCTAATAGCACTTCTTTTTTTAAAAAAAAAAACAAGACAGCCCATCAATCTTCAGTCCAACAAATATTACTCTAACAATACATTTTTTCACCATTATTAGTGTTATACAGCATCAAATGTACAGAGATAGAGAATATTATATAGGGTCAGACAATTGTTACATGGTGAACTTTTCAGACATTGTTTCAGCTCTAATAAGGAGATTTAAGCTGCTTGTTTAGGCACAGATCACATCATTTATTCATTTGCACAGCAAAGCACAACAGACAGAAGAGCCACATAAATGTGACCCCACTTGCCCTTAGCAAGGATTGTACTTCACAGCTCTCCTTTTTCTTTTGCTAATTAATATGTCTATTTGGGGGACAGCTGTGCCCAGGGAGAATTTTACAAGTCTAAATAAAACCCCACAATACTTCCCGTTAGTAATGGGGCATGGAAAATTCCTCATATATATGTGTGTTTATTGGCAGGTGGATCTGGGCCAGCTGCATGCCGAGGTGGCTCTGTGCCAGGGCCGAGGGGGTTTGACGGTCAGAGAGAGAGGGGGATATAAGAGAAAAGGAAGGGAAAAGAAAGACAAAGAGAGAAAGAAGGTGATCTGAGGTGATCACAGAAAAATAGTGAAAGAAATGAAAGAGAGAGAGAGAGAGAACAGACAACAGAGAATTATGAAAAGAGTTACAAAGAAACAGAAAAAACAGCAAAAGGACTGAAAGAAAGAAATTAAGAAAGAAAGAAAGAAAGAAAGAAAGAAAGAAAATTAAAAAGGTGACAGAGGAACAGAAGAAGAGAAAGAGCAAGACAGTGTAAAAGAGACAGAGGGAAAGAAATGGGAAAAAAGAAAGATGAAAAAGAAAGAAAAACAGATGAAGAAAGAAAAACAGAGTGAAAGAAGTGAGAGAGGAAAGAGAAAGAGTAGAATAGGAAAAAGAGAGAAAGAGTCCGGGAGAGAGATAGACAGAAAGACAGGGATGGATGTATCACTCACTCCTACCAGAAATGCCCTTTTCTCCTGCAGAATGTCAGTCATGGCTGAAATGCAGGTTGGAGCCACTGAGCTGCCTGATTTAGTTCACACAGACAGAGCAGCGGAGCCACAGTGTTAAACACATACAAACCCACAGCAGTCTCACACACACTGCTGCAGCGAGTGAGCCACCTGTCACAGCAAACAAACTCGCCCTACACTTACAAGCTGATATGTTTAGGAGTTCCACAACTGAAGAATGTAAAAAGAAATAAAAAAGATCTATGTAGTGTTCAGGTGATTTTCCTCCCTTACACTATGAAGTTTAAAACCCTCACAAAATGTACTGTAAGTTATAAAAATTATATGAAAATAAGCTAAATGATTGCATAAAGTAAATCTTACACACATTCATATGTTTCACCACTCTCAATAGCCTCTTTAGATAACAGCATTTTCTGTTAATACATATGTGGCAAAATTATTGAAGATCTAAATTAAATAGAATAATTGCTGTTGTGATTTTGCTGAAATCCCTAAATGTTAAAAAAAATATAATCCATCTTCATGTAAAACAAAACAAAACAAAAAGTATTGCTGACCTGCACTCATCTGGTAAAATATAAATTCAAAATGCTTTGGTCACATTTTGTTCATTTCTATGATGCCAATAACTTTCTCATGCCAATAAATCATTCTGGAGTAATTTGTTTTCTGAAGTTGACTGTAAAAGCAATGCGGTATGAGGGATGTCTTTATTCTGATTCATACATTAATATGCTGGAAGGAAAATAGGCTTACAATGTACAATGTAAGAATTAAAAGCAAAGGGTCCTCTCACCAAATATTGACTTTTCTTTTAGTTTATTACTGTTTACTGTACATTTTTTTTCTTTTAAGCAAAATTTTTTTTATTTAATTATTTTTGAAGCCATCTTTACTTTAAAGCATCACTTTGCATGTGTCAAAATTTTTTTGCACTATATATATATATATATATGCTCCTCTCACCTCCCCTACTTGGGGGGTGGTATGTGTCTTCCTCAACCTCTGGTCCTGTACCAGAGGCCTGGGAGTTTGAGGGTTCTGCACAGTATCTTAGCTGGTCCTAGAACTGCACATTTCTCAGTTGTTTCGCCTGGAATCTATTGGATTTGGGCGTCTCAGCCCCTAATGCTCCAAATATATATATATATATATATCAGAGAGCACCTCAAGAGCCATAACAAGTCCATATGTTTGAGCAGCTCACACCCTCTAAAGGGGTAGCAATGTATACAAAAGAACAGGTCTGGGGTCAGAGATCAGAGGTTGGGGTCAGGCTCCGTCTGCGAGGCTCCCTGCAATTTTACTACAGCTGTCACACTTCAGGCATCAGCCAGCCAGATTCCTTGTTACATCCCGCCTGGAGCATCCTTCACCTATGAGACTCTGAACTTACACCCACTGCATTCTTCTAAATTCCAGTCAGAACTCAGTGAGACTCCATCACCTGTGATCCAATGGCCAGACAGGATCTGCCAAGGAATCTGTCTTACTGATGCCTGTAGTGTCACGTATAGCCTATACACTACCCATTTTGGGAACATAGTCTATTTTCGAGTGAGGTTGCTGCCACCTGGCCGCTGATTTTGCTTTGCCGCTTAAAATTAATATAAAGGCTGAACAACAAGCTAAACATGGCCAGTGCTGGAGATGCTCATGATTTCCCCTCACTATGCTCCTATATCCTTTCATTGGCTGATGTCATCGGCTCCTATCTATAGCCACTGTGACCACAAAAGAGTGAAATGGGCCTAAAAATACGCTATAGCCACCCTGAGAGAGGCATGAACCCACACCCCAAACTCCACACTGAGTCAAAAATAGAGGCAGGAGGGCTATTTTTGATGAAGAGCAATGCAGAAGCAGCAACCGGGGCTTCCATCTCTCACTTGCTCCTGGCATGGAGGAGTGGAACTCAGTTTCCACTGCGGCGAGTGAGTTAGCTGCCTCTGATTGCACAGTGGACACCTGTGCTTTTTCTTCTTTAGATAACAATTCTGGAGCCTGGTGAATTTATTTCCGCCTGTTTCTTCCATCCTCTAGATTATAGAGCCCAAAACGTCTCTCAGAGTAACTCACACAGTAATTTCAATTTCAGTTTTTCCTTGAGGTCACTGGGTTCACTGAGGCTACTTACTACCATTTTTTATGACAGGATGAACTCTGGCAGGAAAGGACAATGTCCAAATGTACTTTGATACAAAGTCTCCCAAATGAAATATTAAAATACATATAAAATACGGCAAGCAACATAACATACAGTAATTTGCAATTTTGAAAATGTAGAAACAGATTTTGTAAGGGACTTGACATCAGCATTACAACATTAAAGTAACATTAACGCTCTATTAATGTTAAGTGTTCATCAGAAACTACACTTGTGGTATAGGCTACAATGTGTAAAGAATTTGCTGCACTGTATATCATTGTTCCATTCATTCCATTAATTTGAGATGGCACGATTGTCAAAAAACTGTTCTAGAAAATTATTCAACAATTTCTGACCAATCAGATTTGAGAATTCAATAGCACTGTGGTAAACATATGTGCTATTTAAGAACAGTCGTAGTGCTTTTAACAGTGACTGGAACTGTTACAGTAAACATTTCCAGGCCCAGAGAATATACAGTCATAAATAACTCAGATGTGGGTAGAGTGCAGTAGCTAATTCCTCACACAGATCACCAGTCTTGTGATAAATGAAAGTGATAAATGGAACAAAGTGAAAAGCGACCACTTAATCATATCACCGTGCCTTTTGTTATCTGGATAATGTAGATTTATGCCAAAGAACTGCTGTTGTAATCATAAAGAAGGTCCTATGCTCATCCCAGAACTCGTATTCACAATATGCATGAACTAAACATCCTTTTAACACTCTTAGCGCTGTCTGACTACATAATCTATAATTATATAATGATTAATAATCCCACTAAGAAGTAAAATGCAGATAAGGATGTGTTTCCTTTTGCACATAGTTTCTTTCAAGGTTTCTTCCTCATGTCATCTCAGGCAGTTTTTTCCTTACCACTGTCACCTCTGGCTTGCTCATTAGTGATCGAAATCTACATCTGGATCTCTGTAAAGCTGCTTTGTGACAATATCTATTGTTAAAAGTGCTACACTGAATAAAATCCAGTTGAGCTGAACTTAATACTAGTGTTCATAAGGTTACATGACACCTGCATAAGTGTAAGAACCAAAACAAAATATAAATAACCCTGTCATTAAGGTGTTATGGCACTGCCATAATGAATAAAAATTGAATGAATAATAAGCAGTGTTTGATGGCAGCTGACACTTATTGGAAAAAGTATTAGGTAGGATTAAGCCAGTTGTCATGAAGGAAAACTCATTTACACACTGAAAATATCCTCGGAATTTTCATGAGGATGCGAATAACATGTGCTTCTTCCAAGAGCCTTCTATCTAAACTCTACAAATCTGACCTGAATCAGTTCAAAGTAAGGCTGGTATTTTGTGTTTTCAGAAACATGGCAAATCTCAAACAAATCTGTGAATAAAGGACAGTGCCAGTGGAAAAGGTTGGAAAAAACAGAATAAAAGCAGTGACAGCTAAAAACCTTTCTTAGAATTAGGCTCTAGGTTCCGATTAGCTTGTAGGTCAAAGTTTATTTTTTCCCCTTGTGCACTAATCATAATTAGTCTCAAAGACCTATCACAGGACAAAGTTACTGAAGCATGTGATGAGACATGAGATGTACAAAAATAATCAATGGGCTCCATACGATATCCAGTGCTACCATTTCTGGGATATTAATACAATCTTATCTGTCTATAAATACAGGGCAATGTATTTATAATAAGCAAACCATTGCATCTCCATTGCGTCGTGGCAAACTATTACGATCCAGTTGCCACTTTTAGCCCAGTGAAGACAAAGTTGGTCTATATTTAGGCCACCCAGTGGATGCTATCCGACCTAAGGGGGATATTTCGGTGGTCGACCTTGGAGCTGGTGGAATATTTTCCACAGTGAGTGCTGGCTGCGTATAAATATCGAGCTCTGGCGGCTTGCTGACCCACACCTCATGAACGCAATGCATTGCACTTGTTACCCAAACCGTGCCACCAGGGGCAAGGAGGGGGTCTGCTGCTTATATCTGTCCACTTGTTGTGGAAAAAAGCCTCTGAACAGGTGCAGCGCACTAACATTTAGAGGCCTGTTCCAGTTTCATCCACCCCACCCTGTTTTTCCACCATACTTTGTCAAGTCTGTTTTCCGTAGCTGGATGGCTGTGGCCTGCTCCCTGCACTTTGCTTTCCATGCAGTGATCTTTAACCCCAGAGGTCAAGTAGCAGCACCACTCGAGTAGGCGCCTGTAGTGTTGACCCGGCTCACCAAACACACAATTCACTTTCTCTAGATACGTAAATCTCAGCTGAGCACTGAGCTCGCTTGTTACAGGAAAAAAAAATTACGCTTCATTGAGCATGCTTGATAATCTTATTCAGAGTCAGAAATCAATTGTCTATCCCTAATATTATGCTATTAAAATTTTATGTGAATCCTGTGATTGTTTACAGCGTGATTATGTTCGGAGCTGTATGAGTCAGTGGAGCTGCTGAGGATGTTATACCACCCTCTAGTGGGACAAGGTGAATATGACATTAAAATGATTTTTCTAAATTATTTCTTTTGCTACTTAATCAAATATTCATTAAGAAAATAGAACAAGAAATAGAACAAGATGTAATAATTGCAATTCAAATGTTTCGATGGGAGAAAAAATGAGTAGATTTCATATTTGGACAGTTCCAAGTGAGTGACCAGTTAACATATTTTATACAACATAACATGATTCTAAAGTGAAATGAGGCAAAGAAGAAATTCAAAATATTGTTGGCCATCAAATATTGCTAAAAAAACAAACAAACAAAAAAACACTGATAATAAAAGGTTGATTGCAGATTTGCTTCATTAAAGCAATAAAATAATACTCAAGCTTTGTAATAATGCTACCAGTAAACATATTTACTGCAAAAATTCATTTTATTATTATTATTATTATTATTATTATTATTATTATTATTATTATTACAGTTGTTCTATACTTCTGTTTTCAAAGGAGTGGCATACTGATAAAATAAAATAAAAAATGGTCTATTTATCCTCCAATTTAATGTGTCTGTGCCGGGTTTTGGGGGAAGGGGGGATTCAGCATTTAAAAAGAAGAAGATCTTCCACCTGTTCCTTTCAGTACAGTGTAACACACTTCACTCTGACAAGCCCTTGTGGGGAAAGTGCCTATAGTGTCTGTATGAATACACATGAAGAGCACCAAGAGTAGAACGCTAACCTTTCCACATGAAGGTCAGGGTGGAGAAGAAGAGGCGATGGCATTCGCTTCACTAATTAAACTAAACCAGTTTAAACTGTCTGAATGCAGGTGCTTATCTCTGAAGAGATTCACACAAGAAACCTGAGAACAGAACAAAAAATTTTAAAAAAAAAAAAAAAAAAAAAAAAAAAAAAAAAAAAAAAAAGGTGACACATAGATGAGGTTTCTTCACAATTGATAAAGCAAAACAATATAATATCCTGGTCAGGATAGCAGTGAATCTGGAACCTACCCCAAAATCACTGAGAAGCGAGAGTACACCAGTCCATCACTGGACACTGACAATATGGATAAAGGATGTGATTCAGTGTCAGGACTGGATTTTCTAGTCATCTCAGTGGCTTTGTTTGAGAAACAGCATGTTTATATCCATTTCTCTGAATAAGACAGAAATGAACACCTTGTGACCAGAAGATCTTCATTAAGAAATTAAATATATTAACATTTGTTTAAGGAATGCTTTGGTTAACTTAAATAGGAATATTAAATAATTAAATAGGAATGATCTCACCCAAAATATTTTTCATACACAGATAACTACAAAATACCAATACACTACATGGCAAAAGTATGTGGACACCTGACCATCTCACCCATATGTACTTGAACAACCTATTCGAAAGTTAGTCCCCCTTTGCTGCCTTATCAGCATCAACTCGTCTGCATTAGTGGACAAGAGCATTAGTAAAGTCAGGTGCTGATGTCAGGTGAGATGTCTTGAGCAGTCTGTGTTCCAGTTCATACCAAAGGTGTTCAGCAGGGTTGAGATCAGGGCTCTGTGCAGGACACTCGAGTTCTTCTAATACTGCCCTGACAAACTATGTGTTTATGGAGTTCGCTTTGTGCACAGGGACATTGTCATGCTGGAGCAGTTTGTGCCTGTATTTCCAGTAAATGGAAGCCGTAATGCTACAGCATCCAAAGATATTCTATACAAGTGTGCACTTCCAGCTTCATGGCAACAGTTTCAAGGAAGGCCCACATATGGGTGTGATGATCAAGTGTCCATTTATGGCTACATAGAGTACAGTATCTTCCTCAAAGCACATCCTGTCCTTCAGTATTGTCAAGTAGACTTGTCAAAGGTGATTAGGTCACAGTGTGATTTAAGGCTGAAGGCTACCACGTACTTCCTCTGAGACAGCGTTAAGCTATTACTGTGTATTTATCTATTATTTGTCAGCTATGTTAGCCTTGTAGCCCCAATGCTCAGGTAGTAACTTTCGACACCAAAAATGTCTTGGCTTATCTACAGTACAGTGAAAAAGTATTTGCCCCCTACCTGAGTTACTCTATTTTTGTTTAACAACATTTGTTTTTGATCTCCAAACAAATTTAGGATAAGACAAACAACAACCTGAGTAAACACAATATACAAGTATTGTTAAGTGATCATTTGATTTATTGAAGAACAAAATCTCCCCAAAACCTATATCACCCGTGTGAAAATGTAATTGTCCCCTAAGCTTAATACTTGGTTGGGCCACCGGTAACAGCAACAACTGCAATCAAACGCTTCCGATAACAGGAGATCAGTCTTTCACATCGCTGTGGAGAAATTTTGGCTGACTTTTCTCTACAAAATTGTTTTAATTCAGTCACATTGGAGGGTTTTCAACTATGAACTGTCCTTTTCAGATCCTTCCACAACATCCCACTGGGGTTCAGTTTGGGACTTTGACTAGGCCACTTCAAATTACTAATTACTCTTGAGCTTCAGATCACATTCAGATCAAGATCAAGTTTTCCAGGCCATGAAACAGCAAACATCTTCACACCACCACACTACCACCACCATGTTTGACTGTGGGCATGATGTTCTTATTATGGAAAGATGAATTGGCTTTATGCCAGATGTAACGGGAGCAGACTTCCAAAAAGTTCCACTTTTGACTCATCAGTAAACAAAATGTAAACCCAAAAGTTTTGGGGGTAATCACGGTGCTTTTTGGCCAATGTTAGATGAGCTCTTATGTTCCTCTGGCTTAGCAGTGGTTTTCGTCTTGCCACTCTCCCACGCATTCCAAAGATTGTATTTAAGTGATGTCTAGATTCAAAAGCGCTGGCAGTCTAAATGTAACCTTTTAACAATTAAATTTGGTTCACTGAGTGACTAAGGGGCAATTACGTTTTCATATATAGATATAGGCTTTGAGGAGATTTTGTTCTTCAGTAAATCACAAGATCACTTAACTGTATTGTGTTTACTCAGATTGTCTTTTGACTTTGTTGTTTATTTAACTAAATTTGTTTGAAGATCAGAAACAATTAAGTGTTGTTAAACAAAAACAGAGGAACTCAGGAGGGTGCAAATACTTTTTCATGGCACTGCACTACATTTACATTAAATGGAAGACTCCTGAACCAACCCTGAACAAGAGATGAAGATGCAACAGGCAATAAAATCTTATAGATGTGTCTAATGGAAACACTGAAGTCTTTCAGGACTGGTATGCTTTCTTGCAATGCACTTCTGGGCAAACTCACTTTGCAGCAACAACACACACACACACACACACACACAGTTTATATACAACACAAAGGCCTGGCTTGACAAAGTATGGCATCCCAGCCTTTCCCATTTGCACGCTAATGTATACTTCATGGTTATCACTTACGGCCGTTTATTAGCCATGCTGCGCTGTGTCGTGGTGCAGTAACTCAGTTCCTCTGCCACCTGCGGCTGCTGGAGGGCACGTTCAGATCCAATGTTGCCGGCGTGCAAGTGCTGGAGTGTCTGCGTGTTTCTGCGCAGGCTGAGATCTCCCAGGAGGCTGTGTGTTTTCTCAGACACCCTCATTGGCTTCCAGCTCCAGCACCTCTAAAGCCAGTTATTGCCCAGGCAACCAGCAATTGTGTCCAGGCTCTCCTGGCCCCCAGCAAGGCTGCTGTGCCCCCCATTCTCCTCAGCAGAGAGTCTCCCCACTTTAGGAGATTGTCAGGAGTGTATTCAATGGTTGTAATTAAGCCCCACTAAAGAAAGTCCACCCCAAAACCATGCACTTCTCCCCTTTATCCATCGTTCCCTATACATACACAGGAGTAGGAGCAGAATCACCCTGCATTTATCACCAACTTAAGCATAGATGATTTTACTAAACCCCATAAGTTTATATAGGATACACTTTTTGCTGTATTAGATATAATTGTTAGTATTAGCAAAAAAGAGCCCCTCTTTTAACGCTTCTTAATGACTTTCTTAAAGTGTTCTTGTTTGTTTTTGTGTTCTGATTTCGAGAACACAGGAGCTAGTTAGCCAACAACGGCACTTAAGGCAACTTGTATTCCTTTTGTCCTTTTAAAACGCTTGTTTTTTGTTTCTGCATTTCGTCTTCAGCTTAACATGCATGAAAACTATGCATTTGCTCATGTGACTGGAATTATTGTTTTTATGAGACTTTTTTTTTTTATTTAAAGGTTGTTTGGATGGAAATTTTTTTTTTTTTTATGGAAAATAGAATAGGGGAAAAAAAATCTGCTTTCTAAAATATCTGTATACGTGTGAACTGGGCCACACTCTGCACATGCTCTGTCTTTATGCAAAAGAACAGCAACTTTCTGAATTATGTTCGTATGTAAAAATGTGAGAAAAAGAGTTTCCATTTATTTAAAATGGTTTCTTTCCAGGAAAACATTGTGGCACAAAGATCCAGCTCAAAAACCATGTGATTGACACATTTATGTACCCACTTAAGAATATACTTTAGCAAATATAGTGCTTTGTCTGGTGTTGTACAACTACATGAGGTCTTACTATGTGATAAAACTAATATGCAAAATATACTTATACCAACCATATTTATAATGAATTGGGACCCATGGGGTTAGTTGAAACATTTTGGTCCTTTGATTCAATTTTACATATCCTCTTATATTTGCTTATTATGAATAGCTAACAGACAGATGCACCCATCATGGGTCAAAAACCACAATACATGATTACAGCTGACCCCACTCTCCCCTTTTACAGAACATGGCTACCATGGACATGAGGCATTGTTAGCTAGCAATAACCTCCTGCGGTAAAGAATGCTACTAGAGCAGTACAACATCTCACTTATAACTCTTATAGAGCACACTGTTCTCTCTGCAGCTTTATCTTTAATGATATAATCTTGCACTGAAGAAAAGACATTCGTTTATTATACATTATGAGAGATTCAGCCTTAGCAAGATTAGCAGTGTAATTTACAATGTCTAATCTTTAATCTTAATGAGTTTAATCAAACCACCAAATGCAAGTAGGATGGGTCAGTGGTTTTATTGAGGGGGAAAAACTGCTACAAATACATCATAAGTAACCTATTAAACCTCAAACAGCGTTACAGCTTCAAAACTCCACGTTGATGTTAGCATCATATCAATCATCATTATTACTGTTATATCATCATTATTACATCATGAATGCATATTTCCATTGAGATAGCGCTCTCTCGCACACGCACAAGCATGCACACGCCTTGCAGTCACTGGATCAGTAATGGAGCCGCTATGTTGTGAGGTGTCCCTCTCCTTGTCCCCGCAAGAGAGCTCCTACTAACAGCTAGAGGAAAACGATGAGTCTCTCCTAAGCAAGAAGCCATGTGTCCTCATATATCCACTGACATCCATATAGTCCTTGTTCCTCCACGTCAAGCCCCAAAAGAGATGCTGAGTGATTCATTTCTCCAGCTCATCCTTCAGCCTGCATGGACTCCAGGCCCACAATGCGGGAGACAGACACATATAGAAATGATCCACTTTGTATCATTCTCAAAGGGAGCCAGGAAAAAAAGGAAAAGCAAAGTGTCGTATATAAAAAGTTTAAAAACCTACGTGTTATGCTACAGCAGTGAACATGAATATTATTTGCACGTGGTATATTACAAACACTTAGAAAATAGCGTTGATAGTAAATAAGTAAAAAAGTTGGGGGAAATGGGTCACGCAGTCGCAGGTCATTGTTGAGTTTGAACAGCAAAAGAAACGTCCAAGGTTTTCCGCAGTTTTATTCCAAATCCTCTCTTCTCTCTGTGTTTAATTTTGAGAACGAGTCTCATAGTCACACCACACGCAGCTTTAAAAACCCTTACAATTCTTAATGACACTCTTATAAAGCCAAATAAACACATTACTGCACACAAATACATCAAATGCCATTATTATTATTATTATTATTATTATTATCATTATTATTATTGTTTGCCGTTATACTCTCAGCAAGAAATGTCACTAAAAAGATCCAAAACAATATTTTGTGACTGTTACAAAGCACACTTGGCAGTAGGCATGTGCCGATATGATATTTTCATTCTAATAACTGCTTAACCTCCTACAATATTATAGTAATATTATAAACATGACTACATACTACCTTTACCTGATCACATCACTGGTGATGCCACATAGGTGACAGTGTTGCAGCTGAAATCCTTGAAAGAAACCTTGTCAGCCCAAATCTGAGAGGTACAGTGGATATAAAAGGTCTTCAAATTCCTCTTAAAATTGCAGGATTTTACTATGCAAAAAATGTGAAAAACAAATAAAAATATTTTGGGGGGAAAGAAAACAAAAAACAAAAAAACAAACAAAAAAAAAAAACAGTATGCACACCCCATAACTAATAATTTGCACCTTTCGCTTGTTATACTGTTATACTATATCTCAGTCTTGGGGAAATGCCTACCAAATGAACCTTTATCTTGACTAGAGCCCCAGTCCCAGCTGAAAAGAAGCAGCCCACTGCATGATGCTACCACCACCATGCTTCACCTTGCGTATAGTGTTCTTTAGGTGAGGCGCGGTCTTGTTTTTGTGCTATACATATCTTTTAGAATTCTGCCCAAAAAATTCCACCTTGGTCCCATCAGACAATAACACATTTTGCCAGGCGGGCTAACCAGCCTACCCTACCCCAAAGCCCCGACATGTGAAGAATAGGCAAGACAGCCGTCACATGCAGGGAGTGACCATTACTTGAGATATTCCTGCAGCTCCTTTAGGAGTCTCCTGCCAACCTCCCTGATAAGTTGTCATCTTGTCTTTTCGTTAATTTTGGAGGAACATCCTTTTCTGCATAATATCTCTGTGGTGCCTCACTTTCTCCACTTGTTGGTTCCACGGTACATCCAATGCTTTCGAAATTTTACTGTACCTCTCTCCTAATTGATACCTTTCTACAATGAGACCCTGTATGTGCTTTTTTAAGCTCTTTGTGGAACATGGCTTCAATAGTCAGGTGAAACCAGGATAATCAGTCAAAAAAAATGCCTACAAAAGCAGCTTATCATTATTTGGGGTTAACCAGAATCACTTTAATAATGACAGGTATATAATGTATAATAGTAAACATCAGTTTAATTAATGTGGTGAGTCACATGCCTCATTTTAAAAGGGTGTGCATACTTACGCAATCACCTTATTCTATGTTTTTTTTCCTGTGAACTATTTTTTCCTCTTGGAAACAAACAGATTTATCTTGGGTTCACTTTTTTACATCAGGAAAACCGGACATTTTGACAGGGGTGTGAAGACATTTTAGAGCCACTGTATATTACTCCTATACCGTTCAAGCAGCCTTAATCAGGTTGATTTATTGCAGCTATTTTGACTGAATTCCCAGAAGTACAGTAATGTCCTTAAATGGATATTGATTCCGTCACTCTATGTTTAAAAATTTAGCATCTTAACCACAAAGGTAACTTGATCTCAAGAGTGCAAATGCTGCTTAAAAAGGATTCCTAATTTGGGATCCTCTTTTCATATAGAACACATTTATTCAGAACAATATTGATCGGCACATGCCTACTGTACAGTACATAGGCATAATTAAAATACTAGGACAAAATCCCGATTGATTGGAACCAAAGTGCAACATTTTATCCTGCTCAGTCTGTAATAATGATCTCATTTTAATCAGGGTTTAAACCCTGCAACAATAACGAGGTAAAAGCTCAGTCACAATCTTACTATTCATATGTACAATTTCTTCCATTAAACCGCCTCTTATAAACGCTTGTAAAACTCCAGCACATAAAAGCAGAGGATTAATTTCTCCCCAGTGTTTGCTGCACAATTTTATATTACACACACTGTTAGGAGTTATGGACACACAAGATGGAGGACAAGGAGAGATCAGGAAGAAATGATATCTAATCAAGCGCTTTTAAAGAGTAAACTTTACAACATTAAAGGAAAATAACAATGATTATTTTCAATGATTGGAAACTATTCGCAAGAAATCAAATCTACAACTGAATATCATCGCCCACCGATCACTGCCAACATTTTGTGTCTTCTCTAAACCCTTCGCATTCTCAGTGAGTCATCTCTCTTCATGCAGCCAAGCTGCCAAAATGTTCAGGACAAACTGATTCAACTTCACCATCAATTGAATACAAATAATGCAAAATGGTAGAGATAAACGCTCAGGATAAAATGCTTGAATAATCAAAGGAAAAATAAATATATTACAAATATAAGACAAAAGGATCTGATGGAAAAACAGCAACTGCCAGAGACAGACACTTTCTAATTGTCTTTCAGTGCCCATGTTAGCTTTACAACCTAAAAAAATCTGGGGGAAAATGGACACGTCTCATTTCAGTTTAACGGTTTTTAACCAAATTTTGATTTAGGCAGTTCTCAATTTGTCTTTCAACAGCGACCCAATATGGGGCAGTGGTAGATTATTAGAAAATGTTCAAAGCCCAGCGCTGCCACAGAGCCACAGCTGGGCGTCTGGATTAAGTCCTTTAACCCTTAACTGCTCTATAGCTTGGATTACATTCCACCTCTATCTGCTGAAGAAATGAATGTCAATTCTGCCATAAACAACACCTCACTGCCTAATTCAACATAATATATCACTATAAGAGTAATATGGTCATACAATAAATCCACTCAGTCTGATATCCAGACCCACATAAGGACTCCCTGCTGGTAATAAACACTGGGCATGAAATCTACTACACAAATCATGCAAATACGACATGAAACTGAGCTCTGAATGACTACAGTTCGTGCCAGCCTTCCCATGGGGCTAACACTTAGTGCCACCTAGTGGTTGAGCTCTGCATCTACATCCCCTCCGTGGCTTCATGGTCTATTCTCCACCTATGATGTATAAAAAAGTAGTTCGAACAAATCTTCACCTGTCCACACGTTTCACTTCTCAGTATTAGTGCACCATTTTAAAGGAAACATTTTTCCAAAAATAGATATTCTTCTAATCTGATGCTTTGTAAAAAATATTATTGTAGCAAGATAAACCAGTAAAGAGCAGAGTGAAGATAAAAGCAGTACTAGCATTCTGTCAGAGAACTATAAAAGAACATTAGAACTACAATTCAGTCATGTAGAAAAGAGTGAGTGTTCATGATGAGCTAAATTATAAAGATAAAAGAAAGGGGGAATGTTTAGTGAGAGCCAAGTCATAATATTGTTGATGTGAACATTGGATCATCTCTTTCTACTGTATGAGTATTGCCTAAAGTTGAGTCATTCCCACAAGGTAGGTACTATCATCATTCATCTCAGCTTCTTCCTGCTTACAGTAAAGTGATGGAGTGCCCTCTCTCGCTCTTACTCATATTTAGCCAACAGAAGACTCTGTGATCATTAATACGGTCACCATGGCAATAATGGGGTAGTTGGCCAAGGACATCAATGCTGGGCAAGCAACATCATCCAAGCCTGGAATAATGCTCTCATCCAGTCTACTGAGAGATGTGTGATGGCTTTTCCTACTTACACTGCCATCTGTCCATGTTTGAACAAGAGAGAGAAAGAGAGAGAAAAACAGAACTGAAGGAAAAATCTGAAGGTGATGGTGAAATGGCGTTTTGTTCCTTCCCCATCAAACATCAATTGAAGCTTGTTGTATTATAGGCCAAAGATGTGAGATACACAATGTAATGTTATTGATTGCAGCAGTTATGCATTACTGCATGCTCTGCCTCGTTCAGTGAAGGAAGAGTATTGTGGAGATCATGTGATCGGCGTCATGTGACTAAGACCAGGTTCAGAACCATCCGTGCAGCTACCTGGTGAAATGTGGAGTGAGAAAGAAAAAAACAGAAAAGAAAAAAGTCTAGAGGATGGAAAGTGACGCTCCTTTATGTTCATGTCTGCAGCATGAAGGAGGCAGAGAGATGACTGATTGGTTGAAGAGGTTGGGGTAAGTGTTGGTGATTGGTTATGGTGGTTGGACAGGACGTGATTGGTGGAGGCTACTGGAACGGGACTCTCAGTTCTCAGACAGAGAGAGGGCCAGAGCTGCCTGCAGTGCGGCCTCCTCATCAATGCTGTAGTCCTGTATGCAGCGCGGACACACACACACACACACACACACACACACACACAGTGACCAAAAACATAATTGAGCAATGCAGTAGTAGTATAATCCTAAGTGTCCAGTATACTTAACTTAGTCCTGCACAGGTAGGTACAGCTCTGTGTGAGCGTGATTGCATGTGCGAGTGTGTTTCAGACTCACCACAAATGTGTCATAGGAAAACTTGTGCCGATGCAGGAGGTGCTGCAGGAAGTTGGAGCTCTTGTAGCTGGGGTCACCCCAAGGCATGGCTGAACACACGGGACACACCTAGGGGGAGAAGCATCAAAACACACCCACAACCACAAACACACTCTTACAGCTGAGTGTTACCTCTAGCCAAATGGCAAAACACAGGGTGGCTGGATTACATGCGGGAATCATGAAACCCTCTTAGAGCAGGAACACAGGATGGAACCCTGAATCTCTTGTTTGTCCTTGTATCTTTGCAAAAATGATAAACAGCTCTGTGCTTTGACTAGATTAGATTTCATCTCACATGTAACTGGCTTTGGGTAAGAGTGATACATGTACAGATGGTGAAGCAGGCTTTATCGGCAGCCCAGCTGACTTTGGTAGAAAAGCAGGGACGTGTTAACACTCACCACTTTGTTGGGGTCGTTGCGGTGGTTTTCCATGCAGTGCTTTACAAGCTCTTGTTGGTCCAGGTTTCGCGCTCCACAATACGGGCACACAAAAGTCGATCGGTTTGGAATATTGCTGCAAGCAAGGAAAAAAGCGTCAGCTTTTCAGCAGCTCACAGCCCTAGAGAAACCCTCTTCCATCTGGCTAGAGAGAGTACTTCTCTAGTATTTGTTTACCACCACAGAAAATTAAGTTTAACACTACACAAAATGAAACTTATTTTTGTAATGATTTATTGATAGTTAATACAGCAGCAACCAAGTATGTGTACACGAAACACACAAGTCCATAACTCAATCTTGCCATCACCAAAAAGCCACAAAATTTCTCTTATTTCTGGCAGATCAGAAAAGTAATGATAAAGTTTGTAACAGAACCATTATGGATCGATTGTGGATCTCACCTTCACGAAATGCATAATAGAACCATTTGTATCAGATACACAGTAAACTCTTAATCCCAAATGTATGAACCAGGCATTATTTCACCTGAAAACAACAGCATATTAGCAACTCCAAATACATCAGTATCATAAATCTCACTGGCAGAACATCAAAAAACAGAAAACTCTTTAGTTCTTTTTTCATTTAAAAAAAACAAAAAAAAATAATAAACAGAACGGTCGAGTTTGTCAGGAAGCATAACAATACAATACAGTTTATTCCCCCCACACAGTGAAAAGGTTGGTGAGGGTGGAAACAAAAACAAGTTAAAAATAATACATTTAAAAATAAGCAAAAACACTGGAAACAAGAATAAATGTATATTTAGGCTGTATTTATTGGGATCATGCAGTTCTAAAGTCCAACATTAGATATTTTCATGCAAACAAGATAAGTGGAAAATAATCCTGAAAGTTTTGGCTGTCACTGAGAATAAAAAAGGCCCTGAAGTCAACTTACTTAGTTCATTTGTGTTTAAGTTAAAAATGTATCATCAAAGATATCACAAACTTTGAAGGTCCTATAGAGTACCATTAAATCCATTATTAAAAAAATGGAAACAATATGGCACAATTGTGATAGGAAATAAGGATACTTGTCCACCAAAAGCTAATGACCAGGTAAATAAGGCATTAGTCAAAGAAGCAGCCAAGAGGACAAGGGTAACTGTGAAGGAGCAGGAGAAATCCATAGTTGATGGGAGATGCTGTTCACAACACAACCAGGGCTCAGGCATTCCACAAAGCTGGGCTTTATGGAAGAAACTGAAGTCATTTAGGTACAAGATGAAGATGAATATGAGACGATAGGTCAGAATTTCATTTTTTCATTACATCTGTTACATCTAGGTGTGTTAAGGAACTTAGAACATGGCATCTTGTGTTTAAACCCACCCAATCAAGAATATTGGAAAATGTGTCTGGCAGGTGTTTCTTGTTGCCCAGGTGTGCCCTGTATGTTTGATTACACAATTAATAGTGATGAATGGTTTGACACTTGGTTTGTGCCTTGGGTATCACCCGTGAAGACTGCATTTCTTGTTAAAAAGGATGAAACAACAGGAAAGAAAACAATTTATGACAGAAAAATTGTGAGAGAACCCAAAAACCCAGAGACAATGCTCAGTGACATCAATCATCTCCACAGGGCAAGGGTGAAGGTATCACAATCCACTGTTCAAAGAAAAGTTATAGAGAAGAAATACAGAGGCCATACCGCAAGATGCAAACCACTCATCATCAGTAAGACTCAGAAGGCCAGACAGGAAGAAATACAGAGATGAGCCACAAAAGCTCTTGAACCAAGATCAACCTCTACCTCTGGTCATGGAAAGGCCAAAGTGTGGAGGAAGAAAGGATCTGGTCTTATCCAAAACATAAAAGCTCATCAGTCAAGCATGGTGGAGGTAGTGTCATGGCTTGGGCTTGCATGGCTGCTTCATTCAGGTTCATTCATCTTTATTGATGATGTAACTCATGATGGTAGCAGCAGAATGAATTCGGAAGTCTACAGAAATGTTGTCTGCCAATTTACAGAGAAATGCATCCAATCTAATTGGGAGAAAGACAAATCATGCGGCAAACAAATGCCCAAAACACTGCCAACACAACAAAGAATTTCATCAGAGGAAGAAAAAAATGGAAGGGTTTTAGACTGACCAAGTCAATCACCAGACCTTAACCCATTTGAGCATGCACATCACCTCCTGAAAAGGACACTGAAGAGAGAAATCCCCCAGAACAAACAACAACAGAAAGAAGCTACAATACAAGCCTGGAAAAGCATCACAAAAGAAAAAAGACAACAGTTTGGTAACGTCAGTCGGTCAATGGCTTGATGCAGTTATTGCAAGCAAGGGATATGAAACCAAATACTTATAAATAAGTGTTATTTACTTTAAGACAATATGTTCTTATACTTTTGCTCACCAAAAAATTGGGGGGTCTGCCACCAAAGGTTTTAAGTTTAAGACACCTTGGTGTAAATATATATTATCTCAGACTAATCTTCCATCCATCCATTATCTATACCGCTTTATCCATCTGGGTCGCGGGGAAGCTGGAGCCAATCCCAGCATCTTCGG
>JAQQZU010000023.1:11727794-11738035 GCA_030068025.1 Parauchenoglanis punctatus | reverse complement strand
TGATGATGTTTTAAGTCATATTTATGCAGAAATATAGAAAATTCTAAAGGGTTCACAAACTTTCAAGCACAACTGTACATCCCTAAACCAATAAAAAGGAGAAGGGATGACTGGGACCACTGAAGGTCAGCTTCATATGAACACTATTGCCATAAATCATCATTTTTATCATGTTTAATTCAGCCTGTGAGGAAAAAGTTCAAACAACGAATCCCAGGAACTATGTCAAATATTACATTTGTAGTTCATTAAATGCAGTAACTGGTGGGGAAAGACAGAGCTGCTGTCTTCAAACGAAACTCATTCTAAAGGATTCAGGAAGTCAAAGAAATAAGACCAGTCAAAAGTATTGAATATAATGATCCAAACAGTGAGCTCATTACTACAGGAAATGCCTTCTGTATGTGAATGAAGCAGGAGGAGTGTGAGAGTTAAAGCCTACAATCAATTTCACACTAACATGGCTCACAAGGCCACAGTGGAGGATTGACTACAGACCGCTGAGGATGTGTCTCGCAATAATCATGCAAATGAATAGTAATAGTAATGGAAATTTATAGTCTGGTAGAAAAGACGTCTCGAAGGTTATTTCTGTCTCACTCTCTCACACATCCTTTGAACAGCCTCCAGTTACACACCCCAATCAGAGCCACCGTCACTCCTCCTGGCAAAATCTTTTCCTCATTAAATGCTTCTTCTAAAAAGAAGAAAAGATGGGCAATGCAGTCCAATATTTTTCAGATAGGTGATATGCTAGGGGTAGAAGAAATGCAGAAAAATGCTACTTTAGTACGAGTATTGTGTCAAAATCCTACTCCATTAAAAGTAGAATTGTTGAATCTAAATTAGACTTGAGAGAAAGTTGACCGTGTCCACATTTAAAGATGTTCAATGTGTAAACGTTGTTCTTTCTACTAGAGAAATTGCTGTTGCAATTAACTTGTGTCAAACCATCTCATAACATGTGCTGCACCCCGACCAGCAGATTAATCTCACAGCCGTGACTGCCAAGTCAATACTCATTCAGTGAGAATTCAAGGCTGTGTTCCAAACACCATGCTGCACATTAAACAGCACACATAAATGAGCACACCAAATGTGTACTTCCATCCATCCATCCATTATTTATACCGCTTATCCATCAGGGTTGTGGGGAAGCTGGAGCCAATCCCAGCTGACTTTGGGCGAGAGGCGGGATACACCCTGGACAGGTCGCCATTCTATTTCAGGGCTAACACATAGACGAAGAACCATTCACACGCACATTCACACTGATGGGCAATTTAGAGTAGCCAGTTGACCAAATCTGCATGTCTTTGGACTGTGGGAGGAAACCAGAGCACCTGGAGGAAACCCACACAGGTATGGGGAGAACATGCAAACTCCTCAGAGAAAGGTTCAAGTCGGCCGGCAGGTTGGAACCCAGAGGCTTCTTGCTGCGAGACGACAGTGCTAACCATTGCAACACCGCGTCACCAAGTGCACATTCGAAAGTATTCGATTCAATTACATGTTGCATAGCAATTTTAACAGACATTAACGCAAGACAACATTACAGAAATCCGGAAGCAGATTTAGATTCCTAATTAGCAAGAGGTGACGGTAGCAAGGCAACATTTAACACAGAAGTATTTGAGGATATAAATAAAAAAGAAACTCTAAAAGTGTTGCTCTACTGTAATCACTGTAATCTGTGAGCCATGGCATGAATATAAGGGCTTGTCCTTAAAGCTACGCTCATTTCCAGTAGTAGGCGAGTCCACTAACTCTAACTAGCTAAAACTAGCAGAACAACTAGCAAAAACTAGCAGAACTCTCAGGTCAAATCAGTAAAACCTGCAGATGGATGGATAATATACACAAACTGATGACAATATAGGAAAGTTTGAGGTACAAAAATACATAGAAAAATACCAAATGCAACTAGTTGTCTATTATCTAATTATAATTTCTCCAGCTAAAACCATTTCCTAACCAGATAACGATTCAAATTGCACACTAAGAATAAATCACTAGCTTCCCACTAAATTAAAGAACAAATAAAATGTAAGAAAATAGCTCAGTCTCAGTCCGAATCCATTTCCTCTTAGGGATTACACCGATCAGCCATAACATTAAAACCACTGACAGGTGAAGTGAGTAACAACGATTATCTACGTACAATGGCATCGGTCAAAGGGTGGGATATATTATGCAGCAAGTGAAGAGTCAGTTCTCGAAGTTGATGTGTTGAAAGCAGAAAGAATTGGCAACTGTAAGGATCAGAGTGACTTCAACAATTGCAAAATTGTGGTGGCTAGATGACTGGGACAGCGCATCTGCAAAATGGCAAGTATGCAGTGGTTAGTACCTACCAAAAGTGGTCCAAGGAAGGACGACCAGTAAACCAGCGAAAGGGTCATGGTTGCCCAAGGCACATTGATGTGTGTGGGGAGTGAAGCTCCAATCCCACAGAAGAGTTACTGACAGAAAGGCGTCAGAACGCACCTCAGCTTGCTGCACATGGGTACTGCGTAGCACTGTGAGAATACGACAAGCCAGCAGAGACAATGTGATACTTTGGGCAATGTTCTTCTGGTATTCCCTAATGGCAGTGAACTCTTTCGGCAGGATAATGCCCCCTTCCACACTGCAAAAAAATTGTTCAGTAATGGTCAGAGGTACATGAAAAGGAGTTCAAGGTGTTGTCTTGGCCTCTAAATTTCCCAGATCTCAACCTGATCAAGCATCTGTGGGATGTGTTGGACAAACAAGTCTGATCCATGGAGGCCCCACCTCATAACATACAGCACTTAAAGGCTCTGCAGACGTTCAAGACTTTCAGAGGTGCCACGACGGGTCAGAACTGTTTTGGTGGCACGAGGGGGATGTACACAATATTAGGCAGAAGGTTTTAGTGTTATGGCTGATTAGTGTATAGCAGCCTCTCTTAGTCTCCCCCTCACTGATCGGTTGCCAGTGTTTGCCTGTCACTGTGTAGTCAGACTTCTTTTGTTCCTAAGGCAGGACGCAATGTATCAGATAAGGTATATTTAAGGTATTAGAGCTGGTGTATGAAGTATGTGTACAGACATCTAGCCAAGCTGAATGTGAATTACTACTACAGGGTTGTCAGGGCAAAAAAAGGGCACATTCTCCATGAGCCTAGCCTGGAAACAAGAACAGGGAAATGTTACGTTAACACTGCAAGATTGGCTATTCGTTCGTTATATTTAACATACTACAACACTTTTCAATGCTCAAATCTGATTGATCAGAAGGTATTGATTAAAACTCTGACAGTAGTGCTGACTGCAGGGCAAAATCTCAGGTGTATCTTCATGTGCTTTTTCTAACACATTATCATTTTGTGCTTTGATGTTTGCCGGTAATATGAAAAATGAGAGGCTGAGGATGACTTGACTGTTCACTGCTGCTATAATGCACGTGATGATAGGAAAGAACGTGTATAGTGGATGCTCCACAAAATAACTATACATGGATAAGATGCAATATGCGTCAATGGTGGTATTTAAATACACATAACATCCGACTTGTTATGGTATAAGTGAAAGAAAATGTTTTAAAATATGTTGTTATTGGGGAAAAAAAAAACTTCAGGTAATAACTGCCCTCATCACATCACCCCATCATTATTTTCCTATACAAGCACACTCATCTCATATTAGTGTTAATTAAATATCTAATAATTGTGCTCTAATATGACGGGTGTAAAGAAATAAATGATCCAGCTTTCAACAATGATTAATCTCTAGATTATCAAATTGACATTTTGTGTTATTTACTTGGCTCTGCAATCGGAGTTTTCCTGAACACTGGTATAATCAATTATCGGCACATTCCTAGTGCACAAGCCAAAGCGGAGTTATAATAACTCACAATTTTGTGAGACAGATCAACACTGATCCAATGGTGGAAGACTTCCAACCTTACACACACTTTATACCTCATACTGAAAAATATTGAACAGATTTTAAAAACGGCATCACATTGTCACACAGTCAGCCAAAAAAAATGCCTGCTTTCAGAAGCCTTACTGAGAGAAAGGCTGACAGGCAGAGACATGAAAAGAGCAATTTGAAGTCAGGATTTCAATGTGCAGCTCATGTCAGAGACAGGAGATGGGAACAGATTGTCTTCACCAAGCGATAGCACGCACACACTGAAGAACAGCTGAAAAGTTCAAGGCATTTCCCGATTTTGACAATTTTTTAAAAAGTATAAAATCCCACTAGCATTTGGCTTAGAAAAGAAATTCAACAACAGTTCAATAAATCGAATCTAAAATTCTGGTTATAAAAAAAAAATCTAAATATTTGGTTTATCCGGTATGTCTTTAAAAGTTCCTCAATGGCTTTACAAAATGACGTGATATTGTTGCATTTGGTTGAAAACAGTGTGTTGTTTTTCGTTATTTGGCATTTACAAAATGAATACAACAAACAAGCCACAAAACACTTCCTCTTCCACTGCAAATATACAGAATCAGCAAAAGAGCACTGCAAGCAGCGCTGATGTGCTGATGCCTGTGCCCTTCCTACACACAACAACATTATATTAAATAATAAACGCATTTTCACTGGTGGTCTCAGAATCTTTGACCCCATCATACATACATAACAAGGAAGGCAAACTGGATCTCATACAGCATTAAAGAGAAACTCTGCATTACTGCTGCTCATGCACTTTGCAGTGGTATTCCACACAGACGCTACTTCATGCTTTATTCATTGCTCATGAGTAATATGGCAGCGGTCAGACACCTAGCTGATGTTCCTGGGTCACTGCGGCTCCAGCCACTGGTTTGTTTTCTGAGCAGCTGTCAGAGCTGTATGTGAATTTTGCGGTTGACTCATAGGAAGACTAACACAATGAATAATCTAACTACAAGAATGTTCAGAATTTTTTCTCCCCTTACAGTTTGTTTGCAAAGTGAGATTCTCAGAAACAAAATTTCTGTGGATGTTCGGTCCAATTCAGACATCAAGCTTTGAACACACACACACACACACACATTACAACAAGCAGCTAAATGCACGCTCACCATCGGTCACAGACAAGCGACAGTTTTTGTTTTTCGCACCATTCTGTGTAAACTCTAGAGACTGTTGTTTGTGAAAATTCAGCAGAGATCAGCAGTTCCTGAAACACTCAAACCAGCACATCAGGCACCAACAGCCGCGCCACGATCTCTGAACTCACACAGATCGCAATTTTTCTTCATTCTGATGTTTGATGTGAACATGAACTGAAGCTCTTGACCTGCACCTGCAAGATTTTATGCACTGCTGCCACATGATTGGCTGTTTACATAACTGCATAGACACGCCGATGTCCAGGTGTTCCTATTAAAGTGGACGGTGAGTGTGTATACACCGCGGATATAAAACACACCCCTGTTAAATTTGCAGGTATTTGTGCTGTTAAAAAAAAGGAAACTATGGTGTCCAACAGTGTCAGATCTTTTTCCACCTTTAATGTGTTTCTACATTATATACAATACATTTGGTTTTCCTTCATTAGTTTTTCTTTCCTCAATACTTTGTCAGTACCGTTACTACATGCAGCCCTAGAAAACATCACCACACATATTTACATGAATAAAAGTGCTTCCTCAGCAGAGCGCCGAGATGATGGTGTGGTGTGTGTGTGTGTGTGTGTGTGTGTGTGTGTGTGTTTTGGTGTTATTCTCCACTCTGACGTTCTCTCCTCACTTCACTCTGGCCCTCAGCTCTCTGAAAACTATAAATTAATTACAGACATTAGTGGGGCTGATAAACAGATAAACAAGTGTGTGTTTATGCTCCACGCAGACTCTAAATGAGGTTCAACTAGTGCGCTGATGATTAATTTAGTGCTCACTGAGCCTTTCATCCTATGCATACGCACAGATGGAGAATAGCTTTTAAAACCTTGCCAGTACACAATCTGAGGAAATCAGCGAGGCAGATGCCAAAGTGTCGCGTCTCCTCTATGAGCAAAATGCAATCGCTTTCTTTTCTCAAATGAATTAAGCAGGCTCTAATTAGACAAGCTGAACTAAGGATCATTTAGCTCAATGGGACAAATAAGGTGGTAAATGATGGCACCCTTGAGGTTTGCTTCCATACACAGCCTTGTTTGGATCGGAGTCTTAAATGCATCCTCGGTTAATCTGTGCCGTGACCAAGTCAATCGTTTTGTTCCCTCTCTCTCTCTCTCGCTCCATAATAGCATTCACACTTTGCCATCTCATTTTGCTCTAGTGAATAATTCAGGACACAGCTCAGCTCCACGGTTGCCCTCGGTTGCCTACTGTACATTTTCCCGCAGCAGGAGAAATTTTCCTGATGCTGAAGAAGTCAGATTAGTGAGCTTGGCTGAAAATGGCTTCCTACTCAACATAAAATGAACCAAGAGACTCACAAAGGAGCCAGGAGAGAGTGGGAGGCCTCGACAGTGGCTGAAAATAACTCGACTTAACTAAAATGGTGAGAAAAGAAAACTAAAATTTGTTTGTTAGAATAACTAATGCTTTAAAACAAATCCTTGAGTTTGAGCACATTTACTATCATAAGAAAAGATGCTCATACATCCATGTCAGTGGACAAAACAATTAAAACCACATTATACATGAGATAATGCCCAAACATAGCTTATCTACATAATGTAAAATTATTATGAATGACAAAATGACAGATGACAGATAACAGAGGCAGACTAAACCATGAAGTAGAGCGATAGAGTCTGTTCTTTTCTGATATCAGGACGCTTTGGTGGCATTAACAAGGTTACACCACACTTAATTACTAAAGTTTAAAGACGGAAGGCTTTTATACGTTTTGCGTCCTCATAACTCAATGGTGTGAAAGCAAGCAACCATAAGAGGAGGTATACAGAATATAAACATAAGCCTAGCCTAAAACAGTACTTGGAGTTAGTTACACTTCAAAATAGTATGATAATAAAACCATTTAAAATAAAATAAAAATTCAACCAGGTATATATTTGAGGGCCTAATTATAATAATAATAATAATAATAATAATAATAATAAACATACATAATTGTTTATGTGCTAATGATCAATTATATGATATATACAGTATAGTAATATTCAGCACATTATACTGCTACCTCCAAATATTGCCACTACTTGCGTGTGCTATTTAGGAGGAGGTTGCCTAGGTAGGCAGCATTTTATGTTCCCGAAATAAAGACTGTTCCAGCACAGGGACAGCTGCCTCCCTAGTCTCCTAATTTTAGAGAAGTCTGAAGGCACCGTCATGTGCATTGTTCACTGTGGAGCTAATGTCATAACTCTGTACACTGGACAAAGTTCCCGAAAGAGCTAAATAAATAAATAAATAAAAGTAATGATTTAATATCTTATTGCAGTCATGTCATAAACTATCAGACAGGATTAGGCAGTTGTGAAGTGGAAATGGAATATCAGCACAAGCTTCTGTGTTATTAGAGTTGGACAGGATGTTTAATTGCTTGGTTTCGAGTGACTGCGTGCGAGTTATGATGCTGATCAGTTTAGGAGAGGAGAGACATCATGCCAGGACACACACAGCTCAAATCCAACTCGAGCCGCTGGCATTCAGAGTGTGTGAGACTGTGCACACTGAGCCAAATCCCAATCCCCACCAAGCTGCGCAGGTGTTCCTGTGTGTGTGTGTGTATGTGTGTGTGTGTGTGTACATAAAGAGAGAGAGGTGATGAAATGCTGGAGTGATCACATTATTCAAATGGTGAGATAAAAAAGGAATACAAACCAGGAGAGAGTGTGTGTGCACGCGTGTGTGTGACAGAAGAGATCCAGACAGGCAAAGAGAAAGGTAATGAAGTGATGTCACTAGGCAGACAGTGGGGCAACGCTAATGTATATGAAAAAATATAAACACAGCAAAGCGCACACACACACAGGCCTTCTAACACAAGTTGTTAATGCTTACAGAAGATTTGAAAATGTTTGTAACTTTTCTGTCATAGAACAGGCGGTGAAACAGTTCGGCTCCAACACTCAGATGCTGCTGGTTTGGAATTGAGAACTGAAGATGTCGGGGCTTTGGGGTGTGTTTAGATTTGGCATCCAAAAGTTACGTCAATATTTACGCAGGGAACGTTACACGTATTCGGAGATGGGCCATGCAGCTGCTTAAATTGATCATACTTCCAAATACTTACATTCTCATTCGCTTGCGTTTTCCATGCTAAATAATATCTTTGATCCTCCATTCATCAACATTTGGGGTCTCAAACTTGTTAGTCAGCACCAGCAAACACCGATTCCTCTTCTTCTTCCTCATCTTCCTTTCTTCATCTTCATCATCCTTCTGATGCTTCCTTCCAGATTCATGCTGCCACTTGTAAAAGAAACATGAAACCCAGAAGGCACTCTCTAGAGGTTCGCCTGCTCTGGGCTACCGTCACGACGCAACATGAAGGCTCAGTGGAAGTGGACCACTGAGTATATTTATATGTAGATATAAAGGGCTCAATCCAAGCTTACAGAAACACAATGCTCAAGAAGTACAAATAATTATACACTAATGAACACAAATCTATGAATTTCATATGCATATTAAGGAACATATGTTCCATTTCTGCTAACAGATACCCTCAAAATCCTACATAGTGGACATTTAATATAATACACTATTATACCAATCTTATAAAAGTGCCACGAGAAACTTCTGCTATTTTGCTTTGTCAAGGTGATTAAATAATGCTAATGTTTTTGTTGATAGGACGCACACACCTGTAAAGAAAACACACATGCTTTGGAGAAGCTGACCAAGCGCACATCTGCTATGCTTAGTTAACGTCATCCATAAAAAATACTGATGAAGCCATTATTTCATCTTCCTGCCAACAATTCAAACAATTCATGTCATCTGACTGAATACCATAAAAAAAAAAGAATAATTGGAACAGGACTGAAGGGTTGTTTGCCACATAAATTTTTGAAAAACAGCAATATTTTTATTGGAACTATGAATCAGTGGTTTGAGCAAGGCACAAATTAATACTAACACGTTTCCTTTGATTAGCTGTCATATAAAACATATTAAAGATGCAGGTTTTGTGACATCAGTTTTCCTTTTTTCCTCTGAAGTCCAAGTGGATGCCTGAGCACATGAATGGCTTTTAGTTAATAACTCAGATGAAGGAAAGGCATATTGTACATTTTAAACTCAGTGTTACAGGTGTATTGCTATAAACCTGAGGGACGGCCAGGGTCAGTGGGACGGAACACTGCTCAGTAGTGAACGGATCAGGAGGGTGAAAGTCGCTGGAGAACTGTTGGTCGTTTTCAGACATAATTGGATTCTTTATTCGGGTCATGGTTTTAATGGGATATGAAGATGGAGATATCAGGTCTATGATTCAGCTCTCACTTCTTGCTGACCCAAGAAAGTTTTCCCAGCAGTGCAGGCTGTTTAAACTCCTACACAAAGAAATAAATGAGGACACAAACAAAGAGACTGAGAGACACAAAGACAGAATGAACACTTGAGGTGAGGCCTCCTACTCCACAGATCTCAGTGCACAGAGTTCACATGAAAGCAGATGGTATCTGTATTGCTTTCCCAACTTTAATTTAACCTGTTTCCAAATGCGAAATGGTTGTGCCCCATCTCATGACCGCTACCAAACTGCAGGGGGTGAGGGTTAACCCAAGCCACTAGTCACGATTGCTCTTTTTTCTGTCCCATTATGTAGGGTTCAAACTGGTGCTCACCGCCACCATTAATGTAAAGCCTGCATCACCAAGCACTCAACATCAGGGTCTGACTCAACACCAGTCACAATTATTATCTGTGGGACCAATTAGAGTGAACAGTGGATGAAACAAAATCAAAGCCAACAAAAGAAAAAATGTATATTCAAATAAACTTTAAAAACTGTCATTAATTTAACTTGTGATGGTGCTGCAGTAGATGATTTCACCATGGTATAGCAATTGTGTTTGTTGGACTGACTAAATAACTGCGGAAAACTGTGAAGTCACTTGTCTCTGACTGATACCCAGGGGGCCACACCTCCTCCACCGATACCCAGGGGGCCACACCTCCTCCACCGATACCCAGGGGGCCACACCTCCTCCACTGGGACTGATACACAGTGGCCACACCTCCTTTATTGATACAGAGGCCACACCTCCTTTATTGATACAGAGGCCACACCTCCTTCCCGGAGACGGACGCACCGAGGCCACACCTCCTTCCCGGAGACGGACGCACCGAGGCCACA
>JAQQZU010000023.1:11682860-11712131 GCA_030068025.1 Parauchenoglanis punctatus | reverse complement strand
TGGGCCAGAAATATGTTAAATCAGCAGAAATATATTAGACAACTCACAAAAAAATTTTTTTGTAACCCAGTGTTATACATCAGTTTTGCATTTCTTTGCAACTACTGCTGGGTGTGATTAAGGAATTGATCAAACACAGACTCCTCCACTCCTGTTTAAATACTGGCTTTTATTTATTTATTAGTAGTAAACATTATGTAAGGTGTTACTAGAGAAGTAGCAAGAAGGAGCATGTGCTCGGGGAGTGTACATGATTTTGGCCATGAGGTTTAATTGTCTACATTTATCAAACTAGCGAGGTGTGATAGAGGGCTATAAAGAGGAGGGAGTGAGGGACTGGACTCGGTGCAGCTCAGTTACTTCCCCACTTTGTCGTTCTTATTGCCACAATGCCACAGACATCAGTGAAGGCGCCGCAGTTTGGTTTTGCTCCAGTGAGCTACAGAAGGACGGCGAGGTGGCTTCATTTATCAGAGCTCAGTTACAACACCCACCAGGAGACAGGAGAGTGCACCATAGCTGAAGGAAGACTTTATCCAGACTAACACTGTCCATACTAAATCAAAGGGAAGTAGGTGTGTATGTATTCATTCGGCAGTAACATTACAAGCCATAGATGTGTGCACTACTGAAGCCACTGCTCTGGGTGCCAATATTTAAAGGTTAACACTAACACTTGTGTGGTGGATTGGGAAAACCAATTGGACATTTCTATGGCTGACTTCTGGTAAATAAAAAAAAGACAGAATTGTTGGGGATTTTTTTATAGCGTACCTCAGCTTGAAGAAACGCTAAATATACTTCACCAAAACCATATAGATATATTATTATTTACTTTCTAATCTTGATTTGGCCTTCTGCAAAGACAGTGTTAAGATGAGAAAAGATAACACAGCACTTTACTGATCCCCAGGCAGGGAAATTTAGCTTGTTGGTTAAGGAGCCAGTTTAAAATCTGTGGTGGTAAAAACAGTCATTCATTCTATCTGTCAGGCTTTGAGTTAACCATTGAATGAAATGGAAATAAGCCTTGTAATCAGATCCCAGCTCTCAGTATGTCCTAAATGTTGCTGTGCTGCAATTTTCTCTTTTTTCACCTTTGGGGAAACCAGACTTTAAAATATTATAACCATACTAGTAGTTAGGCTACCTACAACCTGAAGTGATGAGTTTTAAAGCGATAAGATAAAACTTTTAGCATGCATTTGGTGTTTCAGGAAATGGGACTACGGTTGCATTTTGTAGGAATTGTTTGTGAATCTTTTTATATTTCATCCATCTAAAGCTTGGAGTGGAAGCAGCAGAATGTGTGTAGAATGAGCTCGTCATTTATCTGGGTCTATGGAAAAGACAAAAGGATATAATCTCAGCTAGCTTTCAATCTTTTGGTTTCATTGATACTGTTTTACTCTGCGTGCTTTTTTTTCCATATCAGACCGCTGATAAAGCGAGTATCCAGCGACTGACTGAGAGCTTTGTGGTCAAACTCCAGGCTGACTTTCCTTCCACTGTCAGCACTGTGTACAGGTAGTTACGACTCGCCTTGACCAAACCTAACCATTTCTATTAGGCTTCACATGCATGTACTGTTTGTTCTTTGATTGCACAACCATGTGAGAGAATATTTCATTTTGGCCATTGGTTTCTTTCTAGAACAAGTGAGAAGCTGCACACAGTGTGTCCTCCTCAGAGCTCCAGCACAGAACCTGCTGCTAAGTGCCTTCTCTGCCTCTGTGCTCTCGACACCAAAGCAGGCCAGTTGCAGCACTAACCTTGTTTTCACACAGTCGATATTTTTATCACCTCACAAACCTATATTAGGTGTTCCTGTTTTCACATGCGTGATCTTTATTTCCTTTTGATCACCCTATGGTCAGAACAGTTCATATCTGCAGCATTTTATTACATTTTTTTCTATATAATTGGCTTCACATGCACTGGGGGTCACATGGTGATTTAAAGTTAAGTAGTTTGCTCATTAGCACATTATAGCCTGTAATAAATGTGATCATATGAACCCTTAGTTCACTACCATTTGTGATGTTTTTCCAAGCATCATTTTATATATATATATATATATATGTAGGTAGACAGATAAAAAAGCCATCATTTTAAAGAGTGGAAAAATGAGGTGTTCCGAGTCCCACTTTCTATCATTCCTATTGATATTCCCCACAACTTTATTCTTTAAGTTGGTTCCACCCACCTCACACTGTTTCCTGTCTCTATAGGGCATGTGTCCACCAGATGAGTTTTTGTGCTGGCAGTGCCCACAACCTCATTTACTCAAGCGCTTATGTTGTTGCTAGGTTACAAAAAACACTTAGCAGTTCCACATGACATTCATAATGAAGAAAAGTCTATATTTACTTTAGAAAGTAAATATTATTTACTTTAGCTAAAACGAAGGAAAGAAATTGTGTTGATTTCAAATCATGATCATGGCAACCCTTCAGTGTTAGATTATAAATAACTGGTTTGTTGACAGTGCTGCTATTGTAAGTTCCACCCCTTCTTGATTTTGATTGGTCGGTGAGAGAGAAGTGACCGTGACCAGCTTGGTGGTGTTCCAAAAGTTCACTAAACTACTTTTAACTGAAAGCACTCTGAGCACAGCGGGATAAAAACTGCAGCGAAGATAAACGCTGCCAACGCAAAAAACGCATTTGGTGGACACGGGTCCTAATTTGCCAGTTTGTCTCACTGCATTATTGCCAGTATGAACAGTGTAACAGACAAACTCGCCCTCTTTTTTTTTTTTTTTTTTTTTTTTTTTAAGTGTAAAGATGATGGTAAGCCATTTCCTAATGCCAGTGCTGTGTGTTTGTAGACGATGCCTCCGCGTTCCGTGCCACCCTGGTGTCGGAGCGGCTGTCCCAGGGTACACTGAAGGAAAAAGGCCAAAGCGATGCGGGCTGTTGTCCGGGACAGAAACAAGTTTGTGGGGATGGAGGTTGCTGCTCCACATCCAGGTGAGTGGAACAACATTTCCTGTTTCATTTCATTTTTGTTTTCATCTCCGGTCATGACAGCAAGGCACGTGTGTGAATATGTTACAGCTTAACACTACACCAGCAGCAATGGAACATGCATCTGATAATGTGAGAGTCATTATCTCGTCAGTCATGCAGTTCTCTGCTATTACTGACTGGTGTAATTACAGAATAGATCGGGCTGGGTGTGGAAGTCACAGCCCGCTCCCTTATCTTTTCTCAGTTTTATTTCTTGAAGGTAGAGAGGTGTGACAGCTGGTTATAAACCAGAAGGAGAGACATGGCTGTTCTTGTTAATGCCACACTCTGTCTTTCTTAAGTCCATAATGCCACAGATGTCAGTGTTTGTATTTTTAGTTTAGTTGTTCGTGTTGTTTATCATGCACTTTTGAATACATCACCCAAACTCACTATTATCAATGATAAATATATGCATGTATAGGCCTGTTAGCAGGACACACATGGGTCATTATTTATCTACTGATCCTGTTGTTCTTTACCCGACTATCAGGGTTCCTGCAGCTGCAGACCTGAAAAGTCTCCTGTGTTACAGCTGCAGACTGACTATTAAAGACATGGTGAGTATACCTCAGCTATATACTGACAGAGCTTTTAATTAAACAGAAAAAGTCTGATTCTCCCCAGTCCTGTTCCTGAAACATCATGTTAATGTTTCACATCTGCATACCTAATGTTATAATACAGGATTGTTAGTGAGATAATGCATAATTAAAAACCATTTCACACAAGAATTCATTTCAAGGAAATGCTGTGTAAAATGGCAAAACAAAATGTACATCATACGTCAGCCTTACATTGAATGAAGATAATATATATATGACAAAACACTGCTCAACCATCTGCTGAACTTGCTGACTTGAGAGTCCGTATTCAAAACCACATACAAATGTGACTTAAGTTGAAATGTCAGATTTCCTTTTCTGCCCTTGTTGTTCAGACTGCAGAGAATCCTTCCTGCTCAAATTAGATATGCAAAACATTTATTTCAGCTGCTTGTGTTAACAACTGTTAAGTAAACAGATTTAGGAAACACATCCCGGACACCCATTTTAAGCAGAAAGACTCATCCACACCTCTAATGTGTTTGTTTTATAGACAACGGTGGACACCCTGCCACCATATATAACATCTGAGGCAGAGACACGCCAGAGGAGGTGAATAAAGCTTAAATAATGTTCATTTGTGTTTAATAAATTGACATTCATCTGCTCAGTATGATGATGGCGAGGTGGGATCTCTTGTATTACTTTATAGGACTGCGATGAAGAAAGAAATCGGTGAGTTCCTATTAGAGGATGCAGATGACGATTAGCGGGCCATTGTTTTTTTTTTTTATTGGATCAGCCAAGTGATGGTCATGTTTCACTGACACAGGAAACATTTGGCGTTTTTACTGCACAGATGGCTTTATACAAGTATTTTGTTTAACCACAGATCAACTTCCATGTTATCAATTTTATTTTGTTCAAGTGAATAAAATGCAAACCCAGTTCTTCTGTGAAAGCAGTTATTTTGAAAGTACATGATGTTTTATTGATCACTTTTTATTATGGCAATAAATTTCAGCAATTTTACAGCATGTACTGCCACTGAATGCTTTATGAAGGGTAAAAGAAGGCAGGAATCATTATGGAGATGTGCATCACTGAATTTAATTATATATGTGGTAAATTTGAGAAAAAAAAAAAGGTCTGTCACCATGAATTTTTAATAATCACATTTTGAAAGTAGAAAATTATGAAAATATGAATAAATATAAAGAGGAAAGATCTTTTAAAAGACAGTTAACCTGTATAGTAAACCCTCCAGCCATCATTGATTAGTTAGTTGGCACAATTGTAGCTAAATGGCAGTTAAGACAAGTGAAAGAAAATGAGATGTACAAATACACTCTTCATAAAACATCACGGTCATGTAAGATGGTAGTTTAGCAAACAGCAATTTTATCTAAAGTGTCATTTCCTTTGAAACACGAAAGCTATAAAGGAACATTTTGGTGCGACATAAATCCCCCTCTTACCCCAGTAGTCAGTCAGCTGAGACATGTTTGATGTTTCATTCTTTAGTTTTTGCACTGGATCAATGAGGCCAAGTATCTAACAAGTAATGACAATCTTGTCTTACCCAAATGTTTTTCCTGTGAATGTCTCTCCAGTTGTGGTTTAAAACACCCTGTGATGTACTGAAACCTATGAACATGAAGACGCCCAGGAGGAGGATGATCATTCCAAGTTGATTTGTGTAGTAACAGTAACTAACAGTAACAGTAGCTAACAGTAAGGAAAAACGTTTACTACTTGTTAGCTACATCAATGTTGGAGCTACAATGCAAAATTAAAGAGGCAAATGTTTGACACAAAACATGTGATTGACACTTTGGGGAAGGGGAACACTACATTTTTTTGATGAACCAGTCCTTTAAAGTAACAGCCATTTTTTTTCTGCATCAACTTCCAAGTCTCGACTTACCCTAATTTTCCCTTTTTCCCAAAATAACCATTTTAAACATGCCTTCCTGTGTGAAACATTCCATATGTAAACAGTTTTAGGTTAATTTTCATTATAACAGGAGTACATTACAATAGTGTTTGTGTCTCTGAAGGACAGAATTGGCACTAGCTATAAGGTCACATTCACTCAGTAAGGCTGTTCGGGCCTAAAGTGTAGTCTGAAATGTTTCCAAAACCTCAGCCCCAATGCACAGAAATCTACAACCCACCAGCTAGTGTCAGTTTCAGAGCCCAGTTTCCTCTTTGTCTCATGCACACTGTCAACACAGCTCAGCAGCGTTAGGAATAAAATTGCTATGGACTCCGTGCTCATTAAACATTGCTACAGCTGTTGAATGACTTTGCAAAGTCACAGCTGAGAATTCACCCTGAGGCGCCGCTCGACCAGCAGGGTCCTAAAAGGCTTTACAGACCTGCACAAGCGATGCTGCTAAAAGGCCGTTTAGTCAGAAAAGTGGAAGCCTAGTCGTCGTCCTTCTCCCTGGTCCATTTGATCATAGTCTCTGGTGATCGGTAGAGGAAGATGAGTTTGGAGTAGAGCTCTTCCTCTAGCTCCAGTTCGCCCGTCTCGCGCACCAGGAAGATATCCGTGCACAATTTGAGGATGCGATTGACGCATGGAAGCTCCTCGAACATGATGGAGTGAGAGATCTCACTGAAGAAACCACGCACAAACTTACCGATTACCAGCACCACAGATACGTACAGTCCCATGATCCTGCAGCAGGGGAACAAGAACAGTTAAGTCCTGACTATAAAAGAGACTGAAAATGAGAACATGAATAATACTGTATAATTGTGTTTCCACTGCTGGAACCTGTTCAGGAACTTTAGGCACATTTCTGGGGTCTTAGTTTGAACCAGTACGGAACACTGACTGTTGAAGCACATCACTGAAGCGGGTTTGTATCAGAAGTGGCTTGGCATTGCCATGGAAGACTGTAACGTTGTCAATTTAAAAGATAGCCTATATTTTAAATATATTATTTTAGTGGGAAGACAGGAAAGTTCTGGTTACTACCTTTAATGAATTATTATGTAAAGTATGTTGGTCAAACTATTCCTCCAGTTCTCAATATAAGATCAGGGTGATTTCATGAAGCTTTGTGAACAAGACTAGCTGAATGCAGTGGTTCTTTAGTCCCGGAGTGCCACACTGCTGCACATTTTGGCATTTCTCCAAATCCAGAACTCCTGATTCATCTCCACTGCTAATTCTTTACTCATAAACTCTGCAGTACCATGTTTCTCCAGGGCTGGAATTAATGAAGAGTGCCTTAAGACAGCTTTCTGTGGTGGTGTACTTCACAGAAAACTAGTGCTCCTTACCCGTATCCAGCCAGGAAGCCCAGACTGGGCGGGCTCACTTTGTCATTAAAGATGACCATGGGTAAAACATCATAGACGTTTTCAGAACGTCCTGCAATCCTGATGTTCCACCACTCCTGAGCTCCAGTGCTGTTCAGGGAGCCATCCCTCATTAGAGAGAGTGTCACATCCTGATAGCCCTCCTCTCCTCCTAGCACAAAATAGCAGCAGTACAGCATCACCATAATGCATAGCTAAGAATAGTAACATTACTTTCTCACGATACTGTCACAATAGCAACAGTCATCAATATGCCATCAATCCTCTATTTTATTTACAATGATTTCACTGACTCATCCATCTGTCATTCTATCCATTTTACTATGTATACACACTTTAGCTATCTAAAAAGCATCCATTCATCTACCCATCCACCAAACATCCATCCATCAAACCATCCGTCAATCTTTCCAGCCATCCAAACACACTTTATCTATCCTAAAAACAATTATATCTAATAAAACAATTATCCACACATTTATCCTTTTGTCTAAGCATAATTTATCTATCTAAAAAGTATTCATCCATCTACCAATTGACAAATCCATCATACTTTCTTTCCATCCATCCATCCATCCTTGCTATATAAAAACATTTATCCACAAATTCATCCATCTATCTAATCTTACTATTTAAAAAGCATCTGTTCATTTACCATACCATCTTTCCATCCTGTCACTTTATCTAAAAAGCATTCATCCATACATCCAGCCATACATACAATACAGCCATACTTCTATTTCATATGTAAAAAAACATCTACCTAAAAACAACAAAACTGATCTCATCCTCTTTTGTTCATCATTTCTTCAGCAGTGTTGGTATTTTTACTATTGCTTTTGTCTTTCTGAAAGCACAATAAACTTACCCACATACAGCTGACTGACAGGCTTGGCCTCAGCTCCGTTCGGGGCTCTAATGTAGTTGGGGAACATGTGGGGCACTTCACTAACAGGGGAGAGACAAAGAACCATATAATGTACAAAAAATACTGCGAGAACAAATACAAACATGTAGCTGACTAATCATTCGGCCAACACTTACACTGGCTCAGTGCGATTCCCCAGCAGCAGAAAGGCTAGGTTTGCTCTCACAGGGTCTCCAGGTTCCAAGCTAATGGAATGCTTGTCATAAGTGTTTTCCACTGTTCCACCCTTCCCCAAGTCCCTTTAACACACAAAGGCAGACACAAAGTCAAATAACTGTATATAACCTGAAGCCTCTATGCTGTAGGGAAGCTATAGCGCTCTCTGTGACCTCTGAAAGTTCCAGGCCAGCCTCAGTGTAATGTCTGCCGTGCTGTTCAGCAGCTCTCTAATCACTTCCTGTCTGCTGGGAGGGCTGATTCTCCACACTGAACCTGAACTGCCATCAACGTTGGCTGTTACGATGTCTTCGTAGCTGTACAGCGTTATGAACTGCATGGCCACCTGTGCGAAACACATGAGTTGGATTATTATTAAATTATTAAAGTCATCAATCATGACTGTGTAACACAGAGGACAGAGGAATTACAACACTCACTGCGTTGTTTCCAAACTGCTCTGTGAGGCGGTCATAATCCTTTTCAGTGAATGGCTGTATGGACTGCTGCTGCACACTCATGGTAAACAGGGGCTGGAGAGATAGGCAGATATTTCAGTTTACTTAATGGATAGTTAACACCCAAAAATCCAGAACCAATATCATCCAACAAACCCAAGAGCAAAGTTAGTGCGCACTTCAACAATGCTCTTCCCCTTCACACTGGTTCATTTGGTAAACATGTTTACATTAACTGTGTACAGATGCTGGTGTTAGTTGCAGAACGCTGGTGTATTGTTAAACATAAGGGTTTATGTAATATTACATTTTATTTATTGGAAAAAGTTGCTGTGTAAATAAATGTCAGGGTTTGTTTGCTGGAGAAAATAGGAGGAAGTGTTGATAAATGTTAGGGTGTGTTTATCGGAGAATGTTAGGTGTGCTGATAAATCTAAGCGTTTGTTTGTGGAAGAACGTGGTGGTCCTCATTAGTGAGCATTAGAGTTTGTCTGCTGAAAAACTTTGGCGAGTTTTGGTAGGTGTCAGGGTTTTAGTGTTCGATAAACTTGAATGAATTCCTGTTAAAGACGTTTTGATTTCATTACCTCATAACCGCCCAACTTGAATGTCACAGTTACATCCACGGGATGATTGACCACACCCACAACTGATCTGACCAAGGAGATGAAGAGTAGTGGGAACCAGATGATGCAGATCAGGAAAAAGATGATGAGCCCACCCATTCCATACTTGACGATCTTCTTCTTTTTCTGGCCTTTTGGTTGAGGATATTTCTGGAAAGAAAGTACAATTATATAACTATAATTTGATTTGATAATCTGTCTCCAGTAAAGACGCATTTTATAATATAGCCTGCTCCTATAAATCCAGTTTTAAAATAAGAAGTTAAGTAGCTATTGGCTTGAGCCCGCCACTTAAACCAGAAAAAACAGACTTGTACAGCTATGTTTATTGTTGGATCAAGCCTAAGAGCCAAAGATAGTGAAAAAATGGCACTAACAGTTTTAGTTGCGACTTCCTCTGTTTTTGCTGTAACTTAGCTACACATGTTTTGGTCAAATGGTACAATCTTACACTTGCACAGACAAACACATGAAGTAAGCCTTCATGTTGCTGTAAGCTCTAACACCATAATTCAGTGAAAGCTGCTAGGATTTGCAGAACTATAATCAAAAGACCAACGTTGATGTGCCTCCATACCTTCTCAGTCTCCCGACTGCACTTTATGATGAAGATGTTGGCGTAAATGTCCTCCACACACATCCAGTTAGAGAGAGAGAGAGTGGTGTCGGTCCAGACCCAGTCCATTACAGCCCGAAGCTCCACTAGGAACGGAACCAAGCGGAACCTGGGAGCAACATGGAGCAACACAGAGGCATACGCTATAAATATTTTAGCAAAGTGTCTGAATAATATTTAAGGCAGTAATTGTGAAGAAAGAGGAAATGTGTTACTTCTTGTTGCAGCATTTCTAAATAATATACATAGTCTTTTATCGCCATTTTTTATTATTGACTTTAAAACCTAATTACAGACTAATTATCTTTAGTCAACATGTCATATCATGTCATACCATATCACATAATGAGGGTCAAGGTTATCTTTTTTATCTGCCCAAATAAATTTCTGGCCATGACGCATTTGCCCCAAATCTAATTATGCTACTTTGATGTAGGCTCTGAAGACGGCATGCTCTGACTGCCTGTTAGGAACATGTGCTGAAAGACTAGCTGAACATTACCAGGACAGCTGCAAATGCTGTTTAAGCTCTGTTTAAGCTCTACAACTCTTTGACAGGTGGAAAAAATACGGTTACAATTATGCAAAGTCTCACCCTTGGAAGAGGAAGAGGTTGAGGTGGTTGTACTTCTTGGTGAGGAAGTTTCCAAGGATGCGAGTGGGGTAGCCACAGCGGATCTGATATGCAGACAGAGTGAAGTAGATGCACTTGACAAAGTACCAGAGCTGGGCCACAAAATTCTGGCTGAACATCCTGCACAGATGAAGAGGAAAGAGAAGTAGATTCTTTCTTTTTCAAGTTTAGCAAATTCTGAAGAGTAAAATTTGCATTAAAGAGAAAATACAGTGTTTCCTCTGAGGCGTTCTTTTTCAAATATTAAGTGCTTCATTTCATCCTGTTTACATTTATACATTTAAATAGCTTCTTTCTTCACTTTGGGACTGATTTGAAAAGAAAATCCCATTAGATCACACAAGTTCTCCTGAAATGTTTTCATCAAATTTTACCCTTGATCATTTTCTCTGAGCAATCGAACCACCCTCACTTGGATTTATAAAGTAATAAACTTACTCTTAGATAAGAATAAGAGAAAACCTTTTTTGGTTTCATTTATGACATTAACATTAATTAAACATGTAAACAAAAACAGACAGACAAATTCGGGCCTAATCTCTGTCCTATTTGTCTTAATAAACACTTATAAATGAGCTCTTTCTAAAATCTCTGATATCACAGATATTTGTGACCCAAATGTTGTGTTTTCACGTGCCATTTGGGTGCACAGTTATCTTCTATTTTAGATTATTTGAATCCCTAGCACTTTCACTTATATCAATCACTGCATACTAACATGCAGCAAAGATATAAAGTTATAAGTTATAGGTAAACACCTTACACACCTCTCAGTGACCGCAGGCAGGATGAAGAACATCCAGATGTGGATGCCCAGCACTAGGATGACCTGGAAGATGAGTTTTCCGAGCACGGCCTTGCGCAGGTAGAGAGCACGGTCGATCACCATGGTGCTGAACTGGATGAGGAGCATGACGAGGAACGCTTCAGGCACCTGGTCATCTGAAAGTGTGGTGGCGATGTCTGCAGCAGCCGAATGTTTCTGGGACAGAAATCACATACATCATTGCTTGTTTTGTTTTTTTTAAACAGATTTTTTTTTTAAACAGATAAACAGTAATTGAAACCTGTAAATTGTTTGTGAACCACTGAACCATCTGGGCTCTATGTTCTCAGGGCAAAAAAAAGTGATAAAATATTTCTCTTATGAAAAGTAATTCCCATCAGTATTAAGAAAATTCCTATTAGGGGTTGGTGATATATTTATACTGCAGCACATCAATATTGTAATAAATTACACTTTACAATAGAATTTTTGAGAGTATTCTGGACATCGTTAGCACTTTTAGACGAGATCTGTGCGATTCCCGATACATTATCATCAGCACAGTCCTTGCATTAAGTGGAGCCAATAAAAACCAGCAAAGAAGACAAATATGCTATTTTATCCAATGACATGCTGATACTGTTTTAACAAATCGTGTCACTCAGATTCAATACTCACTAAGCACTTTAATGGGAACACCAGTACACCAGCTCAGTCATGCTGTTATCCAGTCAGCCAATCACAGGGCAGCGGCTCAGTGCATAAAATCATGCAGATACAGGTGAAATTGGAAACGGACACTTGAAAAGTCTTTTTCCATTTTTCACCTATTCGGTTTCAGTGAGCCTGTGCTCACCAAAGCCTCAGACCCCCCTGTTCTTGGCTGACAGGAAGAGAACCTACCCGTTCTGCGATGCTTTTCAGCTCACTACGGCTGTACAGTGTGGTTATTTGAGTTACGTAGCCTTCCTGTCAGTTTGAACCAATCTGGCCAACATGTTTCCATCCACGGAGCGGTCACCCACGCAATGATTTTTGCTTTTCACACAATTCTGTGTAACCTCTAGAGACTGTTGTGCGTGAAAATCCCAATCAGCAGTTTTTGAAATACTAAAAGCAGCCCCTGTGACACCAATAACCATGCCACAAAAGTCAAAGTCACCAAAATCACAATTTTCCCCCATTCTGATGTTTCATGTGAACAGTAACTGAAGCTCTTGATCTGTATCCACATGATTTTACATAATGTGCTGCTGCCGCATGATTGGCTGGATAATTGCATGAATGAGTGAGTGTACAGGTGTTCCTATTAAAGTGATCAGTAAGCATAAAGTAAATACATTCATACTCACTCCAAAAGCCCAGAAGCCAAACACAATGACGATGAAGTCTACGACATCAGTGAGGAACATCAGAGCGTAGACATCAGTGGCTGCTCGGTACTCAGTATGCAGGATGTTATGGATGAAAGTCTGTGCTGGCTTATAAGTATTCCTCACTCTGAAAGAAAATGGAAGAAAGGAGAAAGAAAGAGAGAGGGAAGTGGAGAACACTGTATTCATAAGGGGTTTACATTTTTAAACATCCAGTTGTTTAAAGCGGCATATTAACTGGGCCAATCAATACAGAGTAAATGAACAAGAGCTTTACTTACACACAGATGAAAAAGGCTTTGAGTTTTTCTCCAAAAGCCTTTAGCTTTTTGCTGGCTTCTTTTCTGCGCTGGCCCTTGGCCTTCTTCTTCTTCTTGGTTTCTTTTGCTGTGGCATCTGGGATAGACAAAAGACTACATTATATTTCTTATGAAGTAACACATTCAACTTCAAAGTGTGTTAAAACAACAAAGCAGCCGAGAATTACAAGTACACTGTTTTCCCTTTACCTCAAATGTAGTCAGTGAGGTTTCTGAATTTTTCTCCTTTAGATTACCTTTGTCTGAGCTTTTCTTTTTGCGTAAGCGCAGAAGACCGCCTTTTTTTTTGGGCTCTTCGGGTTCAGGTGTTATTTCTGCATTTTGGGTCTCCTCAGGCTCAGTCTGGGTTTCTGACTTTATGTCTGTTTGAGTCTCAGCCTCATCAGGCTCAGCAGATTTGTCCTCCATCACCTCTTCAGCTCTTTTCTTCTTCTCCTCTGTGCCCTTCTCCTCCAGAGGCCCCTCCTGGTCCCACAGTCCATAGCGCTGATAGGGAAAGACCCAGACACTATGAACCAACATGGTCACCCAAATACAAGACTATACAGTTCCAGAGATGAGAGATACACATCCCGTGTGGGACAGTGAAAGGGTGTGGATTACCTGGAGCAGAGAGCGGTGGAAGAAAAGGGCCAATAGCTGTAACAGGTCATAACGGATGTAGTTGTCGATTTTCTCCAGGCCGAGGATCCGTGGAGGAAAATAGGGCTTGTTCTCATATAGCGTCATCTCGGTTTTACTGTTCCAAGGGAAAAAGCCAAACTGGAACAGGTACTTGACCACTACCATGACCTTAGAAAAAGAAGGACAGTCAAAAATATGCCTTATTTATTCACATCCAGTGCAAAAAAATGTACTATATGCTAAGATGTTCTAAATCAAAGGAAAATGATGGGCTGAAAAATCACCCTTTCTTTACAACAAAGGAGTTTGTGGGATTGAAGGATCTTCTAACCAGTGAATAAAACCTCAGAAGATTGTAACATTATTCATTACACAGAAACTGGTTAATTTATTGACTCAGTACTATTAGTATTATTTAATGACCTCTGAGGATTGACTTTACATATAGAATACGTGGATGATTTGAGAGTTGAGTCCAGGCTGGCCAAAAACAACCCTCTACTGATTGTGCTGATGAAACATTTTCATATCTACTGATCTGTTTACAACATAGCACAGTGCAGCACAATATAGACTGATCCATTGTGTGCTCCCCACCTCTGTGTAAACTATGGCAGTCATCCAGAACCTCTTAGAGGGCCGCGGTACCGACAGCATAGCCCACAAGAAGACGAGGACGGGCAGCACCAGTGATATGACGGAGGCCGTGACCACATTATTCAGTACAATGATGAAGTAGCACACGAGCTCAGAGTGCGCAGCCACGACATTACACAGTGCAAACATGAGTTTAAGCACCCGGGTCTGGGAGGCGTAAAACTCTCGACTCTGTACTAGCTCCTCGATAGCATAGGGCCTGTAACAGAACAAACACAGCTCATAAATATGCATATAAATCTGTATTTTTAGTTTATGGTTTTTAATTTTCTTCGTGGTTTAAAACACTGCTATTGCACTCTACTAGACCTCTAGCAGGGATAGACAACAACTTAAACTTAACTTATTCTGTAAGTTAAAAAGAATTGTGCAAAAATAAGATAATTAGTTCTCAAAAGTAGTGGGTTTTGTCATTACAGCTGAAAATTGCTATTTTTTATTTTTCTGTAGTGTTTAAAGTGTCTGTGTGGGGGTGTGCTCCGAGTGCTACCTGTCTTTGAGCAGTTCACTGGCTGTTCTGGATTTCCGTTGGTGTCGTAGGAAGTGTGCTTCTGACTCTAGCTCTATAGTGGGCTGGGAGCACAGCGTCATGCTGCTGTGGGCTCGTGGCTCCTCAAGGGTGTCATCTAGCTCATCAGCACTAGAAGGTCAGACAACATCCAATTTGACTGCACTTTTGACAACATGGCAAAGTGTATAATAAAAAAAACAATGTGCAGGTTTTGCTTGCTATATTATACACACACACATACACATATACATACAGGTCAACTCTTTTTCTCTTTTCACTATACACTATACTATAGCGATGAATGCATAACAGTTTGGTAATGGCAGAGTGTCAATGGCTTGATGCAGTTACTGCAAGCAAGGGATATGAACCAAATCTTATATAAAGTGTTATTTGCTTTAAGACTTTTATTTAGGTTTCAGAAATGAAAGCTGAAATTCAGATCCATTGTCTCATTCATCTTTTGATCTCAAACCCAAAGGTCTTCAGTGTATAACAAAAACAAAATAATTGGCCCTGCTGTACCAGTACTTTTGGAGGAGACTGCACACACATACACACACACCTGGCAGTATGGCTGATGTTAAGAAGGTCCGTATCAGTCTCATCTAGACACGTGTCCAAAGTGAGGCTTTCGCTTTCCTCATCTGACAGCTGGTCATCTGTGGGTTCGCTTGCAGGGCTCTACACAACACACACACACTAATTCATGCCATAAAGGTAACGTTTTATAAATGGTATGTTCAACCATGACAGTCCACAGTCTTTTCATGACCAATGCACTGTAAGTGTGTGCCCTTATTGCGCCAGTGTATTGTGTTTCCTGTAGCATGATCCAAAAGCATCAAAAGTTACTCCCACTGCATGTGTGTGTGGATGTGATGATCACAAGTGTATTTGTATATTTGTATATACAAGTGTGTAGTATTTGTTCAGGTGCGTAGTGTCTGACCTGGCTGATGTTGTGGATGAGCAGGTAGCGTTCTTCACACAGAACGGTTGATGTGTTCACATACTGCTTGGTGAGCAGGTTGAGCCACAGTGTGATGCTGTCCACCATGGCCAAGAACAGCACCCACAGGAACTTCAGCACGTCCATGATCCGCTGCACTGTGTCACTGCCAGAACCTGCACCAACAGCAGATTTGATGAAAGTTTCATTACTTTATATTAATACTGTTGTAAATTCCAACACAACCTGCAGCACGAACCAACTCTATTATTATTCACAGTAGCAAGACTTAATGTTAAAGTCTCATATTTTCCTTCTTTTCCCTTCTTAAATACTAAGAATAATTGTTTTTATATTTTTTAAGCAGCACAGCTGTACTGGTACTTTTTTAAGCAAACATCAGCAAAGCTAATATCAGGTATGTAACGATACATTATTCATTGATAACGAAATTTATGATGATTTGAATAGATGGAAATAAAAATAAACCGCGATTCAACAGAGGGTGCAAAAAAGTACATTAGTGGGAATACATGTGACGTCACCGGATGCGGAAGTACCACGGCTCTAATGCTGCAAAAACACACACAAAAATTAGATCTAAAATGGGAAAGAGCTCATTTACAAACATTCAGTAAGAAATCTGAAACCTTTTTACAGAGTGCCAAAAGCCAGAGAATAGAGACGCAAATGGAGGTAGCTGTTTTATGTGTGAGAAAAACTTTACTAACTTCTAGATTTTAAAAAAAAAAGGAATATTTTAGTTAATAGGTTAATAGGCTATTATATTTTACAACAACTTTTGCAAATGTTTGCAAATAATTATAGTTGGTTATTTAGATAAATATCTTTAACAAAACGAGTATATTTTTATTTAACAAAAAGAATATTTAAATTGATAAAGAATAGGAAAATAAATGTTGCATATATGTAACTTTGAAAATATGTAAAATTATATATATAAATATTTTTTATTTAAAAAAATTGTGGGAAAAATTGAATTGTGAACGGAACATCATGAATCGAATTTAATCGAATGGTGAGTTGAGTGAATCATTACAATGATCACATGCCTATCATGTGCCTATCATCACATCAAATATCATGTGACATTGTGCATCACAAAAAAATCTTGTTCACAAACATATTATAATGCAACATTCTTATAACATTCCTATCAGTATAACGTTCCTATAGAGTTCGTGTAAGAGAACTTGAGAGGAGCACATCGGAATGAGTCAGTGAGCCACATTTAAATTAAGAATCATCTCAGGCTCATGAATCATGAGTCATACTAAGATTATCACGAAATCTTACAGATTTCCTACTGTTAATTTAGAGGTGAGCACATACCGGATTCCTCTCCTTCTTTCCCCACCTCCTCCTCCTCTTCCTCCTCTTCCTCCTTAGATGTCTTCTCTTCAAACACAAGCTCTGCCTCCTCAGCATCACCTGATTAAAAAAAAAAAAACTCCGCATTTAGCAGATGGCAGTTTTATATACCACTGATATCTATGTTATTTCTCACTTGAATGTGGGCATATAGTGATGCAAAATCTATATAATAAAAGTGCTAAGCATGCAGAAACAGCTTAAATGTATTGGCATAATGCTGACCGGTCACTGATTACTGATTAAATAATCATGTAAGGAACACTTATAGAACACTAAACCTGAAAACACCACCAAAACTCAGTTACCAGAATTTTTTAATCATTTCATATATCTGAATCAATAAAAGAAATGCTTAATTAAAATAAAGAATACAGATCCTATACTGTATTACAGTATATAATATATAATTTGTGCAATGTAATAGTGTGTAATATAATACTGCAATATAATAGTGTTTTTCATGCAGAACTATATTCTATTTAAAAAAAAACAGTTTATGTACAGCAGTTAATGAGATTACTGTGATGCCTTTTGAGTTTATGTGCAGTTTACATGATGCTAATTTGGTGGGTGTTGGGTTTGTTAGCATTATAGCTCCATTGCACAAAAGTAACAAACTGAAGACACTAATCATGTCGTTTCTGCTTGACTACATTTGGTTTAAGAGGGAAAATTCTTTCTTAATATTAAAGCATGAAGGAAGATGGGAGCATTCCTTCATAAGTGTATGATTATGATTATGGTGTGTATGTGTGTGTGGTCTTACCTGAGGCCTGTGAGCCAGTCAGATGTCTCTCTTTCTCCAGTCTCTGTTCTTTCTGTCTCTGCTGCCGCTCTCTTAATACCTGTTTAGCGCTGGTCACCCATGCCTGGTATGCCAACTGTAGCATCAGACACACAAGTTGGTTTTTATGTCTATGTAGGGACCTCCTGTTAATTTCAATGTGCATAACCCTACCCATGACGACCCTAACCCTTACCCAAACCAAACCTTAACCCTGAGTAACCAAACTAAATACAAGACTTTTGGCTATTTCAGTTTTTTAATTGTATTCACATATTTTTGTAAAATTGAGTTTTTCTTTATGGGGACAGGAAAAAATGTCCCCACAAGGAAAAAATAACAGGTTTTTAGCACATTGGAGGAACATTTTGTCCCCACAATGTAATATAAACATGACACACACACACACACACACACCTCACAGAATTATATACAAAAGGAAAGGATCAACTGTACTTAAAATTAACTATTATAATCAACATTAACATATATGTGTGTGTGTGTTACCTGAAATGCAGTCAGTTTTTGATGTTTCTGCTCCTCTTCTACAACATCTTCATCTTCACTGTCTGATTCAAACAGGTAGTAATCCCCAGAATGCAATACTACAAGAGACAGACACACAGACGGATACAAACATTAAGACACACATTTGCAATTTATTTTTTTTAAATCCATATGCATATGAGACAGAGAAAGAAAAAAACAGGAAAAAGTCTGTAAATCTTTGTCTATCTTTGCCCATTTTTTGCCTGAGTGATTGAATGAGTGACTCAGTGAGTGACAGACTAAGTGCCTGACCGAGTGAGTGATAGAAAGGGTGATAATGAGTGCTTCAGAGGGTGTGTGTGTGTGAGTGAATGTGTGAGTGAGTGGGTAAGTGATCGAGTGAGTGAGAGATAAAGTGAGAGAGTAAGGATTTAACTTTAGCTATGGAAAGGCATGTGTATACCAGTTGCGTGATCTATCCAGGGACGGTACCACTCTTTCTTCTTCTTCCTCTCCCTCCTCTCTTCCTGAGACTCTGTGTGAAAAGCATATGGTTTATGGATATGGTTATCTTTATATCCAGTATTCATTCTGCCATGTAGAAGGACCTTTTTAAACAAACTGTACATGGTCACTGCTGAAATATATTGGCTATTAACTTCTATTCTATAAACTTCTATTACATCCAATGCAATTACTCTTAGCTTTAATTCAATGTAAAAGCTGTTGAGGAGGATCTGGATGATGTCACTACAGAATGACCCCACATCTGTAGGCACATTCAGAATGTGCTTTTGCTTGATATAGGAAATCAGTAGCTTGTATAGCACTTCTGACATTACAATCTTCTTAGACTAACACACTTTTTCTAGAGGAGTCTACCAATCTAAGGTATACGCTACAGCATACCAGAACTGAATCAGGTGGGAGTGATGGAAAAGCGTGATTATGCACCTGATGGCTGCTGCTCTCTTTCAGATAGCGTCCGTCCCTCTTTATAGCGCTGCTGCTTGTCACGGATTCGCTTCATCCTGAGGAGACGCATGAATGTGAACAGTGATGGTAGCGTAGTATAATGTAGTGTGTCAAAAGTGGTACAGTGCTTGTATACATTTGTATAGTATTTATTCAAAGGAAATGATTTAAATATCAAAAGGACATGCTGATGGTGAGCATCTACAATGGTGGAGAGTTACAGAAAACACAAATCAAAATAAGACACAAAAAAGAGCATGTGCAGAGGAACAGAAACTTACGAGCTCTTCAACTGTTGAATGGATTTTTTCTCGGTCTGCTGATAAAAACGCACATTCTTTATAATGGTGGCATTGAACAGCTCGAAACCCCTGTACATGCAACACACACACAATCAATATGGTCAGAGTGAGTACAATCACCCAACATAATAAACTGTCCTTTCTTATTGCTGCTAACAATACTAAATATAAGTAAATTGCATTTCTATTATTATTATTGTAATTATTACCTAGTAATTATGATCTACATTTGATTTTTAAAGCTCCTCCTGTTTCTTATAGTCTTTTTTAACATACAATTAAGCACACTGAGATGGACTATGAGTGTGTGAAAGGTTGCTATTATTACTAATACTAATATTAATGGTCAAAGAAAAAAAATGCTTCATCAATGCCAAATTAAGCAATTCAGTGTTTCTACTGTACTAGCCTCTCATCCCCCTCCTCCAGCAGGGGGCGGACTCACCGTGATGCCTGTCGTGCAGACGCCTGCAGATCTGCAGTCACATGCACAAAGTAGAAGCTGAGGAAGACTCTTCTCTGCAGCATGAGGAAGAAGAAGCAGATGCTGTCCCAGATGATGCCTGCCTCCTCAACAGGCAAAGTGCAGTCCTGACCACTCAGCGATGTGGCTGTGGAGACAAACACACACATACACACACACACACAAATACCTGTAACCATTCTGCATCTTTACACCACAAAGGAGCCGGTTCTCAGTAAGCAAAATCAAAATCAGGCAAAAGAAATTCTACTGGTCTGGAATCAAAAAGTGATCTTCAAGTTTTAAGTCACTGTTTTGTTGCTATGGCAACACTGAGCATATTGTGTTATGTAAAACAGAATGTTTTGAAAATAATTGTTAAAAATGAGCAAAATTGTAATCTAAACCATAAATCCGTGGTCCACAAAAAAACCCAACACTTTACTGGTAACTAGTATGTAGTATATTTCCAATGCCAGAAATACAACTTGTACATTTTTTGTTATGTTCATTACATAAAATCCCACACGTTAAATTAATGGTTCGACTCACGGTCATAGTAGCCTTTTACTGTACAGACGAGACTGAAGAGCTGGATCACCCAGCAGAAACGTTCCTGCATCTCAGCCACAAACACACAGGCCAGGATCTGGCAGGACCACACCCACACACACACACCCACACACCCACACACCCACACCCACACCCACACACACACACACACACACACACACACACACACCTTTATTAATGCATGCACGGTATAGCCATGGTTATGACACTGACACTGTTCAGAGCACGCGTGCTGTTCTGCTCACTCACAGACAGTGCATTCTTGGCGATGATGACTCCGACATTGTACATGATGAGGCAGTCCCACATGAGCAGGCGTCTACGGGAGGGTTTGATCATCAGCCGCCTACCATACAGCAGGAAGAAAAAGCAGGCCAGAAGATAGCCCAGACCAAAGACGCTGATCCGCGTGGAGCCTGTCACAAACACGACAGCTAACACAAACCAGAACATGTAGCGGAACACTAGGACCTTCACCATGTCCAGGTAAGATCTGAGAGATGGAAAGAAACAGAGAGCACAAAGAGACACATTTCCAGTTCAGACCATCTGAAATAAAGCTTTGGTATCATTTGATCCAATTTCACCAGTTCTATGTTTGTTCTCTCTGGACACCACACATGGGGGCTTTAAAGATGCAGTTTGTAATTTTGAGAACCCTTTGCCCTAACCGACTCTACATCCTCGGTTTCTTTTTAAGGACAAATCTAGCAATAAGAAAATTTATTCCCCTATATAGCATATGACAGGATCAGAACACAGACACACAGAAATATCAATGCACACTTTTTCCCCACATTCCTTCTTTATTATGAATTCACTAAACATTACTGGTCTTTTTCATTACATTAAAAAGGAATCTGAATTTAAAACATTTAAAATGATAATTGGAAATTAATTTTCGTCCAAATCATCTCTAAACTTTGGGCCACACCTCCCACCGAGTTATTAAATTAGCTCTTGACCAATGAGAAAGCAACGACTTAAAAAAAATACTGCTATTTATGTTCTGTTGCCATTTAAGAGATGCGCCACTGATTAGCTCACCTTTCTAGGTGCTGCGCATTTGTGGGCCAGCATGCTCACCCCATTTATCTCTATAGATTTAGTAGTTGAGCTAGTGATCAAAAGCAGGAAAAGAAACGAGCACTAACTGAGGCCCACTGGTACAGGAATCATACTGCCTGATGCTCAGAAGAGGAACAATGGTTGCACATGTGAACTAGCTTGAAAAAGCTCTACAACCAACAAAAACTTGCTTCTCGGAACCTCTAAATAAACTTTCTTTGTTTGTGGAAATGCATACAATGTATCTACAATGATATATTGCAAATATTGGGAGAAGGAAATGGGAAATTATTTAGTGATGTCTGTATATAATAAATTCATCTGAATCACTGTGACCTTGTTTCCCCACACGAAAGTTGAGGAAATAAAGCAAAACGTGTCTTCCTTTTCCATTGCCAAATTATTTGGACTTTAGGAATTGTTTTGGTTTCAGGACTTCTGTGTGGTCCTCGGGATGTAGTTGGAAATTTGGCATGGAAATTTTGCTGGACCCTGACAACCATTGCTAATGATATTAGCTCTTCTATGTGTGCCTCACTAGTGACATGAAACATACAAATATATCAAATATCGCTGAAAAAAACCCCAAACTGCTCAACTGTATGCTGGATAATTGTTGTCTCTCAATTGCCCACAACATGGCACTAAAAATTCATTAGATAATGCCCTATGGGAACAGGTTTGATGGACTCTTAACATAATTTTGTTTCATGCTATGTTGTTATTAATGTTGTTCTTCCCTTCAACAATCTGTGCCAAAGAGCTGCTCTTGGTGAGCAACTTAAAAAAAATAGCTTTAAAAAGCACATCACTTTTATAATGAACTTTGTGCACCTAAATCTTGTAATATTTCGTAACAGAGAGATTTATCTTAAATCATAGTCATTAGTACTGTTGATTTAAATGAACTGATGATGATGAAATTATTTGTTTTAGCTGGTTAACAATCCCATGCACATAATAAGGGCCCAAAGGATAGGTAATGTTTAATTCTAATCAATGGTACAAATTAATATATTTTACTTCTATTTTTTTTAACTGAACTACAACGTGGAACTATGTTATTACACACATTATAACATATTGATCACTGTTTTTACATACATCACAGTGTGCCTCTATAATCCATGTTCCTAGTGTATTTTTTATTATGATTTTTGTAATTATAGAGTAAAAGTCTACACCTTTGATCTCTGTTTTGTATGCGAGTGTATTAGCATCCACTTTATAGTAATGAGTATTTTGGCAGTACTTAAAAGGATCATTCTTCAACAGATCAAGAAGAAAGGGTGCCAGAATGCATAATCAGAAAAGAACGGATAGGAGGCCATTAAATATAATTCCCACTTCTCCCTCAAAAGAAGTAGCATATCAGGGGAGAGCAGAAAACATGGTAATAGGCTTTTCATGCTGATATGCCCATACTATAAATGAGAATCCATTTATGTCAGGCAAAAGCTCTGTCAGGACATTAATCTCCCCTGAGGGAAATGGTAGGGCAGACTAAGATTACGACCTTGGTCTTTGACTATGACTATGATGTTTATGTCCAGGAACACGGTGACGTGTACATTTTCTTCCTTTTCAGCTTAGATGCTATATAACTACACAATTGAAGTGAAACAGAAAATGTCATTGTTGTATAGCAGAGTGCTTAATTAATAAGATAAAACAGTAATATCTGAGCTTTCATACTATTCATGCCTACAAGGTCAAACCCTGAAGCCTCAAAAGGAGGTTTTTTCTGTATCTGTGATATATTGCAAATATTGGGAGAGGGAAAGGGAAATGATTGAGTGATGTCTGTACATAACAAATGCATGTAAACCACAGTGACCTTGTTTCCACACACAAAAGCTGAGAAAATAAAGCAAAACGTATCTCCCTTTTCCATTGCCAATCTTTTGGACCAGTTTCATGGCTTTTGTAAAGTTTTTGAGATGTAGTTGGGCTGGAAATTTTGCTAAACCCTGACAACCACGGTTAATGATATTAGCTCTTCTGTGTGTGCCTCACTAGCGACAGGATAGATACTAATGTATGAAATACCATAAATGCTATTTGCCACTACCACAATTGAAGTGATAATTTCCTTTTACACTTAATGGGCTATTGATATCATCATAGGAACTAATGTCATGACCTTTTGCTTATCGTGAGTGAGTCCAACCAAATATTGCAACTGAGACGAGAAAAGACGGCCTTGATTCTGACATGCACTGGACCCACATACATGAAGCGCTAGCTACAGATAAAAGTGCTTCCTGGGAGGATTCGGCGTTTGTATCTTTGTAGGCATTAATAGCATGAAAGCTCAGATATTACTGCTTTGTCTTATTATTTAAACACGCTCCCCGATGACGGTGACATTTTCTGTTTACTTCTGCCATAGTATTTTTCAGCAGATGATTACACTCAATAAATCCTCCTCCAGAAGTATGTGCGTGGTTCTGTATAAAAAGGGTTGTAATCAACAACCCGTTGTACAAAAACTATGCTTTTCCCAACAAAATTCTCTTAACTTTCACTCATTCTGATTTCTGTAATCATGGATCCCTGTAATCATTTGTCTGTAATGAGAACATACCTGCAGTTGATGAAATTAGGAGCTGGGTTAAACAGCATGTCCTCCATGGGGTCAGGGTTGTCCTTATTCTCTCCTCCCATCACCATCCATTCCTCTTTCTTCTCGTTCTCAAAAACCACCCACTGCAGCGAGGCACACATTAGCAGCAGGAAGTCCGCTGCATACACACGTAAATACAGAGTTCAAGGCACAATTCACTCATGCTATATCTAAGTAGTGGTTCTCTTTATTGGAGTTTGATACAACAATGTGTGTAATATTGTTTTAACACCCAACTAAGACTATCCACTCACCAATGAGGTTCTTGGAGTTAGGGATGGTGTAGAAATCAGGCAGGTAGATCCATTTAATCAGAGCTGAGTTGATGGTGACTGTGCTTTTCCATCTCCATGGGTAGTCTGTACAAACATGCCATTAAATGAGGCTATTTAAGTCAATAGAATAATACCGGAATGTATAGCAACCCTTCATGCTGACATTAATGTCGCCCATAGTTTGTCTCTTGTGTTCATCATGACTGCTACTAGAGTGTTTCTCATCTTGTCACTGTTAAGCTTTAGCCATCAGGTTACCAGGTCTAAGCAAAAGTAGGAACTAAAAGTTGAGAGATTAGAATATGGGTGACAACAGACAGCCATCAGTAAACCGTTGTCATTAACTGGTGTTATTCACTTGGATTATAAACTTTACTGAATTTTTATTAGTTTGCACAAACTCAAAAGTTTATTTTGCTCGGTTATTATTCAACCTATTACTGTAGTCATGCATTTCTTTAGAAAACGTCTGACACTTATGATTATTATTAGTTATTATGAATAATGGGTATGATCCATATCCATATGATCATTGTCAAGCCACAGCTACTGTAACTTTCTATATGGATGATACTTAGCTTGACTAAGAAATGTCTGAACAGATGAAAAACACTGGACTGGCTGTGCAGCCCGAAAACTAGACTGAAAATCTCTTCCTGTTGCTTGTCTAGGTCTAGTTCTATATTTGTGTTTAGCCTAATGAAGATGATCTTTAATAGATGGACTAACCAATACAAAGAGCAGGAGGCATTCCCACACACAGGATGTACTGATAGATCATGAAGATGACCAGGAAGATACAGTATTTAGACCAGATCTGAGCGATGGCCTCGCGGCGGCGACGCACCATGATGGCAACCAACCAGCACCCGTGGATAATGACCAGGAAGTTCATACGTTGGCCAATCGCATTCACAGTCATCAGGAAGCAGATCTAGGGAGTGAAGCAAGTTTAGCTGAAGTCATGGTCACCACTAATGACTGACACAAGTGACATTTAAAATAATCATAAAAATCAGACATGTGAGATTTAACTTTCCCAATTCTGGTGTAGCAGGCAAGGAATCTCAGACAAAGAGATGTCAATCAAGCATGCTCTTTCCATGTAAGCCATGTCCATGACAGCTTAATCACTGAGCCCAGCATCATTGCAATATCATTCAAACACATAGGTGTTTATGGTACACTTACATTTGGTACTTTTTAAATATTGGTACCAAGAGGGGTTTGAAAACTGGGTATCTTAGAACCAGTAGTGTAGGAGATAAAGGAACCAGACCTCAAGGCCAAACTTGTAGAAGCTGAAGTTGAGCAGGTATCTGATGCAGGGCAAAAGGCCCTTGTCCAGCTTGTCACGTGTGGATTGTGGGAAGATGGCCGGGATGGAGGGAGGAGAACGCTGTACCTGCTTGTAGTGATGAATCTGGTGCCGGTACACAGTTGCTTCAAACACCAGCAACAGCAGCACCATCAGATGGTTCTGACAGCACAGAGTACAATGATTACAGCACACAAAAAATTTGCTACTTTCTAGTTTCATGTAAAAAAAAAAAAAAAAACATTTTCTCCTTATTAGGAATGCCAACATTTTATATAATATTATTTCAAAAATTCTGGATTGAAATTATTAACCAATAGTCTGAAAAATTATATTTTAAGGCAGATGCTGTATATCAGCTGTTTTGGTAGTTTTTCCTCAACAGCTATAGAAACTTTAAAAATCTCTACCAGCTGATAAATGTCTACTGGTGACTCATTCAAGCTGGTATACTACTACTACTCTATATTTACCAATCTTACCTTACTGTAGCCTAAAGCAGTGGAATCCTTCCTAAAGCCAAACCAGTTGGCTGGATCTACAGGTGCTTTGTAAAGTGTGGAGCTCAGGATCTCGTCAGTGTTCAGACTTGTCTCATTGGCCAGAGGCTAGAATAAAGAAACAAACAGATATAGAGAAATGGAATGTCAAAGACAAGCAAATATTGCAAAGGTCTGCATGGATTAGGCCAAAATTTCTGTTTACATAAATACTACATAAACAAATTGTATGAATAAAAATAAAATGTACACCATTTATACAAGAGTCATGCACAGTGATACTGTAAATGCATGAGTAATGAGTGCTGGGGCGGGCCTGCTAATCATCTGAGACCTAAACCACTCACTGTTTTTCAGAAACAGCCTTAAAGCTCAAGACTGTGTGTGTCTACACTGGCTTAAGGGCGTGGGTGTAATTAGAACGAGGCAGAGAGAGAGAGAGAGAAAGAGAGAGAGAGAGAGAGAGAGAGAGACAGAGACAGAGACAGAGAGAGAGAGAGAGAGAGAGAGAGAGAGAGAGAGAGAGAGAGAGAGAGAGAGAGAGAGAGAGAGAGAGACAGAGAGAGAGAGAGAGAGAGAGAGAGAGAGAGAGAGAGAGAGAGAGAGAGAGAGAGAGAGAGAGAGGAGAGGCATCAGACCAATGCAGAGTCAGCTTCCAGACACAATGAGTCTCTGCCAGCAACATCAAGCATGTGGGTGTGTGCATGTGAGACTGTTCACTTATGAACTTAAAGTATGATATAAGAGATAAAGACAGAGGGAATAAGAAGTGGATATACATATAGGATTTCACATCTGTGCAAGTTAAAAACCTTTCACATGAGAGCTGGTACAACTTGGTGAGTGTGTGTCTCTCACCACTGTACAGTTGTTAGAGTACTCCTCGGGTTTGACGATGCTCAGCTGGTAGAGCATCTTGCAGACGATGATGACGCAGACCCAGATGGTGGACAGGCAGGAGGCCATGGGTCTGAAACGGGCGAAAGGCATCGCGAACGACCATAGTACCACCAATACCAAGTTCATCACAGACGGCTACACAGTCACAGAGACAGACAGAATGAGGGAGAAAGAGAGAGGGAAGTGTGTGTGGTGAGACACATTAGCACCTCATAAAATGAATTGTTAATGATGTGACGTGAACTCTTTCTAGGCAGCAATTGTTCTATAAACATATTTTACAATTTTAGACCTGTAGTGTCAAACAGCCAGGTTTGAAAGTTCTGCATTTTTGCATGCTGTGAAATAAAACAGCCCAAAGGTTTCTTTTGACAGCACGAAACTTGCACCGATGCTGAATTTTACAGGGTTCTCCATGAGATCGGTACAGGTTATAAACTGTAAAGCTTAACTGATAAACACAAACTGCTATGAGTTATACATTATTACAAGCAGTATTAATTGTATCTGCAATTAGCATTTTTATGTAAGCCACTATTTTACCCTTTTCACTGGTGGATTATTTTCCATCAACATCTCATCACAACGTGTTTTATTTCTCTTGAAATAAGGCAATTTGCAAACAATTAAAAGTTTTAATTTACTAATGAACACCACGTTGCACTTATTAGCCATTAGCCAACATCTGAGTGTTTCTGTTATCGCAGCTATAAACAGTCTTTCCTTCACCACAGCTTGTCCTGTTACCAAGAAACCAGGAAGTGTTAAAAAGGGCTGATCCAGGAGACCCCCTTTATAAATGTCTCTTTATGAAAAAGATCCATGTTTATTTGTGTGTATTTGGTTCCATTTGTTTATTTGCCCATTATTTTCCACACAAGGCCTTGTGAAGGAGTTTACTATATAAAGAAATTATATTATAGAAATGATAACACATTAGAATAAACACTGTAATATAAACCTACTATTTGAATCAGAGAACTACAGAACTACTGTTATTAATCAACACCACTTAATCAACACCAAGCAGATTTGAGAATTCAACAGTGCTATGGTAAAATAAATAAAGATGAATGAATAGTTATTCTGAGACCTCGGCGAGTGCCACCGAGATGACAAAAAGAGCAACAATTTTGAAGATGTGGAGCTCCAGGACACGCCAGAGAAAAACCTGAACATGGGTGAGGATGTCGAGGAACTTTCTAAAGAGCACCATGAGTCTGTCCATCACCAGCCCCCACTTACTGGGCACCATCACTGAGGGAGAGTTTAAAAAGGAGGGAAAGTTGTAAACATACAGATTCAAATCAATGTCATAGTCATATGAAAAAATGTCAGTACGTCATATTTTGTTGCCTGACCTCTATCTTCTGACTCATCATCTCCAAGCTCTGTAGTCAGATCTCCCTCCTCAAAGCCTCCTCCCTCTGTCTTTTGGGCAGATCTTTTTCTGCATGTCCAACCAGCACACATTTACACAAGTTAGTTTAGGAGCAAAGAAAACTAACAGCACGACACCTGAAACAGTTTCATTAATGTGTTTCAGTATGGATCATCCTTTAAGAAGAATGATTATCCATATGCTCTCAAAGGTGCTGTAGGATCAATAAGATGTACTTTTTTTAACCTGGTCTATTTGGATGGAGCCAGTTATGCTCTCATGGGCTTGATGCCATGGCTGGCTTTAGCTCTTTTTGGGATGCTCTGAAAGTGCTAAAAAATACAGTTTGTTCTTATAATTATCCAGACTCAGAATTTGTTTGTTAGTACACTGATCAGCAGTGAGGGGAAAGAGATTCAGTTCATGCCTGTGCAGAGGCGTGACGTGCTCCAGGTCTGTGATCTTCATGAATGACTTGTGGAAGTAGTGCAGCTGCAGGATGCAGGCCAACAGGAAGAAGCCCGGAATCAGAATACTGCTGAACAGCTCGGATAGCTTGAAGGTCTCAAGGCCGATATCTGCAAGTCTGGAGGGCAGAAACATTCAGATATCAGAGACACACAGGCAAACAGAAACTTCAACTAAGGTACGTTAAACATTTACTATGGCAAACATTCAGCTTGTTCAGTGTGTGGAGTGCAGGATGTTT
>JAQQZU010000023.1:11672313-11682818 GCA_030068025.1 Parauchenoglanis punctatus | reverse complement strand
TTCAGAATTTATATACTTTTGTGAAGCTTCTTTGTGACAATGTCTGTTGTTAAAAGCGCTATACAAATAAAATTGAACTGAATTGAAACACACTGACAAGTATATATACATGAAAATAACTCTGACACACATTCAAACAGCTGCTCTCACACATGGACATAGACACACATACATTCTCAAACACACTCTAAATACCTCAGGGACATTCGTGTAAATATTTGCCAAAAACTTTTCTTATAGCTGTGTACACAACACTCTTTCATGTTATTCACTAACTTCCCTCATACACAGACACAGGTCCAACATCCGTCTCACTCATGTCAGCTGAATAATAACAGCTATTTGGACATGCAAATAACGATAAATAGCGTACTGAGCCTCCGTGAATCCAGTGAAGTTCTTCCAATAGTCTGGGAAGTCCTCAAACTGGTAGGTGTAGATGGCAATGAGCACCAACATGGTGTAGGCCACCACCAACCACCAGAACGGCTTCAGTAGCCTCCTCCATAGAGAGTAGTACACCTGTAGAGACGGACAGAGAGAGAGAGACAGCGAGAGAGAGAGATAGAGTGCGAGAGGCATTGATGATGATGATGATTAATAATTGAAGTAGTAGCAGCAACAGCAATAGAAGTAGTAGTAGTGGTAGCAGTAGCGGGCAACAGGAGAACCACTTTCATTCATTAATTAAACAATAATTTTATCTCTCATTAGAGATGATACAATCATGCTGGGCTCAACAGAAATTGTCTGCTAGTTCTGGGATGGGAGCTCACAACCTTCTGGTTATGAGCTTAGCACCCCCCCCACTGGACCTGAACTACCATCAAATCACAGGGATTTGAACCTGTAACCTATTGATAACAAGGTGTAAACCTGTTTTTTATTAATTATTCTTATTTTATTTTTCAATTACTGCCTGATTACTTACTGTTTGATGAAAAAAAACCTGAAGTAATAAGCAGGAAGTGTGGTTTAAGAGATCAGTGTTTACCTGGTAGAGGCACATACAGAGCAGAAACAGCAGCATGTAGACGATCTTGTAGCCCACTAGCTTCCCAGCAAAGCTGACCATGATGAACATTCCTCCACACACGTAGATCCAATACTTAGCATAAAGACTCATCACCATCCTTCCCAACACCTTTAGGATGGAGTCATCGTGGCCCGGGCTCTCTGGAGAATAAGAGGGCGAGAGAGAAAGAGAGAGAGGTGTACACAGAGCTTACTCATGTTCACATGTTTTGAAATGGTTACATGAAATTAACACAAGAGAGCTTATCAATTTTTTTATTGTCCTCTGCATGAATCCAAAAAAAACTCGAAATGTTCTACAGCATCAAGGAACCAGCCAGAGATTTTCTTTGGTCTCAGACCATCATGTGGCCTCTTTGAGTGAGTATGAGAAGTGTGGAATGTAATTCAGTCGCCTCTCTTACCCCCAGTTGTGACCTCCTCAAGTGGGACGCTCTCCTTCTTCTTCCTCCCAAACTTATCCTTTACTGAGTGTCGCACAAGCAGCCAGAATGTCAGTGTGAACAGCAGCTAGGCAAGAGATGGACCAAGAAGCACTTTTTTAATATATCATGGTTATGTTACATAATGGCAGGGTACAGCAGTTATTTCAGATTCATCTGGATTTTCTACAGTAATAAGCATCTACATTTAAAATACAAAAAAACTAATATAGACCTAATATAATAAAGACCTCATATATACGGGATGGCTTTTAAAGTCATGCTAAGCTTTTTAAGGAAGCTTTGGAGGAAGTTTTTTTTTTTTTTTTTAAATTCATTTTCATGTGAAGACTGTACAAAGTTTGAAAATGTTCATTCTGGCAGTTTTGCCAAATAGTTCTTAAAAACGGAGGAAGCTGAAAACCTCATTAGAAAACTTGAGTTAGTATTGAATCTGTGGCAGGAAGGCATTAAAAAAAGAAAAGAAAAAGAAAAAAAAAAAAGATAATCAGGTTCCAATACTCAAATATAGTCCATGCAACATTGGATTTTCAGTGAAAGGGGTAGAGGTGTGAATGTTTGAAGGTGTTTTTCATTTGCATTTTTATAGACTCTAAATGTCTTGCTGTGGGGAAAAGTGTAGGTGCTCCTGTACCTTTTTTTAAGCCACCACTTCAACCAATTTGTCATTTATACATAAAAGTTGTAGGTGATTTTACTCGCTATAGGTTTTGATTTTTGATGAACAAGCCTGATAGTTCCTGGCTGTTTGAGAGCACACAGTAATCAGTGTAGTATGGGCAGAAACGAGGTACTCCATCAGACGAGCGCTGCTATTATTTGTGTGTATGATTCATTCCTGATGAAAGTCACTGCAGCACAGTAAACTGAAAATCTCAGAAGCCCCTACCATGGCTCCCATGCGTAGGCAGGGATACGGAGCTCGGTCAAGTCCCATCTGTCTCAGGCTCATGGAGCCCAAGTGTTTTGGCAGTTCGGGCTCCAGGTCCATGGCCCAGACGTAGTGTAGGCAGCAGAGGCCAACGCCATACAGCAGGATGAAGGGTGAGCAGAGCATGGCGAAGTGACGGCGTGCTCGCAGCATCCAGATCACACATGCCCATAAGAGCAGCACAAATGTCAACCAGCTGTGGTAGGTGATACTCCATACCTGCAGATATATTTATATCTGTTATAACTGCTGAAATGCAGATAATTAGAATATTAGTGTGCATGTAACGCTAATACAGTACAAAACACATGCTTGACTTCCACTTTATATATACAAATTGAATAAAACAGCATCATGTTTGTGAATTATACTCAGTAGCATCATGTTTTACTTTACATACAGAAAGTGGGAGGTTGATAAAGAGATGATGAGGATGTTACCATCATGGCAATGAGAGCACAGATGTAACTCTGCTGCATGATCATGCTCCCCACTAATCGTACAGGACTGTCCTGCTGTTGCTGCACTGCCTCTGCCCTGGGACCTGACACACACACACACACAAAAACTTTACTTCAAGTAAATTTATTCGAAGAAAATAGTGTTTAGGCGCTCTTAATCAGTCATCTGTGACAGCATGCCTCACTGGGTATAAATATGAGGTGACACAGAAGACTTTAGTCATTCATCAGTATGGGGAAGAGAATACACATACTACAGGAAATAAGACAATGGTGTGTTCATAAATGGCTAAATATTATAGCTCTACACCTGAGAATGCCCTTATATTCCACTGCTAAAACAATAATTAAGAAGTTTATAATAACCGAAGCTGTAATGAACCTGCCTGGAAGAGGATTCTGTACTGAGGCCTCTCAGAGTCCTCATTCTGTATTCTACAATCCCATCAAGCATTATAAACAAATCAGTGATGCTATAATGGAAAAGGGAGATTGCATAAAATACTAAATGCAGGTGCCAATAATTAAGTTAAAAATCATTTGCTTAGAATAAATTGACTCCAAGTAAAAACAGATTTCTCTCAAATTTTCAGTGTGGGATTAAATAGTGACCACTAAGGCATATTCACCATAACCTTTTTCATCATCTTCAGCAAGGGTGCCAATAATTCTGGAGTTCTCACTACAAATTTAAATGTGTTTGTGATAGCAAAGTTCCTGAAACGGATATTGTATCATTACAATAATTTGAGTTATGGTCATAACACATTGTAACTGTCTCTGTAACAGGCCCCGTCATTAAAGCTTACTGAACAGATTCACCCCCTGTAGCCTGAGCCTCATGTGTCGCGGCGCAACTGTGTGCATTACCATCACTTAGCACAGTATTACATACACTGCTGAATCTCTGTCTGGTGGAAACACACAGACTTACCTAGGTCGTGCTGGCTTGAGCCGTTTGTGCTGTGGGCTTTGGCATCACTGGTGTCGGTTTCGTGCCCAGGACGTTCACCTGTATCCAGCAGCATTCGCTGTAATAAAAATAACAGATCATTTACAAACAAACACAACACAAAGCAATTAAATATGCAGTCAAAGTTGCAATAATTACAGAAACAAGATCTGTAATTGAAATTTCCAGACTTTTCCATTGTTCTAATAAACTCTTCTAGTTAAAAGCTATTAAGACACAAACTTCTGAGCAGGCCGTTCAGAACGAAGCAGACCCATTCTGCATGATCTATTACTGCTGCCTCTGTTTGTACTGTGGTAGGATTTTTACTTCATTTCAATTTCAGTTCACGATGCCAGGATACAATTATAAAGCTATTCTTTATGCATTGTAACGTGTCTTGTTGTCTAAAGCCAACAATATGGGATATTAAAATGTAATAAGTTCTTTTCTATGAAGAAATTAATTAATTTAAATAAATTAATTTACAGCTAGCAGAACACATTTTACTTTACATCCCATATTCAACTTTTAGTTATCCTAGCCTTAGCCAATAGAAAACTTTGTCTTCTAAACTGTATAAATGGCTTGAGTGGGAAAAGGGCTCTGGCTTTTTATGAAAACAGTAATTAGGGTTCTCACACCTTTTTAAAACATGCATAGACTTTTCAAGGACTTTCCAAGCCCAATTCCCTTAAATTCAAGGACCCAACAAAGTATAGCTTGATAGCCTGAGACACATATCAAGGTTAATTCCCTCAAATTCAAGCATTTTCTCGAGGCAGATGGTGCATGAAAGGAGGACACACATACGGCGGAAGACACACACAGAAAGGTAACCTGTTTACTAACATTAAGCCATATATACCAAAAGGACTATAATTTCTATTCTAGCACAAAATTTGTAAGTCCAAGCACTTTCAATGACCAGCGTCTATTTGTCTTTTTTCAGAAACTTTCAAAGCCTTGGTTTTTTTTTCCCCACTTCAAATTCACAAAGAATATTTTCAAGAATTTCAAGGACCCCTGGGAATCCTGTGTAGCATACTTTTTTTTTTTTTTAAATAAAACTATATTACACCAATTCCAACAGACCCTCACTGATGTCTTTTTTCTGTCTGAATCTAGTATGTTCACTGTGGCAGTATACAATTATACTAAATTATATAAATTGACATGCATTTGTATTTTTTGTATATGTATCATCCATATGAAATTAAAATAAATGCTTTAAAGGAGTTAGCCAGGCCTAGTATGTCTGTGGACCCACCTTAGTGTCATCTTCAGGGGTCATTCGGCCAGACCCCCACGGCATTAGCTCCACCTCCTCTCCCACTCCCTCATTCTTTAAATGCAATCATATCATACTTTAATAAGCATCAGGGCTAAAGTAAATTGGTGTTTGCAATTCAGTTAAACAAACAAACAAACAAAAAAATAGTGTGTGACCACCTTTTCCAGGGAAATGTGACTGCTGATCTTCAGGACTGTTACTACGGTGATATAGAGAAGAAAGAGGATGCCTGGATTGACGTACACGGGCCAGTCATGCTTTGTGTTGAATATGAGGTCATCAGTGTGTGAGGAGCAATTAAATGGGCTAATGATATCTTTAAGGCCAAAAAGCCTGGAGAAAAAGAGAAGTTTCGGGTTAGAATGATGCCAGAGTGTGTGTACGTGTGTGTGTGTGTGTGTGTGTGTGTGTGTGTATAACGAGACAGAACTATTTTACAGTGTACCTGACATCCATCATCACCTTCATGATTGTACAAAGCTCAGGAGATACTTGTAGGATGGGAGGAATGCACACATAGCTGGCAGCAGCATACACTGCCAATCAAACAGTGTGTGTGTGTGTGTGTGTGTGTGTGTGTGTGTGTGTGTGTCTCATGTCTAAGCTTTGTGTGTCAGAGCTCTGCCGCGATGGAACAGAACCCTGACAGCTAGGGGACGTCCCACAGAACTCCATTTCCTGTCAATCCCCGCTCCCTTTACTCACACCGTGGAAAACAAACGCTCTAGAACATTCCCAGCCAAAAGTGTTCATCCCTGCACCCACTCACACTTATACATGACACATCATCCTACATTCTTCACACACTGCCTCTTCATTCCCATACTTCATGTTTACATAACACACACACATGCATATTATGAGTGAGTGGTGTTATCTGTTTGAATTATGAGTGGCAGAATGTAGGTGACAACGGGAAGAGGGGAGACAATTTTTTTTTTTTTTTTTTTAAATGCAGCCCCAGTTCTTGGTAAGAGATTTAAAAGAAAGAATAACACATCAATAAGGCATCAATAGCACAGTGAGAGGATTCCATTAGCACCATTAATTCTAGCTGCTGAAAGTTCCATTTATGTGACATCCAAGATATCCTATATCTAATCCAAAGAGAGTGGGACGGGTCGCAATTCACTGCAAGACCAGAGAATACAGCAAGTTTAGAAATGTTTAGGAATTGATCAATAAAATGGCAATTCTAAAGCAGATAAAGAAAAACACTAACAGCATAACTACTCATTGTCATGTGTTATGAAGTATGTGACCCGTCACATCAAGTCAGCTATTAAGTCGTGCAGGTTAGAGGCCAATAAGGTGTGGCAGGTGAAATCTTGCAAAGCCTTTGGTAAAGATCAGTTCATAAATACCTTGTTTTCCTGATCCTTCAACAGAATTGAGAAAATCCAAGGCCCTCCTCGTAAACAAACTCGCATGTTTGCTATGCTGACATGTGGACATGACACCGTAATAAACTTGGTATCAAAATGGAGCTTATTGAACAAGGAATCTGAAAATATGCATAACTAAAATCACCCAAAATGTGACTTAATACCTGATTTGCCATGAAGGGTCACATATGTTCTATACAAATGCTGGTGATCAGGATTATGAATCGTGTGTGACCCAATCAAAAATGAGGAGCTACATGGGAGAAGTCTCGACTCCAGACATTATCAAGTAAAAGACCACCAACACTCTCTTATCAAAACAATACTCTTCATCAAACACCAACACACTGCACGTGTGATGCGCTATCCTACACCATCATCATCAACTAGAGCTGTGCACAATTTCCTAACTTTCTGTTTTTCCAAATAAACCCAATGCTCCAGTTCTACCAAATATAGAAGTATTTTAGGTGTGCTCAGATTGCACATGAACAATATTTAGTTTACATGAAGGGGAATGATGCAGGAGTGCAAAAAAAGAAAGCTGTCAGTTGATATAAATGAAATAAGCAATAATTACTAGAGGTTGTAACTTGTTACTTCCAAACGTTGACCAGAAAAAACCAAGAAAACACCCCTCAACTCAAAATTCCTACTTGGCAGTATTCTTCTTGGCTACAAGTTAAGGAAGTGATGTCAAGCCAACATGGCCGCGAGCAGCATCACAAGTAACCAAAGTGGCATTTCTTACCTTTAAATAAGTTACACTGTATTAACAAATATTTGCTTTAGATGAATAAACATACATACAGTAATTGCTTGTTAGCTCTATAACATTGACTATACAGTTTGAGGAGAAAAATATACATCACTCACTGGAGTTGGTTGGCTAGCTTGCCGTTAACAAAAGATGAACAAGGGCACGTCTATGTTTTCCTCACTCTGCAGCTCAACTCAACAACTCCACATCATTCATCAGTCCGTCCCGCTTCCAAGGCACGTCCAATGCATCATAATTTTTTAAGCCATGATCTCAGCACTTGTGTAATATGCAACTATGAAAAACGATTGGAAAACTGTGCCTACAGACCTCTTTTTATAAACATGCCCCAATGCCCCTTCACTCCACCCCATCTAACTTCATATAAATCTGTCCATCATTGTTAGGGATGTTGCCCATGGACAGGTTTGAACAGTTTGGATGGCCTGTTTTATAGTCGAATATTTGGATCCAGCCCTACTAAGGTCATTTAGCTTTGTATTGTTTTAATGAAAGGAATTATAGCCAAATACACTCATTACAAAATAGTGAAAAAAGTTCCCAACAATTAAATACAAACTATTAAATGTGTGTGTATGGTGGAGGATATAATGTCAGTGTGTCGGCAGCAGTGATGGGGTTGGAGGAGTGTGTAGTGTTAAAGTGTACCTGGCCCACAGACTGCTCGGCGTGAGGAAGCTCTGTGCCACTGTACTCTGGTACAAATACAAACACACCAAGTGCCCCGCTGTGAACAAGCCCACCATCACGCACAGCGCGTTGAAGCCCAGGTGGCTGATGGGAAGGTGGCAGGCCCACCAGGTACACACAATGACGAAGAGCAGGAAGTAGACGGAGGAGAAAGCCGAGGGTAAAGTGATACCTGAGCGGAACACATACGCATGCGGATAAATAAATATTTTTCAAGCAAATAACAGCTCACCTATGTTTAACACGGACATACAGGAAACAATAATAATCTTCAGTACTTATAATTCAACTGAAGCGATTATCAGGGCCATTTTGTTGATCAAAATTTTAAAATATAGTCATCAATCAAAAGTAAACATGTGTCACATGTAGTATGCACCACAACCAAAGAGGAAGTTTAATCTCAAATATTATGTCTCTGACATTTGTTTTTCGCAAGTCTTGACCAGGAGATGTTAAAATGTAGAAGACAATACATCATAAACCATGTTTATCATCACCTTCACTGTTACTGTATTATAATAACAGCTGGAACACACCTTGGCTAAAAATAAATGAAAGTAAGCAATGGACAACTGTGATGCTAATTATTTGCTATTATACCACAGTGCTGATGAATTCTCAGATCTCACTGGTGTTGATTCATTTCTATACCAGCAGCTCTGACAGTAGTGCTGTTATATAGTAACAATTTACAAATTAAACAAAGTGTATAACTGTTGCTATGGAGATGTTTTCTGTGAGGAGACCTTTAATTTAATATGTCAGAAGGTGGTCTCCAGCGTTGGTGCGTCGTAACACTGGTGAAGGATTGACTGTTTGTACCTGCTCTAACATAAGTAAACTATGTTGTTTCCTTAAACATAACTATAAATGTGCTTCTTATTAATCCAGCTTTTTTAATTGGTGCTATAAGAAGAATAAAACACTGGATGTGCTGCTATTGAAAACAGAATCGAATTCGGATAGTATCGGTAACTGTGCTCTGTGTCAGGCTGCAGCACATCGCCATGTCATTGATTATTTTCAGCATTCCCCACCGTTTTTATTCCTGAATTAAACTGGATTTAATATTAGTAACATTTCTGTGTAACATAAGGACAATACATGTGAAAAACATAAGAATGTTTTGATGTACTCCCTATATGTTGAATATCTGTGTTTTCTGTATGTTCTATAAATATGTATTATCAAAATGCATATTATAAAAATATCTATACTCTCCATATGTATGTATTCTCTCAATGCGCGTGATCTCCCTGCATACACGCATTCTCCGCATGCACGTTCAATAAGTGTGCATTCTCCATTATTGTTTGTGCGTGTTGTTCCTCACCGGCCAGCCCCAGCAGCGTGATGGCCAGTACTCTGCCCATGTTGTGGAGAAAGCGCTGAGCTGTAGCTCTGAGATGAGCGCACAGCTGAGATGGACCTCTGGTCTTTTCCTCCTTCGTGTGTTCTTCCTCCTCCCCCTCACCTTCTTTATTCTCCTCCTCCTCCTCCTCATCCTCATCTGTTTGGGTCTCCTGGAAGGACATGCTTGTTTAACAATACAGGAAGGAGTCTCCAGTGTCAGCGCTTTGCATAGGCAAACCTGCTCCTTTAAAGTTTCATACACTGGGAAGTCTTCAAAACAGAAGAGTTTGCTCTTTCCAGTTTCCAGGTAACATAACATAAGCTGCATTTTTTGTATTAACTTTACAACTTATAAACAGATAAAAGTATGACATTCTTTAATTAATAAAAAAGCAATCATATATATATATAAATTTACAGATTCATAAGTTTATATTCAAAAGCTATATATGTCTCTGAAGCTGCTTTGTGACAATGTCTGTTGTTAAAAGCACTATAGAAATATAATTGAATTGAATTGAGGTGGTACTGCATCGTGGTGGACCCCATCACTTTTTATTTATTTATTGTTTATTATATTAACCTTATCCCAGAGAAGCAAAGCCTACAACAGCCTGTCTCAAACACTGATGCTGTTCTTGTGTTCCACAACCTGATACCTGGAATTATCAGGAGGTTTAGATGTTCAGCACATGGTTCAAGACTGATACTGATTTGATTGAATTGTTTAATTCAAACTATAACTATATTTTATACTTGACTTGTGATATAACCAAAATTGCTGGATATTAGTTCACGGCTGGTGCTAGTGTTGGTTTGAACAGGGTTTGGTTCCACAGGGAATATCATCACGTCCTTACAAGTGTTGCTTCTGGTTTTGCGAGCCTACATTGGCTGTTTGGATTAGGCGGACTAGACAGTACAATAGCCCGTTTTTTTTTTTTTAAATGGTGGTCACAAAGTTTTAGTTAGGAATGATAATTCCACGCCCACCACCTGACATAATAGGGTCTTGGTTCTAGACCTGCAAAGTGCTGGTGTCACTCTCGAACCAGTTTTCTCGAACCGCCTTGGTGGAAAAGGGGGTATCTGTAGTGAGTCTCAATTCAATTTTATTTGTATAGCGCTTTTAACAACAGACATTGTCTCAAAGCAGCTTCACAAAAGTATATAAATT
>JAQQZU010000023.1:11657442-11672213 GCA_030068025.1 Parauchenoglanis punctatus | reverse complement strand
CTTACCCCCTCTCCCTCATAGATCCCACCTAAATCCTACATCTTTAACTGATGATTAGATGGATGGGGAAACTGTCAACTGTCACTGTAATTGTTCTATACTCATTTATAATTTTCTGACAGGAAGGAATGGGTTAAAGAGACATTGCATACTAATAAAATAAAAGATAGCCACTAGTTTATTTATAGTGTTTCTCACTCTTGTGGAGCCAACAAGAATAAAATCATCATCTGGAAGAGATTATCAAATGTTACTCAAGAGAATCATGGAGATTTAATCTTTACTCTCAAAAAAAGGGAGAACAACAGAATGAAATCATGGATTTTATAAACAACTACAAAGCTGGATAAAAAAAATTATATATATATATATATGTAAACTAGCATTGCCAGGCAGCATGACATCACCACCGTGAGCTTCTTTCCCATTAGCTAGTTGCATTATCTCAAGGAGCTCCGCGGTTAAGAACATGCAGCAGTGTGGCCTCTGAGTTGCAGGAGCCGGGGAACTCTTCCAATCTGCACTCGGAGGGGTAACAGTGTGAAAGCAGTCAGCGAGACCTTTAACACCTAACAGCTCCAGCGACACTCGAGCACCTGCGCTCTTAAAAAAGGAGTTAAGGCTTCGTTATGTGAATAATTCAGGGTTCGTAGGCTGCTAAATGGCTGATCGCTTCTACACTGACGTGTTTCTCAGAGGTACAACTGAAGAACTTCGGGGGGAACTGACCACCTGACCACCTGCTGTAGTGTGGAGGCTCTTGCTGCGTGCTCTTCAGTAGCGTGCAAGATCTATTTTGTAACTAAATTCAAAGTGATGGTTTAAACGACTTTCATCCGCATGCTGGTCTTTTTCCCTTTAGTCTGCAGTTTTCTTCATTACCCACGGTTTCGACTACCTGCTGTTGGTGGTGCCAGTGAGAATTAGCACTCGCTTCATCCCTATCTAAAGACGGTGCTGCAGCAGAGCATCCTTTAGTTCGTCCGTCTCTCTCAGCTCATCCATACACTCCGCTCGAACAGATCAGCTTCTGAAACTTCTACTTAACACAATTCAATTCAATTTTATTTAAACAGCAGTGGACATTGTCTCAAGGCAGTTGTACAGCAATCTGGATACAAATTTTAAATTATAAATTTATCCCTAATGAGCAAGCCAGAGGGGACAAACTCCTGAGACGGCATGAGGGAGAAACCTTGAGAGGAAGCAGAACACAGGGAACCCATCCTCTTCTAGCTGACCGTGTAATTAGAAATCGTTTCTCTTTTAGAACTGTGTACTATAAAGCCAAGCAGTGCCAAGTGTGTTAAAATGAACCTGAGCATGAGCACACCACCACCACCACGCTTCATAGATCTCTAACAAGCCGAACCGACTCTCTGCTTTAACCCAACTGGGTTGTAAATTTGTGTTGCATTTGGGAATATTCACATTCACTACCTTGGGGTACCTGTACACTGCCTTTCTCCCCTGAGAGTATCCTGTTATTAAGACGTAATGGCTGCATGAAACAGAAGGTCATGTCACTGTAACACAGACATCTCATCAGGCAAGTCTTTCAACTGAAGGCGTCTTCTAAAGATATTTGTTTCAAACGACCTTTTAGGTTACTAAACCATAACAGCTAGCTAAAGTTAGCTAGTTGGCTAACCGTTGCCTCACAAATCATATCAAACAAATTTAGCTGGTTACATTTAGACAGTACAGTGAATATTTCTTGGTAACCTAAAAAAAAATTTAAGCCCATAAAGTCTTAGTTGTATGCAACTAAGCAAGTTGTATGCAAATTCACTTTTTTGTAACGTTTGGTCCCTCATATTTTTCCACCACAGATTTATGGGTAATAGGCAGAACTGAAGATACTTCGAAGATGCCTGCAAAGAACATCATTCTGGGAGCAGTATGAAGGCATTTTACAAGACAAGAAACAAAAGTTCCATCAGTTTCGAACACTCCTTGATGCCTCGTTCTCGTACACCTTCATTGTGACAAGTATTTCACATCTTAAGGCTAACAGCAGCAAAGCTAAGAAAAGACAACACTTCTTGAAAAGCTACATCATGCTGCGTTTTATCCGTAGAGCCATCATCAGTTTAATGCTTCACTAACTCTTTTCTGGAACTTCAGCGCTTGTGTGTCATTTCTTATGACTCTGATATCAGCCTTGCCATAAACCAACATTCACTGTTTAATAGGAAGCTGAGGCCTGACCTTCATCTGTTCTTCTGTAGACCTTGAATATTTGCCATAAATAAACTACCGGCACATCCATTCACATCAGTCGAAATAGGAAGTAGCTCCAGTTATCACCTGCTACTTATCAGCCTGTTGTATAACAAAGCGGTACATGAAATTCTGTCAGCACCACTTCTCCAGACCCTCAGCATGCAGGACGACTCCACGAGGGGCCACAAACATTAAATTAACGCTCATGTACTGTTCACTACTGCGCGTTTGAGCTTCAGTTTCCCCACATCATGAGTTCAGATAACAGCTGTACAAATAAAACCTTCATTTTAAAGCACAATTTTTTTCTTTTGGCATCAAAATAATAATCAAACATTTGATGGAAATGTTGTGGAGCCCAGAAAGCTTTTCCCATGCTTGGGGATCCTCCTGTTGTGTGCATGAAGGGGAGAGTATAAATGAGAAGTGGAGGGATTTTGTTACAGATTTTCAGTTTAACACTTATTTCAGCTGGAGCGCTCCAGTTTGCTTGCTTGCCCAAACACAGCACAGAGACAGCAGAGTGTTTAGGTGTGATCTGGACTATGATGAAGTACAAAGTGACATTACAGGTGGCTAAGCTATTTCTTATAGCCCAGTGATCATTTAGGGCAGAAATGCAATATATGAGGTGCTCAAGTGAAAAATAATGCACGCCGCATGCTTTAAAGGACTTGTGCTGTTCGAACCCAACTCAAGTTCTTTTGATGACTAGTTTCAGATACACTCTTCATGTCTTTAATTTTGAGCAACCTGCCTGAGAGAGGTAGAAGTGTGAGAGTTATTATTCTTACCTCGTGCTGAGTGTTTGTTGGGCCAGGTGAACCATGGCAGCAGCAGCAGGTACAGAAGGTAGACTAAAGAAAGGGCGTTGTAGCGAAACAGACAAGCTGGGGAGATAAAGCAAGAGAGAGAGAGCGAGAGAGAGAGAGAGAGAGAGACAGCTGGTGAGATTATATTCTGAACAGATTCATATAACACATACATCTGCCATGACATTAAAGGAAAAGTTTAACTAACATGCTAACACTGGAAACTAGTAACCACATTATTAATTAGTAATTGAAAGGCAAAGTACTACTTGAATTTGTAAAGTGTCATTTTACATTCAAATGTCTGACGCGGTCACTTGCCTCCCTTACCGGGGTCGAACTGGGCATTTGGTTTTTTTCCACTTTCTCCTAATTTGATGATTTACTAATTCCCACCCATTCCATTACACGACCGCTGCCAATCGCTTACAGTGAAATCAGGCATGTGCTTTCTCAAAGCCATGTGAAGCCAGACGTAAGAGGTAACACACTCACAAGAAAGTGCTAACTGGCCTCTTCTGTATACATGCACGCTGTTGGCTGGTGTCGTACTAATTGACATTTGGACACCGTCAGGAACACTTTTGATGCACCCTTTGAGAACCCGTTAGTTTAATTTAATGATCCAAAAAGAGCCGAGTGGCTGAATCGTATTTGGCATTGAGCCTATAGTGCACAACGTACACAATCCCATCATGCTGTACCGTTATGCTGTGGTGAGAATATACAGTGAATAGGAAGCTGTTTGGGATTTAACTTTAAAGATGGCACTTTTTACACAGCTCCTGTGATGCACAGGAAAATCAAATCAAGCTTAAAATCAGTGGCAAGAAAATAAGTGGGCAAAGAAAGTTTCGCATGAAATAACGATAACGTGTACTTTTTATTAAGTACTAATATGATATTTATTTTAATGCTTGAAGTAGCCGATGCATATTTAGTTGTTTAATTTAATCAATCAGTGGCTTTTTATCAGATTTTCTATGCAATGTGCTTTCTGGCATTCTGCTCAAAAACAAAGAGTGCAATCTAACAAGTCCCAGAAGTCCAAGATGGGAGCCTCTTGTACCAGATGACAAAATCCAAACAAACAACATAAGTGGTCACTCCTTTGAACAAAACCAACACTGTTGCTGAATTACTGCCGGCGCAAACAGTCCAGAGAAGTGTTTCTTAGTACTTTAGCCTTCCTGCAGTGGCTGTTTTAGTGTTTTTCCTGCCCAGACGCACCCGTTTTAGCTTCGTAAAGGTCTTGTTAGAGCAGACGAGTTTACACAGGTGTGTTGGAATGGAAAAGCTCTGAAACGTGCAGAGTAGGATAAACTCCATGGCCAGAAAACAATGTTCTAAACCAAACGAGAAGCCCTGCGACTGCTGTGATCTGAGACAACAGCTGTGTCAAACACTAACAAATCTTTGAAGCACAGAAGCAGAGAAAGTCTTTCTAAACACTGTTCAGCTCCATGGGTGCAGTTTACAGTCCTGTTTTGATCTCCATGCCCTCGGCAGGGCAACTTCAGTGGAAAACCCAATTACCTGCGACTCCTCGCCCTCCCACAGCTGCTGCCCCTTAGTACGGGCTGAACTGGAGAGAGGATTCCTTTGATTACAATAATTCAGTGCGTGATTACTGACACGAGCTTGCTGAGAGGTTCCTGGGCAAAGCATTGTGGGAGTGGTGGTGAGCCCTTTGAGGCGCTGCCAGTGGAAATAAGCTCCCTGCACCCTGTGGAGGAGGGAGAATCGCAGCATGCGGTTATGTGCTCCCTCTTTTTAGTTTCCATTCCAGCTTCCATCTCCATATCTCGAAATCCTCCTCTTCTTTCCACTCTGTTCTGCTGATCTTTTTAATATCCCCCAGTTTCTCTCTTATATACACAGAGATTCAATGTTTAGACTTCAGCATATTTTTAAATGCCCTAGAGCCATCCCAGATGAATAAAGGGATTGAGTAAAGAAAGTGATGCCGCTTTTCTAAGCGCGAGTGAGCTGATTAGTGAACAGATAGTCGGTCATTCTCCTATGATCATACCCAATCTCATACCAAATCTACAGACTTGGATGGAAACAAAGATGGATACCATGGAGTAAATGCTGTTCTCTTGTCATGAAATTAAAAGACTGGTGGCTGGAAATTAATTAAATTAAATGAAATGAAAACTTTCACAGCATGCTTTGGCTTTCTGTTTCTTCTTCAGACATTCGAGGTGCCAAGATATGATGAGCAAATACATACATCCTAGTCTGGTGGTTACAGAGTCGCAACTCGTATTCAGGAGCCAACACCTCCTGCAAATTGCAATTTGAAATAAAAATAATCCTTGATTTGTGATCTTTTAAATGGATTTTTGAATTTCCTTCCAACCTACCTTCCACATCACACCATTATAACCAATTTGTTCTTCGCTGTATGTGTGTGGACTGTTCTGGCTCTCGAAACCTGAATGTCCTTTCATCCTGCCAGAACTAGACATTGCAATCACAAAATATTGGTAATTGTATAGTCATATTGCAATATTGTTCAACGTCTCTGAAATCCACTCAGTCATACAGAATTCTCGTCTAGTCCATGTTATTACTATAAGGATGAGGTGTATTTTTTCAGTCAGGGTGACCGGCTCACATTTGGCAGTATTTTAGTCAAAACGGCATGGTTTCATTTCTATCCACCATGTTTTGCAAACTTTCACTGAGGAGTAAAGAAAACAGCTGGACAGAATGGACAGTGTTTCAACAGCCTGAACCAAACTCAGGGATGATGAATAAAACTAAATACTGCGAATTACTATCATATCTACTGTTATTGACTGAGTCAATCCATGTGAAATCACCAGGGACCTCCTGACTGACCATCTCAGACTTTCTGGGAATATGGAAATAATGTCCCTATTCCCAATAATTACTCTGCAAAATGTCAGGCTTTTATCTGCATTAAATTCTGAGATAAAAAGGCTTTTTTTTTTAAAAAATGGGGGAGTGTGACCCTGTAAAATGTGTGCTACAGAAAAAAAGTCACAATGTTCCATTACAAAGACATTACTTTTGAACTACTTGTGTCACTTGCATGAAACTATAAGGAATGCTGTCTAAAATATGTGCATTGGCCCTCAATATCTCTGAAGTAAAGCACATCAGATCTTTTCATATCCAACACTGATGTTATAGGTCTCTTTAGAAACTAGGGGCATGTCTGAATTTATTCAAATCTTCTAATTTGTGAGATGTTAAAAATGTAAAAAATTTATTTTACATCTATTTTTCAAATTCAATTCAATTCAATTTTATTTGTATAGCGCTTTTAACAGCAGACATGCAACAGACAAATGCTTATAAAATATGCATGAAATACATATCACATAGGCCATATTTTACTACAAACTGAAATGCTGAAATACTTTATTAGGAACATCTGTACACCTACTCATTCATGCAATCTAATCAGCCAATCACGTGGCAGCAGTGAAAGACATAAAAGCATAATCATGCAGATGCGGGCCAGCAGCTACGAATAATGTTCAGGTCAACTATCAGAATGGGGAAAAATGTGACCCCAGTGATTTTGACTGTGGCATGATTGTTGGACTGGTTTAAGAACTTCTATAACTGCTGATCTCCTGGGATTTTAACACACAACAGTTTCTGAGGTTTACTCAGAATGGTGCGGTAAAGACAAAAAAACAAACAAATCCATGAACATTTGTAGACGGTTGCAGACTGGAAAAGCGTTGCCTGGTCTGAGGAATCTTGATTTCTGATGGCATGCAGAAGATAGGGTCAGAAATTGGGATCAACAGCATGAATTAAAGAACCCAACCTGCCCTGTGTCAACAGTCCAGGCTGGTGGAGGTGGTGCAGTGCTGTGGGGAATGTTTTCATGGCGCTCACTGGGCCTGTTAATACCAATCAATCGGCGCATGAATTCCACAGTCTATTTGAGTATTGTTGCTGACTATGTGCATTCCTTCATGGCCAATTTAACCATCTTCTAACAGTTTCTTCCAGCATGATAATGAGGTCCAGGTCACAAAGCAAAAGTCATCTCAAACTGGTTTCTCACATTGCGTGTGCGCGTGTGTATTTATATTAGATTGTATAGTATTGTGTTCTCCCATGAATCTAAAAAATAAAAAAATAAATAATTTATAAAATTTCATATTTGGAAACAAATACTATAATTTAGAGGCATACAGCTGTGTGCTTGTACTCAGCCAAATATGGTGGCTGATGTCAGCAGAGCTCTGCTACTCTGCCTCACATGCCCATACTTGCCATCTCTGTTAGAAGGCTGATGGCAGCAGCTGCAATTGTTCAATAAAAGCAGACGAAGCAAACATGGTTTAGAAGCTCCTCTGCCTTCGTCATTGCTGCATACACCTGATTTACATGTAAAATGGCTACACCTTTGGCACCATGCTCCATTGGAGAAATCGATCAGCTGAAGTTTTGAAAGTCCTACAAAATCAATATACACAGATAACTGGTAAAAAGGCTAAACATTCATTACATGTCCAATGGAGAATCCAGCGGAGAAGCCTCTATATCTCAGAAACGGATGCGGATTCAAGCCTACAAGCGTGCACGCTACTTATTGGGAATAGTGACATTATTTCCAGAAAACATAAAGCAAATATGAGATGGGTAGTCAGGAACATTTTTTAAACTCGGGTGATTTGAGGTGAATTTACCAATATACAACCAAAATCGGCACATACGCGCCTTGTGTTTCCTGGGTCTGGTCAGGAAAAGCTTCCTAAAGAGAGAAAGTGAGAGGAGAAGTGACGATTGTGGCTCTGCACAGCACCCATATGGATTGTTGCCACGTCACATTCATCAGACAGCTGATTAACTACAGCGTGGAATGATGCGAGGTGGGTGATGCTGGATGAAGAATGATGTCTCTAATACTGTGCACACACTAGATGCACTTCTACACACCTGCACAAGTATATGACAGCCACAAGACAGACTATACTGCACACGGCAAAAAGGCAGGTCTAACCCAGCCAACAGCTACTAATAAAATCTCCTAATGCTACTTCCTTTGCTCTGTTCAGCATCCAACATCCATTTCATTGTCTTGTCATTCCATAAGCCTTTCTGTCCTGCAACCCAAGCCCTGTTCACAGTCACTTACTAACACTTAATACTTCCTTCCATCTTCCAGCCAACATCAGGCTGATTAATGCACAGACAGTCCCCAAGACAGATCTGATGTAAATATTGCTAATACACACACTTACACACACAAACACACAGTCAGTATTCATGGTTCACAGCAGGAGTGTTGGAGCGGAGGAAACGGTGAATCTGACAACCAGTGCTCCTACACCGTGAACTGAGCGCCACCCTACTCATCTTCTCAGGAACGCTGAGCTTTTCTAATTAACACAACTGTGTGGAATCCAGAGCATTAGCAAATTAACTAACTAACTAACCCTCTGCGTCATCGTTTCGTTGATAACTTACACTGTTTTGTGTCTTTCTGTGCTTCTCATTATAAACAACTGCTGTAGATATACAGTTACAGTGGGTGGTTAGTACTGTCGCATGACAGCAAGCAGGTTCTGGGTTCGATACCAAGGTTGACCAGGGGCCTTTCTGTGTGGAGTTTTGTGGGGTTTCCTCCGGGTGCTCTGGTTTCCTCCCACAGTCCAAAGACATGCAAATTAGGTAAAATGGCGACTTTAAATTGCCCGTAGGTGTGAATGCAAGTGGGAACGGCTGTCTGTCTCTGTGTTAGCCCTGTAACAGACTGGCGACCTGCCCAGGGTATACCCCGCCTCTCGCCCGAAGTCAGCTGGGATCGGCTCCAGCTTCCCCCGGCGACCTGTAGTGGATAAGGCCTTTAGAAAATGAATAAATGGATGTTCAGAAATTTAGCCAACGCTAGAATGGCTGCACCGAGTATTTCAGAACCTGGAATTGGAACCTGTGTAGTTTACACAGAACGTTGTGAAAAACATAAAACATCCAGTGATCAGCAGTTCTGAGAGCAGAAAGGCTTTGAGAGGCCACAGGCGCATGGCCAGACTAGCCATACTGCTTCAAGCTGATAAGAAGGCTACTGTAAATCAAATAACCCCTTTAGAACTGTGCTGAGCAGAAAAGCATCTTAGAATGCACAAGGCGGATGGCCTGCGACAATAAAACGCCAAATCAGGTTCCACTCCTGTCAACCCAGAACAGCAATCTGAGGCTACGGTCTGCACAGGCTCACTGAAACCAGACTGCTGGAGACTGGAAATGCTGACATGCAGGGTCAACAATATGAATCCATGAACCCAACCTGTCATGTCAACAGTACAGGGTAGTGGTGGTGGTGGAATGGTGTCGGCAATGCTTCCTTGGCACACAAAGGGCCCAATCGAGCATTGATTTAGATTTAAGTCATTTGGCAGATGCCCTTATCCAGAGTGACTTACATACATCTTATTTTATACAAGTGAGAAGTGAAGGTTAAGGGCCTTGCTCAAGGGCCCAGCAGTGGTAGCCTGGCGGTGCAGGGATTTGAACTCACGACCTTCCGATCACTAGTCCAACGTCATAACCACTGAGCTACCACAGCATTGAATGAATGCAGCAATATTGGAGTACGGCTGAGGACCATGTGCATCCATTTATGGCCACAATTTACCAATATGGAAGAAAAAAACCCATTACAAATCTTTAATAAAACATCACGGAGCAACAGAAAGCTATAATTGTTTCCATGTGTAAGTGTGTGTCTCAGGGGTCGGTCATTAGTCCACATTAATATTACATAATGCATACATGCCATGGCTCATACACAATGTAACGAGATGCAGCTTTGCACCTAAAACAAATGAAAATATTCTAACTTTTCATTTAGTTAAATTAGCTGAAAGAATGCAGTCAGACTCCATTAATTATTAATCAGCTTTCAAAACTCACATAGAAATCATTTTTCATAAATTCCACTGGCCAGCAATCAAGGTGCTAACTGTGGGATGCTATTTGAAAAACACTCAATATATTAATATTTATACGCTCACATGCTATCTAGTTTTTCATCAAAGCAGTGGTTGACTTTCTTTAAAATTAGCTACATTTTGTTCTGAAACGGTTTTAAATGTCCAAGAGCAAACAATGGATACATGATCAGGACACAGTGTTAACAACTGCTACACTGAGTCCGGACCGAATCAGCACTTCCAACATCAAGTCCTACAGCGAGACACACTCACGGACCAGAAACTGTGGAAAGTCTGTTCAACACACATTAACACACTAAACTGATTCTGTCAGTCCTAAAACCCTGGAGTCAACGTCGTCTTTTTTTAAAAAAAAAAAAAAAAAAAAAAGGCAGGAAATGGAAGAGTCACAGGATGATGTTTAGTGGTGAAAGCTGCAGCGGGAGCTGTGTGTGTCATGACTGTGTGTTAGAATGATGGAGGACAGAATGGACTTCTTATTTAAGCCCTTCCTCATGTCCGACACGTCTGCGGGAAGACGTCATTGTTTACTTTTTGAACAGAGCGGAGGCTCACTTCTACACCAAGAGCGAGTTGAGCAGAGGAACTTTGATTTTTCCAGGCAAACTTATATTCTGTGATTAGTCTATAAATCACCAACGTTCATGTACATATGGCTCTATTCATTTAAAAAGTGGTAATTTACTCTAAAAGCATTTAAATGCTTCACCTTTAACCAGCATCAACAGTTTCATGAGACACTAATGCATGGTGCATTGGTGTGAAACTGCTCCAGCTGTTCCATCAAGACGCAGACTGCCACTTTCTTCAGGCCATAACTATTTTTAAAGTTACGTATTTAAAACTATAATCTACAATAATGTTCTGGCCTATGGCTGCAGTAAAAGGGCTTGAAAGGTAATGACACCCATTATTCCAACATTTATTGGGGAGCCAGTAAACACAAATATACTATTTCTTCACTCTGAATATAGATGAAAAAACTTCGGACATCTTGTTTCTGACACCGCCCCATTTGCCATGTTTCTTTGATACTGAACAAATTAGCATGAGATTTCTAGACTTTGGTCTATTTCTGACAGAATGCTTATGGGACACAACAAGTGGTGGAGATTACACTATGCCTACATCTAACATGAAAATCCTCACACACACACACACTGTATATATATATAAAATGCGCATTAGTTATTGGTCTGACATGCATGATGTCAAATTGATCTTTACATACAAAATAGTCAGCATTCTCACAAATTCTCACAGGAGGTGTAAATGTCAAAAGTGTTTATGAACGATGATTTCAAATCTGAGCATGCACAACGATGAGTAGACTGAATGGGTTACGATTACAGACAACACACAAACAATTCACTAAATTCTAAGACCAGACTAAAATTAGGATACCTTTGTGAGAAAGAATCAGCTGAAAATCTGCTCAGGAAGAGGCTAAAAGATATGGAGATTGTCACAGCAAGATAGCTTGTCTAATCTAATGGGCATCTGCTAAATGATAAATGACTGAGAAATTTTGAAAGAGAAAATATCCAGTGTCCAAACAGAAATAAGCTAAACAGAAGATGTCTTTGACTGCTTGACTACACTTAGGGTTCAGGCTTATGGGAAAATTGTATATAATTTTTTTGCCAAGCTGTCATTTTTAAATTCAGTGTCGGCGCAGCAGAGCCGGTGCTGTTGGTTAATGTGCACAGATCGAAGCCCCTCAGAGTGTTTACCTCAATATAATAATTTAATCTCACTGCGGAGATGGAAAGTATCAGGCCTAATGCCTCGACATATTTTCCTCCCCTAAAACAATCGGAGAGCTCGTGAGCGGGCATGAGGGAAAGCTCAGTGACAATGCACTGGCAAACAGCTACGGTGAAAATATTAGGTACAGACTCATAAAGGAGAAATGGATAAAGAGCGAAAAGGAGTACTAAATCCAGGAGGTATACACACACAAGACTATGCCTCTGACTCATACTCACATGCTCCATCATCAGATGATCCTTCCCTTGAAAAAGTCTGATGCCCCACATACCAATTATTAGTAGATGGTTGAGCGCATGACATTGTGTTCTAAGACAAGCAATCTTAACTCATGACCTTGCTGCTTGTCAGTCCCAGTGGAGGAGGCGTGGCCGCCGTGCCCGTCAGTCCCAGTGGAGGAGGCGTGGCCGCCGTGCCCGTCAGTCCCAGTGGAGGAGGCGTGGCCTCCGTGCCCCCCAGTCATAGTGGAGGAGGCGTGGCCTCCGTGCCCCCCAGTCATAGTGGAGGAGGCGTAGCCTCCGTGCCCCCCAGTCATAGTGGAGGAGGCGTAGCCTCCGTGCCCGTCAGTCCCAGTGGAGTCTCATATCATTGAATTGTTGCTGGTTTATGTGTATTTTTCATTTATCGGATTATTTTAATATATGTACAATATCATGAGGGGATATACACACCCATTTTTTCTCGATTTTGTTTTCACTGTGCTTTATTGCCATGACAAATAAAGGGACATTGGTCTTTCCAGTGCTTGAGATATAATCGAATAAAGGGCAGGTTCTGGTGAAGGTACTTAAATGCAGTGTGCTGGAAAGAGATTATGGAATTACTGAATAATAAAACAGGACACCGAACAGTTTAACAGTCACACAGGGTTTCAATAAGCAAAACAAGCGCAAGCAGCCAAGACAGCACGCACAATCTCACTCCCAAAAAACACAGATCAGACGCCAGCTACAATAAACAACTAGTGACCTGCAGAGATGGAAAAACAAGGTAGAAAAAATAGAGGACACAAGGCTAATTGCATGCTAACTGTGCGAGCAGACGTTTGGGATCAAGGGAGGCTCCACATGTAGCAAGCAGTAATCAGAGGTGCTGGACTGCGCACAGCTTCAGCCGGCCAGAGCAGTGACCTCACCGCATCAGCATTACAGCCAGGGAGAGAGACAGAGAGCAAACAATGAGTCAGAATGTCAGGCAGCGGATCAATTAGATCACATTAGATAAACACATTATGGCAATATGACAAATATATCACAATATCTAGACCTTTTAATGCTACCTGATATGTATCATAATATTGCGATTGATATTGCAAACACTTGGAATTTTCAGGCACTGCTTCGACTGTCATCGGTCGCAGTGACACTAAATTGCAAAAGCAACTAAAAGACTGAATCTCATGACCAAGGAATTCTTTTTTTTACGATGTGTAAAATTTTTATCTGCAAAAGCAAAACCGGGACACAAATCATAGTGAAAAGTCAGCTTTAGAAAATCTGAACGTAAATCTTTAGTCTGTAAACCCCTGAAGACGGATGTTAGGTTTTGGTAAAGACCCAGTACGGTGTATTGGGACTTACTGTAATTTATCACACTATGAATAATTTACTATTGCACTGCTCAGCCCTAAGAATATGCAGATTTCCTAATAAGACAATATTATTGCGATACTCCTGAAAAGCCAGACCAGACAGAAAGTGGCAGAAACAAGGCTCTAGTTACTGGAACGTTGAACCACACGTCTTTGAGCGGGAAAATCTCCAAGCTGTCCTGGAGTCCACCTCCCCCGACACAGGAGTTAGGAAACCCTGGCCTGAGGTTTCACCCTATCGTCTGGAGATCAACTCCAACAATGCTAAAGCTGTTTGTGGCTGAGAGTCGGGGAGAAAATTCCTTATGTTCACAAATAGAGCTATGAGGGGAAAGTGACTGACACACACACACACACACACCCCAGAATACATTCACAGCCGTGCTATTCAATGGAGAAGCACCATCAGTGACTCACGCCGTGCGTTTGGTAGCACCACCCCCACTTCCACTCTTCTTGCCCCCATTTGAAAGCTCAGGGAAGAGATCAGATCCTCTACATTCCTCCACATCCCTCTCTAGTACAAAGCATTGTCCAGAGCATCATCATCATCATCTAAAATAAAATATGTCCAGAGGCCATTAGGAGGTGGTTTCACATTTCAAGCTGGAGAATAAGAGGTGCATGAGCCCTGTTTCCATGATGTAATCAAGAAATGCCTGAACTGTAGTAGTCAAAATAAAGCATATGTTGAGTGTTTAAAACAGAGACGGCCCTGAGAGCACATCAGGGCAATCAGCGCCTTGTGAGGTGAAGAACCTCATTGTGTGCTGAACACGTCAACCGGTTAAATAATGTCACTGCTAACCACATTACATGTCGTATTAATGGCATTCACATCAGAGACTTTGCTTTCATTGTATTCGATAAACTGGAGCAAAAATCAGGCAGTTAGGAGTGGGGCTGGTGTAATTGTAATTGTTCAGTGAAGAGCTTGTTTTCCTAAGTGACATGCGAGGCAAAGATGTGCTGTAGCTGATTAATAATCAGCACTTCCTCCATTTGGTTTATTTATTTATTTAAAAAAAAAAAGAAACCACAGTCGAGCTGGGCGACATGACGAAATAATGTCAAGATCATGATCAATTCTGTAATAATCCACTTTTCTGACATATCACATGTATATCTTTTTAGAACATTATTAATAACTTTTACAAATTGCTGACTATGTTAAAATTTTCTACGGAGCCTTTTTGTAGACAAAATATTTTCATAGCTTAAGAAAAAAAATACATAAATAAAAATAAAAAAAAAAGCTTTAGCTGGCCAAATGTGAGAAAACCTGTATAATGTCATACACGTCATGTATTATTAAAAATACTTTTAAATATCAATGACATGATACGGGCGGCACGGTGGTTAGCACTGTCGCCTCACAGCAAGAAGGTCCTGGGTTCGATCCCCGGGTCACCCAGGGTG
>JAQQZU010000023.1:11615407-11627892 GCA_030068025.1 Parauchenoglanis punctatus | reverse complement strand
CCCTGAGACTGTCCAGCACATAGTAGCTGGGTGCAAGATGCAGGCTGGGACAGCATATACTGAAAGGCATAACCAAGTGCCAGGGATGGTGTACAAAAACATCTGCACCAAGTATGGGCTAGAAGTTCCCAAGTCCCAAAGGGAGACACCACCGAAAGTGAGGAACAACTGAGCTAAGATCATGTGGGAGTTCAAGTTCCAGACAGATAAGCAGCTGCTGGCCAACCAACCTGACATAGTGGCAGTAGATAAGGAGCAGAAAACAGCAGTAGTAATCGAGAAGTACTAAGGCCTGAAAGAACAACTGGAACAGATGAGGAGGGTGAAGTCCAAAGTGGTTCCAGTGGTAATAGGAGCATTAGGGGGCTGCGACTCCCAAACTTGGGGAGCGGCTCCAACGGAATCCAGGTACAACAACTGAGGTCTCTTTCCAGAAATGTGCAGTTCTAGGAACAGCTAAGCTACTGCGCAGAACCCTTAAACTCCCAGGCCTCTGGTATTCTCAGCCACGGGCCTCCTAGCAGGAACCTGAACTTTAAGGATTTTGCTATTCCTAAGACGCACTCGTCTGTATTGGAATCTCTTACTATCCTAACTGAAGCTTTGCGGCTTCAGGTGCTCTTCTCACTAATGGCTTTACCTCAGATTTAACCTTTCACATTAGCGTCTGGACCGGGAGATCCCATAAGATCTTAGCTTTGTTTTGCATCATCCCCAGTGGTTCTTCCCATCACTTGGTTGTTCATCTGAGTGTATTCGGATTCTGTCTGGATCCTACAGGTTCTGCATTGTCTCATGGGCTTCTTTGACCTGTCTGCAATTTGGGGTCTGTCTGGTGTGGTTCAGTTGACCTAATGCTTGTTCTTATGCTACTGCGATTAAAGCTTTCATACCGTCTTCTAGTCCTGCATGTTCCTGCCCCCTCACTGGTCAGTGGTACAGTCAGGCCCATAAATATTTGTACATTAACAAAGTTGTTATTTTAGCTGTCTACTACAGTACACTGGAGCTAAAATTAAATAATGAATATGAGCACAAAGTATAGATTTTAAGTGTTCATTTGAGGTGACACTATATGGCCAAAAGTATTTGTGCATCTACCTCCTGAAGGCTATTTTGATCTGGCTTACTGTTGTGAAGGGGTTTTACTTCCAGTCGTTTTCCACGGACCTGAACTCACCAGTGCATTCTTTCTTTTTAAGAATTTGCTATTGACTGGAGCACACCTAATGTTTTTGTTGCGTCTCTGATGGGAAGTTCTTATTTTTTATTTTTATTTTTTTGAGTAACGATGGCTTGCTTCACTGGCAGTGACTGCTCTTTTGACATCAGCTACAGATTGCAAACGCAAAGGCCACACTTGAACATAGCTTTCAACCTTTTGCCTACTTGTAAGTGAAATAATGAGCTGAATAACATGGACCAGATGAGCAGCCAACCATCCAAATAGCGTTGGTCCCTTAAAAACAGAAGGATTTGGGAAACACCACATACAAGATGCTATAATCCCTACACTGTTCATTAGATTTGGATGTACATACCCTGAAATCTAAGCTGAAAGCCTGCACTTTAATATTTAATTTCACCTCCAATATACTATAGTAGATAAAATAAAACTCAATCGATGTCCAAATACTTATGCACCTGACCGCATATTCCACAGAGGAGGTATCCTTCCATGTTAGCCCCAACCTGCCATTCATTTCTCTTGGATAGCTTCTTGTGCCAGAGGGATTCCAATAACTTGGGTTCTAATGGGTTCTAATGGATTCTAATGTCTTACTCCAATCAGGACATGTCTTATTCTGTGAAGGTACTTGAATGTGTTTGTATGCATGTGTGTGAGTGCGCGCCAGAACAATGGTCCAAGCATTCTTGCTTCAGGAAGAGAAAACCAAAAACACAATACTATCTAAAAGAGTAAAGCTTTTTTATAGAACTAAAAGACAAGTAACAGTTAGCAGAGTAGTGATCCTCACCGTGGCATACTCAAGTGTGTATGATACAGATACTGTGGGACCAGGAAGTTTCCCTTTCTTCCTGACCAAGACAAAGCCGATTCCCAATCTTTGGGCCAAAAGGGGCCCAAACAGGAAGCCACGGGCATCCAGACCTGCAAAATAAGTAATACAATTAATAGCATTAATAATAAGAATATCTAGCAAATCTTAGAACAAGAAACAGACTCTTTCAAAAGACAAACAGGGTCCCTTAATCAACCCAACTGCCACTTTGGTACTCAACCTCTGGCTGAACAGTAGTTCTTTGGAATTACTGGGAACTCCTTCTGGTCACTAGCATTGCACCTTAACCATTGAACTATCACTGACCCTGATAAAAGTCAAATATATTTATTTAAAATGGCAGAGAGTTCATTGCAGGCCAACATCTGACAATCAGTGGTTGTTTGATACTTAATAGTTTCAATTAATTTCTAATCTACGTTGAACAGAATTAGCTAAAATAATTTTCTAAAGTGGTTTAAGGGCATCTGAGACATGCAATATAAGCTGGAGCTGGCAATGTTCTGGAAACACACCAAGGCAGCTCTTTAATTTGAAGACAAACTGCCTCTTTAGAAAAACGCTGGACACTGCCAGAGCAAGTCAAGATTATTAAGGACTGAAATGAGCATACATCTTTCATGAGTTATTAAAAGGATGAAGAAATGACCATCCCATAACAACAACTGCTCTAGAGGGTATGATAGTGTTTGAACGCGTTGTGCGTTTCACCGTAACTAATTCCCACAATTGAAAGAAACCGCAGGAATGCACGATCAACGCAGCACATCAATGATCAATCAAATTATATCCCTATTTCATATTAACGTTACATATTTATACTCATGGCTGTTTGTATGCATGCATGTGTGAGAGAAGATAAAGATCTATAGATATGTGGTATGGCTGTAGAGATCAAGTCTTGCTAACCAAATTACTTAATGGAAACTAACTTGTAATTCTTGGCCTGCTAGATTTAATTAAAATGAGATATGAGCCTTTTCACCCTGAAGGTAGACATACAAATATAAAAGACAGCATAATCCACTTTGACTGTAAACAGAGTTAGAGAGGGGAACAATATTTTGCACAAAATGGCCTTTTAATTGGTCTCAGGAAGGCATTAAACTGTCATAACCTTTAAGACCCCTGGAGAAGCCTAGAATTCTCTAGAAATCCCTAAGAAATTTCAGAATTAGTGGTTTAATAATATCATTTTAAATGAATCATTGTATAATAAAATCAGTGAAAAGCCCTATCTGGATGTATCTGGAGTCAATTCCTATTTTACAGGTGTTACTCGGTTGATTTATATTTTATATACATTTTCCATCCAGCTTGGCTCTGTTGGCATTTTCTCTTTCCACCTCTGAGAAAATTTCATGCTGCTTTTTTTTTTGGCCAAACTCAGGGGTTGTCTGATCATTTTGATCCCATACAAATACACATGTATGCAATTTTCTATGCAGATGTCATCTTGCTTTGGGGAAAAGACACATCTGACTGCTGCTACTTGCCATATTTAGTCTCGTAGCACATGCGTCACTGACTCACCCCAGATTAAACACTACCCAAATTGTCAGATGAAAAATGGATGCTTTAGAAGAGGAACTGAACTATATACTTGGTCTGGGCTGTAAAACCCGATTACACACACTACCAGGGAAAGCATTTTCAGAAGGAGAAAAAAAATAAACTCATTAAGAAAAGTAAGATACTACAGGCTTACTAAAGAAGCCATTATAATGTCAGCTACAGGTACAAAGCATTAATCTATACATACATTACTTTATATATTCACATATGAATGATATTACTAGATGACTAAATGCATCATTGAAATAATTTTAAATATCGATGGTTAAATATTGATAAATTAGTACGGTTAATGGTTTAATAGTTTTATATTCAAATCATTTACAGTTAATAATTCATCAACATTTAACCTTAGATATTTAAGGAACCAACTACATGACAAACATTTGGGTTTGTAGAAAATGCAATTGACTAAGAACTCACTATTCATGTGGTAATTTTATGGTTGTCTAGATGTGAGAATTTCAAGCTGATTTTATTTTAAAGGTACAGAAAACTCAAAACCATATAATAGTACAGAGAGTTTAGTCAATCAAGGAACCAGGGGAAAACTCCATGAGCTATAAAATTGGTTTAATACCTGTTAGTAATACAGTTTTAGGCAAAAATAGATTCTTAATGCTAATCCTAATCGAAAATAACAGATCATATATTCATCTCTAGTAAGCACTTAATGATGGTCAGGGGTGGATCTGGAGCCTTTTCCAGATATACGGAGCATGAGGTGGAAATGAGCATCCCAGGACACCGTGAACCCACTGACGAATTAACACATTCATTACAGTGCAAAACAGCAAAACCAGGCTCCATAGAGAAAGGAATGTAGCACTCGCTCTACAGACTTTATCAAGGACATATTCTAGTGCACTATAATACAATGAGAATCCAAAAAAAGATTATCAAAACAACCAGATTTGAAGTCTACAAAGTGGACGAGAGAACGTGCCCTGGCTTGCAGTTTTCTCCTCGTGCACCACTAACACACCAAGTTTCCTTCCACCACAACCAGCACATTGCTTATGAAGGAGTTTTGGTTTGATAGCCTACCGCTTATGGATTTTGTGCAGATCTATCCTGGGAATGATGTACAGTCCCCAAAACACGTATTTCTCAGACCCACAACTCCTTTTATACAGAGTAGTAACTCCTCATCTGACCTAAATGATTGTAATGAACTAAAGGCTCTGACACGGTCATGGTTGCAGATGGTACAAATTTGGGGCAGGGCTTTTTCCACTGTCTATCCAGAAGTGTTTCTTTCCTTTATCTCTCCACCTGCACACTGTAATGGTGTCACTGGGTTTTTGTATGCTCTCGCCTCCCTTTGGCGTTCCGTTTCTGATATTTGGCAGTCGCTGCTTCTTTTTTTTTTGCTGAAAGTGTGTGTGGACAGTAGTATGTATCAGCATGCAGCAAATCCCTCACAGGGAAAACAGATGAAAAGTAATGGTCAGCATTTAGACTGTGGTGAGACAATGCGGAGCTTCATGTTCACTCCATGAGTGCATTATAAACCACCCACCTTTTTGGTTCTCCTTTCCCGTATAGACATTAAAGTGGATCACCCAGACACCATATTTTGATCTTCCTTTTTTTTAGTGGTTCTTTGGGCATGTACCACTTCCAGCTGAGTCAGTCTTCATATTTAATAAGGCTTCCCAGGGGAAATGGTCCTGTAGCACTCCGAAGAACGGGTGAACCCTCTGAATTTTTTCCAGTAGCATGGAACAGGCCCGTGAACTCTTATTTGCTATAAGCACGTACACAGCTGCTGAAATTAGCTTAAGAACATCAAACATATACTGCTGAGCTCCAGTAATCCATCAGGGAGGGAACATAAGAATGAATAAACTTGTAGAAATACATCATGTCCTCCACAGTTGTCTCATGACCTGGCAGCAGCTCTGGAGATTGAGAGATTTGTGTGGCGTACAAGGGAATAAAAAAATAACAAATAATTCCAACTAACTAGAGCATCAAATCAAATAGCAGTATAATGGTGGATTGATGAACTAGCTCAACAGCCAATAGTGACGTAGCTTATTAGCACAAGGATGGCTTACAATAATGCAGCGTTATTGCCAGTGTCCAGGCTTTCAGAACATCTGGTAATAGATGTCCTACAAAAAAGTATAAGATAACATAAGATACACAAGGAGCTGAAACAATGGTTAAACAAAACAGAAAAGGAAAGAGAACACCAAGCAAGATAGTTCCACGTATGTTGCATTCATTTGCTCTTCATCTCAAAATAAAAATGAGAAAATAAAAAAATGCCATTTTTAAAATACCTCTTTACTGAAATTGGATTTTTTTTTAAATTAACAAACAAATAATATAGTGACTCTTTATAATTGTTTCTATTTATTTCATCACAAAGTCTAGAAATCAAATATTAAATGTATCCAAATAGATAAACTGCCCGGTGCAGTTCAAGCTGTCTATCCTACAGGTTAATCTCAGGTTAAGATGCACCCTGAAAGCTTACTTTCTCTTTTCATAACCTAGATGATAAAAATAGGGCTGGGCGATATATCGATAAATGATCTTATCTCAGTATGACCATTCACATCGCCAGCCAACTGTATATTGTATCGCATCGCGTTTAGCAGAAATATCACATTTCCTCCAGAAATGAACAGGTAGCTGCAGTGTCTTTATCCTCATGAATACATCAATGAAGAGTCTGTGTAATGTAGCATGATATGCAGAACTAGCTTAAAAACCAGCCAGAACTAGTTCAGGTCATGGGTGGAAACAACTGCGCTTTATTAACGCCAAACTGGGGTAAGCAACTGAAGAAAATATACGGAAAACAAGGGCAAAACACCTGGAACAAAAACAAAGCAAATATGTTGAGCAAAGAGCAAAAACACAGCACACAAGCGCAGCACTGGAGCCCATAAACGAGGGTCCTGTGTTGGGAGCAGTGCATGTTTATGACACGTGTCCGATGAGCCCGAACTGGCCGCAGGTGTGCACAAGATTTTGCACGTGCTTCACGTTCTTGCACTTAACTCTCAACTCATCAGGTGTGTCCTGTCCCAAATATAAGTTACTTTGGATAAAAGCCAAATGAGCAAATACAAGTGTAAATGCAAATGCGATGCTCAACCTGACGTCTTTCACATTCGTTTTTAGAGTGTCCTGGTGAGTGACGGAAATTCTACTGCTTCTAAATGTAGAAAGCACTCAGAGATAGAAAACCCTGAATGCCGTCACTGACCAGTGGTCAACTTTTCAGATTTTCCCAGGTACTAGTCCTTGTTTAGTAGCACAACACGTAGAACAACAAATCTGTACTGTTCTCACATGAACGTCGGAGCAGAATCACGCACTGTGACTGTGGGTAATCGCTCGGCACTAACATATAAAAGATGGGGTTCTTTTGCTGTCTGAAACTGCCCCATAACTTCCATGCACACTATTTACTCCATAGACTGTTCTGACACTACACAGCTCCAGGGTTCCTTGTGTCGAAGTTCTCCATGTCTCTCACGGTTTCCTCTCGTGTCACATCCAGGCTGTATTCCCGACCGACACCCAGTGTTCCTGGCATAGTCTCCGGATCCACCGCAACCATGATCAGGATAAAACTACTGAAGATGAACGAATGTATGGAGCACTTATATAAAGCACTTATATAGGGCAGCAAACAGAGGCACTGAAGTCAGACCACACATACTACAGAGTGCTTCCCAAGTGCATCATCTATGCTGCTGTGGCATAAACAACCTGAACGTTACAAATGACCTAGCAAAGCGAAACCACGGAGTACAGCAGTAAAAGCGTCTGATCCAGTTCTGGTTCTGAGGCTCAGAGGTCCAGCTCAGGGATCTGATTCCACTCCTCGGGACACTGTTGTTGTCTTGAGCAACCTGTATAAAGCTGCATGTTTCCGTCTTTATAGAAATTCACTTCCACTTCCACCTTTAATTTGTAGTCATTAGAGTTTAGAGTAACTAATCATATATAAGCGTTCTATTTAACACAGCTACATGACCAAGCCCCAAGTCACAAATTCTTCACTCTTAAAATCAGAAGCCTACCTAAACTCTAATAAGCATCATTAATCAGGAATTTCTTTTACCTGGCAACCAGGAAACTCGGTTCAGGTGATACATAAATAAGAACTAAAACATAATGAAGTGTGATCTAATAAGAAAATAATCAGTGCTGCAAAGCAGAGATATTGTTAACATGTCGGAGTTGATTATTTAATAATAACAGGGTGTCCCAAAGTGTTTTATCTTTCTTATTTCTCTTTCTCTTCTAGTTTTGCTTTGCTTTGTGTGCCCACTGCAGCCTCAGCTTTCTGTTGTCGGGTGACAGGAGTGGAACCCGACATGGTCGTCTGATGTTGTAGCCCAACGACCTCAAAGTTCGATGTCTTGTGTTCTCGGAGATGCTTTTCTGCTCACCACAAATGTACAGAGTGGTTATCTGAGTTACTGTAGTCTTTCTGGCAATCCGAACCTGTCTGACCATTCTCCGGTAACCTCTCTGATCAACAAGGCATTACCGTCCGCAGCACTGCCGCTCACTGGAGGTTTTTTCTTTATTGCACCTTTCTGAGTAAACTCTAAAAAACTGTTCTGTGTGAAAACTCCAGAAAATCAGCAGTTATAGAAATACTCACCAACAATCATGCCCTAGTCAAAATCCCAGAGGTTGCATTTTTTCCACAATCTGATAGTCTGCTGGCCCGTACTGCCATGATTTTACGCCTTTCACTGCATTCCACATGACTGGCTGATTAGATAATTGCATGAATGAGTAGGTGTCCTTAATAAAGTGCTCGCTGAGTATATTTTGTATTGCACAACTATTTGAGCCTCGCAACAAGCACTTCAACGGTCACTGATGTGTTCACATAAATAAACTTGAAGCTTAGTCAGATATCCTGAAGACTTTACACTGTTGGAAAACTTACTGTTGCTTGCTGTTACAACAAATTGACAATGAAGACTACTTTTTATCAAGATTGATTTGTCTTACATTAGCAGACTGTGCCACCACAAGCGTGGCGGCCATTTTCTTCCCCCGAGCGCCGTGATCGAGGTTTACAAAGAGCTTTGGGGTAGCCCTCCAAAAATCGCTTCCCATTTGCTAGCAGATGGGTATCCCTGGAAATCCTAATGACATCTTACTCGTGAAATCCCCTCTTGGGCCTCGTTTGTGAATTTTTCTGTTTTTCCTGCCTCAGTTCATTACAGCAGTCACACAAAGTTTCAGCGATCTGTTCAATAAGAATCTCTGTTTGGACGTGAATAAAATGCAAATGGACAAAAATATACATAGCTTTTCTCAATTCTCATGAAGTTTCATGGAGATACTAACTTTAGAATGCGATTAATTTAGGCCAGGAAAAAAGACTACCCAAGAGAAAAGAATAAATGAGTGAATGAATGGCGTTTAAAGGCTCTTTTGAGAGCTGAACTTCACTGATCAGTGGCTGTTGTGTGCCACCGTATTGTGCATCAGTGGCTGTACCTCAATGGGCAACCTTGGTAATTAAGTTAGTTACCAGCAAATTAACTCCACATGACTATTCCACGTTAAATTCAATCAGTTTAATGTGTAGAATATTAATAATTTCCACTCAGATATATTGGTTATTATTAGACTTATGAAGAACGAAACTGAAAAAAGGCAAATCTGGTCAAACGAGTCATACTGTTTGTCCATTAAAACTGTGATTAAAACAACAAGCCATTTTGTAACATTTAAATATGGATGACTCGGCCTGTAGCCATGATGGAGACATGATCTCGGGGTCATTCTTCTGGGTTTTTCAAGCCATTTCTGGTAGTGGCGTTAATTTTCAAATTGATTGAAGCTGACATTTTTGTCCACATACATAAACCATACAAGTCCCTGTGAATATGTCATTACTATAGAAAAGTTTAGGTGCATAAATATAAATATGTAATTCAGCTTGTTGTAGGTTGATGGATTGGTTAACTCTTATAGAAAATTATTCAGTTAATCAACATCATCTGACCAGTCAGACAGACATGAGAGTTTATATATATATATATATATATATATATGAAAGTGTCTTACCCACAAGGAGCTCAGTGTTTGGGTAGTTTTGCCTGACATGCTCCTCAAACAGATCTGTAACTGCAGCCAGGGCTTTGGGCTCCTTCAGAATAGGGCAAATATCCCTAAATGAAAGGAAACAAATTAAAGCACAGCAGCATGAGATGTTACATTAAGCAGGAGGTCTCGTTTAGGAATCTTAAAAACCTCAGGAAAAGTGAAAATATAACATTTACAAAGCGACTTGCAAGCTAGGGAAATTAAAGCACAGGTAGATATAAAAATTAATTAATTAATTTATTTATTAAATACAAACCGAGTTAGCTAACTTAGCTAGCATTCCTGCTAGCAAGTAAAATTACTACCCCAAAACATTTATATACATATTTGCTTATAAACATTCTCCTAACATCCGGCAGAATACACCCACTTGAACACGATGCCTTTGACGGGAAAATCAGGAATGTTTCTTATATGCTGGAAAACAAGGTCCAGTTTCTGTTCTCGAGAGCTGTGACTGTCGGCCATTGTTTACACCGCACTGTAGCCGGGCTGCGTCTCAAACCCACGCCTAGTTCCCTATGTAGTGAACACTGAAGAAAAGAGCGAGCAGTTTGGGCTGTGTTCAAATTGTTCTTACGTTCTGTAGCCGCTATACTAGTACCTCATCGTACATTATTACTACAGTAACACGGATTTAAAACTAATAACATGAAAGCACATATAGACTACAGCTAAACCCTATAGCAAGCCGTTTCAGCTTTTAATGGTTGATGTGTCACAAGTCATATTTAGATTTTTTTGGAATCAATTTTTAGTCAATCTGTATTAAAGATTTATATTCTTACTTGTCAAAATTCACACTGAAGCTATCTATAATTCAGTTATGACTGGTCATAAATCGCCATCATCAACTCATAGAATTTTACTAGTAAAATTAGCTCAATTACTTCTATCTCTGCAATGCAGTTTTTACTAATAGAAATTTGAACTGCAGATATCTATACTGAATTTTTTTGTAAAAGTAAAAATTCCAGGTCCACATATCCACAGCTCAGTTCTGACTAGTCATAACTGAATTTCACCTACAAATGTATTGTAGAGATCTGAAATTACACATACACTGAACATATTTAGTACATATTTTTAAGGCTTCACCTGTCCAGTTTGGGTGATTCTGTGCCCATCATAGCCTCAGATTCTTGTTCCTGGCTGACAGGAGTGGAACCTGATGTGGTCTTTGATGTTGTAGGCCATCCACCTCAAGATTCAAGGTGTTGTGCATTCTGAGATGCTTTTCTGCTCATCACGGTTGTAAAGAGTGATTATTTGAATTACTATAGACTTCTTGTCAGCTCAAACCAGACTGGTTATTCTCCTCTGATCTCTCTCATCAACAAAGTGTTTCAGCTTCACACTGGATGTTTTTTGCTTTTAGCAACATTCTGTGTAAATTCTAGACACTCTTGTGTGTACAAATCCCAGGAGATGAGCAGTTTCTGAAATACTCAAAGCAGCCAATCTGGTGGTACCAACAACCACACAACGGTCAAAGTGACAGAGTGACTCGCTCTCTCTCAAATTCAGTTTCTCTAGTTTTACTGTTTACACTTAGAGCACTTAATTGCAGAAAATGAAAACTGGTCAAAATAACGAAAAAGGTTCAGTGTTTTCAGACCTTGTATATTGCATAGAAATCAAGATCATATTCAATTTTAAACAACATAATACTAATGTTTGAACTTACGAAGAGTTCAAAAATGAATATTTGGTGGAATAACCCTGACATTTAATCACAGCTTTCATGCATCTTGGCATGCTCACCAGTCTTTCACGTTGCTCTTGGGAGACTTTATGTCAGTCCTGGTGCAAAAATTCAAGCAGCTCAGCTTTATTTGATGGCTTGTGACCATCCGTCTTCCTCTTGATCACATTCCAGAGGTTTTCAGTGGGGTTCAGGTCTGGACATTGGGCTGGCCATGAGAGAGTCTTGATCTTGTGGTCCTCCATTTACACCTTGATTAACCTGGCTGTGTGGCATGGAGCATTGTCCTTCTGGAAAACCCAATCCCTAGAGTTAGGGAACATTGTCAAAGCAGAAGGAAGCAAGTTTTCTTTCAGGAAAACCTTGTACATGGCTTGAGTCATGTGTTCTTCACATACAAACAAAAATATGCCCCATTCCAGCCTGGCTGAATCACCCCCAGATCATCACCGATCCATCCATCAAATTTCACATTGGGTGCGAGACAGGCCTCTCCATGTATCAAGCTAACCATTAGATAGCCAGCTGATGAGAAGCTGAAAATTGGACTCATCATAGAAGATGATATTTATATATGATATATATGGTCCTGTTCCTATCAAGCTGATATATATATAACAGCTTGATATAACAGTACCTTTGGAACAATAGACCATGGGACCAGGATTCGATTCCCTCAACTCCAGACTGCTCGACAACAAGCCTACCTCAGAAGATGAGCAAGAGACATAAAAAAGGACAGTGCTTGGACATTACCTGGGTTAACAAGGTCTGTGTCAGTTGTTGAGGGACAAGGACAAATTGACAAAAAGTGGGCTACTGGAACAAGACACACCTGGACTAGGTCTGAAAACATGGAATTGATGGAATGCTACTAGAACAGCCCCTGACTATCCATAGTCCCCCAACTATGGCTAAGAAACTAAGAAAGAAAAAGATGACTAAGAAACAGCTCTTTACTAAGACATCAGCCAGCTTGCGGAAGTGTCACAAGATGTCCATAATTGAGGCTCTGGATTCTGAGAAAACAAAGACTCTAGCTATAAGACTGAAGAGATACAACAAGGAAATATGTA
>JAQQZU010000023.1:11580370-11592940 GCA_030068025.1 Parauchenoglanis punctatus | reverse complement strand
GGCTTCCTCTCAGCCGAGAGAGAGAGAGTGAGAGAGAGAGAGAGAGAGAGAGAGAGAGAGAGAGAGAGAGACAGAAAGAGGGCACACAGACAGCCTCAGAAGTTATGTTGAGAAACACATGCACGTACAAATGAAAAAGAAACACTTGCTTTTTTGTACCTTTGTCAAAAAGGCAGGCGATTCCAGTGCGTTCCTTTGAGAGGAGGGATTGAATTACAATACCTGATGAGGCCATTAACACTGATACAACAGTCAAAACAATTGAGAAGGATTGGTTAGAGGATTAAAACCAAAAGCACTCACTAACTGCTGAATAAATAAATACATTTATCCATTTCTTCCCCACTGCTTAGAAGCCATAGGCCCTAAGTAAAGATGGACTGACTTCTAGAGTAAAGCAAAGTTTGTCATCCTTTATCATTTTTATGTTATCATCTTAGTCTAAAGATTATTAATCCCTAATGAAATTTACACGCTTTTCTAATCTGCTTAATTTTACCTGGTGAAGTGTACGGATGGCTGAAGCTGTTAAAAGCTAAGTGACACATTCTGAAATCACTCACCTACTGTGTATTTTATTCAACACTCCATCTTCTAGATGTTTCGGCAACAGCATTCTTCAGCGGTAGCAAGCTGAAGTACGAGTTTGTCTAGCCAAGTTAATTTTCCGTACTTGTACGGAAAATTTGTACGGTCGCTGACACAACTCTCACAAATTCTCTGAACTGAGCTACCGAGCCACATCAGTGCTGGGGCGAATAGGTTATAGGACATACTGGGATCTTTACTGTTAGTTATCCTAACCTTAATCTACAATCCACTATTTTGAGTCATGTGTATTATTTGTGAGACAATTTCATTTTGGAAGTACATCAGAGAATTTGGTGACGGTGGATGCAACGTCAGTCTTATAAATAACACTATTTGGTACATTGACGCAATTTGTACAGTAAAGAAACCGATGCCTTACTATCAAACAGATAAAACTTGAGGTAAGCCTAATACTCAGTAATACTATAGCATTAGTGCTGTCTATCAATAGACAATTTGGAATGATCATGCTCTAATTCCCACCGTGTTCGGTTGAATTCTTCCAGGCCACCAAGCAATCGCAGGCTCCCTCATTCCTCCCTCAAAAGTTGTCTCCTTTCCACACAGGAATGGGCCATTACTGCCACCTGAAACCACAGAATGAGGACAAGCACAAGCACACTGAACCCTGAGCACTGAGGGAAGCTAGACTGAGATACAGAGAGAGCAACACAGAGGTACTGTGTTGAGTTTTATAGCTCCTCACTATGCCCTGGTCCAGACATCACTGCAGCACCGTTATCGGAAGTGAAGAACACAAATGTGTTGTTATCGATGCCCAGATCGACCAGTTGAGCCAAAATCTTCCCCACGCTGTGGTCCAGCTCCATCACAGCATCGCCATAGCTACAAAGCACAGCATCACATATTTCAGTACTCTTATACAGACCAACACTGAAGTCATAAGAATGCATAAAAAATTCCACATGTAACATCAACAGCACATTGCAGCACCATCCCTACATTAAAATACACATTAAAGTCATCTACAAATATATATGGAACAATTATGGGTTAAAAAAAAAATCCATTATGCAATGCATTAATGCAACCATGACAATAGATGAGTGTGGGGAAAAAAACATAATTCTAAACAAAAGCATTATTCTTAATAAGGCTACTACCTAAAATAGATGGAGGAATTGGGACTAAAGAAGAGAGAAGCGTGAGCTGCTCTCTCTGCCCTCAACACACACCTCATTTAGCATTCTGAGAGAACGCCTGCTTAGCAAGGTCTGAGATATCATGAGGAATACTAAGTGATCACAGATGTCTCCCCGGCAATGCATTTCCTTTTCCTCACTCTTACCAATGGGCTGCTTAAATCAACACTTAATTAAGCAATTTAATTTATGGTGGAAAACTGGGGTGTTCACTTGATTGGTAAATATTTCCTAGGTTCATCTCCTGCATTTCCTGAAGTATGAAATTAAGTCTGTTACTGTATATAGAGTGGCCCTGGTCTGGGTGCCTGCTATCTATTCCTCTCACGCATTTAAGACAAGACAGGATATAAATCACCTTTATGAGCATAGAAAGAGTTCTAGCTCCTTGCTGTGACTTCGGAAGCTGCTGCTCTCACCAATAATGTGCACTCAAGTTTAGTTCTTGGTCACATTTCCATTAAAAATCATTTTAGTTTTAGTTATATTACTTTAGTTAGTTTTATACATTTTAGAAACAAAATCTTGGTTCTAGTCTAAATATTCCGTCATATATACAGGATGCACCATCTGTCAGCATATTGTTTTAAGCTATGAAGGGATGGAGGGGAAGCTGGTTCAGATACTGGTGGACCTGTGCAGTGCATTAAGACATCCATATCCAGATTCCCTGCTGTGCTCATTGTTATATACACTTTGCCAGTGCCTTTGCTCCTGGGGAGAAACCAGGAACCTAGAATAGTAGGAGCTTATCCATACATTTGAGGTTCATGAAGGAACCACCAGCCAAACCCCACCATCCAAGAGCACTGTATTCTTGGTGGAGAAGAATGATGGTAAAGAAGCAGATGAAAGCCCTTCCTCTTCTTCTTACACAGTTCTAGTAGCTATAACCTGTAGACAACTTTCTCATACACTGCTGGATATAGGTACTGATGGTGGCCAGGAATCCTCAATCAGTCAGGTCCTACTGACAGAGTTTAATGCAGCCTACTCATGCCATGCATCAGGGGAATCTGACCTTTAACCTCCTGTCACATTCAAAAAATTTTATTTTGCACCTAATTATTGCACCTTGCACAAACTCATACTCCCAGAGTGGCCACAATGGAGCTCAGGACGTGCTACAAGACTGCTGCCAGAAGTTACACATCAAATTCAACTTCTGGTAGTGGACTACAGCACCCATTAACATAAGGCACTTGCACTGAAGTCAACCATAGCAAAGAACAAAGTGTGTGAGTGGTTTCTTCTTGTCACGTGGGGAGTACTACCAAAAGAATTCCCTAAGGAGAAGGGCATCCTTGCCCCTGCTGACCTGTAAAGACTCCTCCAGAAGAGACACCTGAGACACATTCAGACAAATGGTTTGGTGGGGCAGTTCAGTGAAGCCCAAAAAAACATATTATGGATTGTGGTGGCCAAGGACCTGCGAACCAGGGCCTACAATTCACAGATGCATTGGCCATTTTGAAAGTGCCACAAGAATCAGGTACAGACCCTAGGGAATGTTTGAAGCGAAAGACCTGGGATGTGCAACACTCCCACCACTGATCAGTCATTAAGAGCTGAGTAAAGACTCGGCCCATCAGTGGATACCATGAGGGAGGCCCAGCAAGCAAAGAACAGTGAAACCCAAGAAGGTCCTGCAGTTTGCCTTGTGGCTTGACGATGATTCTGGCACACCAATGCAGACTGCACCATATCACACACAGGATCAGCACCTTGGATAACCACATCCTCCCTCTTTGATACACACTCCAACCAAAACAAAAGAACATCCAACACTCTCCAGTGATTCTCCTTTAGATGTTACAGAAAGGACGACTACCCACCTGCTCAAAGTTACTACCACTCCAGCCTGTTGTCACTAAGTACAGTAATGCCCAGCACCATGTCAACTCGATGCTTATTCATTATAAAAATGTACTACTGGTTTAATGACAATGATTACTGCGGTAGTGGCAACTCAACATTTAAGGTTTTATGCTGCTGACCAGGCTGTTTTGAGTTCAAATACAAGGACTGAGCCATTGCTGAGCACAGTTGGTATTATTACCTTCAAAACGTCTATTAAAATCAGCTTTTGTCTCACTCATAGGCTGCGATGGAGAATGAGTTTTTAATGTAAAAATACAAATATTTTATTCAAAAAGTTTTCCAATACCTTTTCAGTTTACAAAAAAAAAAAAAAAAAAAAAAAAAAAAACTGTATTAACTGTTTAAAACTGCAATGGTTTTTATTAGATTGTATTAGCTTATAAGATATTAAATTCCATTAGATCAGATTAGATTGTTTTAATCTTACTTTAGCTTGTCAATACTCATCAGGCTAAAATTTACAAGTAATAGTATTAAGGTACATAGAATTTTACTAGTATTTGACATCTTTGCAACAATAATTGAGTATGATCTGGAGCTTACCATCCCCGCTGACTACGACCCAGGAACTGCTTGGAAGCGTAAACTGGATCGTGCGTGGCATCTGGAGCCCAGTAGAGAAAAAAAGGTTGATGGGCTGCGTGCTGGTGTGAGATGAAGTCCGATGCTTCCTGTAATCAGTTGAGAAGACCGTCAGAGCAGTTATGACAAAGTATCATCTTACTACTTAAAAGATACCGCATTTGCAGTGTAAATCCATATTATATAAAAAATATATTACTTAAATATAATAAGTATAATAAATACATATTACGACCATCAGCTTTTCACCAGTACAGAGACTGCGTTAAGCCATTTTTTAATGAAAAAATGTACCTATAAAGGTTAACAAGGAGCAATAGGAAGAACCAGATAATTATGCTTACATAGACATAATCAGTTACATGTAGATTGAACTCATACTTGTTGCTAACATGCTCTCTATAACACCTGATGTTTTGAATTCTACAATCTTACATCCAATCTCATTTATTTTTGTCGCAGCAGAATATTTCCTAAAACTAAAAAAGTTCAACACATCACGGACCCAACTGGGTCACAGAAAATCCAACATGAAGGACAGAGCACAAGTAGAAAAATGTACATATTAGTTAGCAAATAAATCTTTCAACATGTCTGTTCTGAACACAACGCCTCCTTCTTGCCACAGTTAGGCTTAGTGTGGAAAAATCTATTTAATCCCTCTTGCTATTAAACCTAGATAGATCATAAGGTGTACAATAGTGTAATTTATCATGACAAATATCAACTATGGTAATATTGCTGACTGTAACAAGACAATCATAAAATAGTTACCTGATTATTCAATAAAAGATCAGGGGCTACATTCACAAAGAAACTTGAAGCTAAATGTACAAATAGAATCAAGTTCATGTGTTTGATATATTTAATGACAACAAGTTTTAAAAAGACATTGTGTTGATTGTGAGAGTATGGTTGTGGAGTTCAGTCAATCCACCAACTAAACGATGCACTAACTATGCACGAAGCTGTAAGCTACAAACATCATCTGGTTTACATCTTTGCCATGATGATGTAAGTTTTCACTAGCTGTTGTAGAGGATGTCATAAAATATCCACTGCGTAACGTCATAAAAAATTCACACTATATGAAACCAACAATGTAAATGCACACATACTGTCTTCTTTCAGATATTTAAAAACATGGAATAAATACACAAACATGGCAATGAAACTGTAAATACACATTTGTAGCTTAGGAATTCTGTAATAAAAATTCCATGAATAAGCTTTAAGGACAAACTCGTAGCTAAAAACAACTAATGCCACTCAGGAGAACTCTGAAGGTAATATAATATTATTCTTTGTAAACATGGCCTCACATGATTTTAATTCTGTTATTATTGGACACTCAAACATTTGACCAGTGATGTGGGAACTGTAAAACTCGCCTGTAAAAACTGCTGTGTGAGATCTGATTCCCCAGTTTTCCTGTTGATTTTAAATTCTTCATAATACCTGCAAAACACAATGACCTATGGGTCCCATTAATGCTTTAACATAACCTGCTTGACCTTCACATAGTAACTACAATCTACAGCACACACGTGGCCTCTTGCAGCACAAGAGAGGACGTGTATAGCAGGAGCAGGTTTTACCCCAGGTACAATACACACCGTTATACTGGCTTGTGCCTACTAGCTAGAGTGTTAAGTAGGCTACTTGTTAACTAGCTAGTGGAATATTAATTGGAGAATAAATAAATTCACACTCATGTCCAGATGGAGTAGTCAGCTACATAAAACCAAGTTTTATCACCAGTCGAATGCTATATGTGTGAAATATTAGTATGCTGTTCCTCCTGTTTAAACAGACAGGCATTAACAGCTTTATGCACTTTTTGGATGTTTCGAAAAGGAAATCGCATCTGTTCGCAATGCCTTCTGGACAAGTTCTGCTCATAAAGTCAACAATTATGATGTGACTTGATCCCTTAGGCTTCCAAACGGTCATCTAACAGACTTCAGTTGTGCTAATAAAGTGCAGTGATAGTCCTTAAGATGGCATTCATCAGAGTCAACAAGATTGTGTTAAAAGAGTACTGTAACACAGCCTAGGTTACTTCCACACTTCGCTGTCATCAAGAGCACACTTTTGAGTGCATTTCACACTATACTGAGGTTTTGTTTTAAACAGCAGCTTGCTGAGGACTGTTTTTCCAAAGAGTGATTAAGAACTGAATTTAGCGAGGCACACAGTGAGTCTCTGAAGAGCCGAGGCTGTGTTATGAGTGTGAGCGGATGCGTGTTGCTGCCTCGCCAGTTCTCATGCTCTGGCTGTTCCAGGTGTCCTAACACACCGCCAAAGCAACCTGCCGTCTCCTGGGTGTGTGTATGTTCGCGTGTTTGTGTGTACGCGTCTGGCCAAGCTCGGGTATGCTACGCTCATTAAACCCACTGCTAAGCACAAAAGCGGCACACTTGCTAGAAGCAATGACCCTGAATGCACATATGGCTGGTTTGGGAGAACAAACAGACAGATAATGGGGGATCCGAACACAGCTGGCATAAACTCAAGCCAAAAAAAAAAAACGATTAATTTATCCAGGGTGGTAGCCAAGAAATTCAGAGGGAAAACAGAGGTTATTGTCTCTGGGTAGACTTTTTCAGACATGACTGCAGAAATGTGTGAGTCAGATACAGACCTTCCAATCATTTGGGAGTTGTTATAGACAGGGATGTTGGGACAGACGCTTTCGTTGTAGGGTCCAAAGTGGCAGTGTGGAGAACCGAAGAACTGGTCAAAACCATGCTCCAGCGGCAGGTGCTGCTTTCTGTGTCCAAGGTGCCTGGTGTCAGGTACAGATTAGAAGTTAGAAGATATTTACTTCAGGAATCATTGATACTGAATCTTTTATTCACCAAGTACAAGATGGACAATTAATTTCTATTTTTGCTACATGATTTCCAATGATATAAACAAGAAAAATAGAAATATAAAAATGGCACGCTTTAAAAAAAAAAAAAAAAAAAAAAAAAAAAATTAAGAACATAAATACAAGTAGTTGTACACGAAAATATATCTATGTATATGAACGTATACAGTGTGCCAGTGAGCTCTAACTCTTGGAATTTACTGCGAGGTAAAGTTTAAAGTGGCCATGATCTTCCCTTCTTTCTTCAGGTGCTTCCTCTCTTGCTATTTTATTCCTCACTATCCAAAATCCATGTAATCCTATAGGATTACACCTACCTTGTAGCCACTTTTAAGAAACTATGCTGCTGGTGGTTTTTGGTCACAGCAGAGCACTTGCAAAGTTGGGAAAAAAAACAAAAACAAATATGGAGGACAAAGTGGAGTCTTGTTGAATTGAAAATATTCCACTGCCAGTATTGCAAAGTTGTAATGCTACTAATAATTACATCTTCGGTACATTAACCATTATGTGATTTGACAGTACTACTTTTACTTTATACAGTTAAACGACACAAGCAGCTCTTCTTCTATTTATTTTGTGCTTCCAAAGCAACAGCAAAGGCAAACAACCTCCTCAGATTTAACCAACCTTTATGTTGGACCAACAAAACATTCAACCGCACTTTCTTGTGTTATCTTGTTAACAAGAATTTTGGATGGCTGCCCGAACAACCCAACGATGTATTGACTCCATCTCCTAGTTTTGGAGGTGAAGGCATAGAAACAACAGCATTTGTGAAAGCAGCCTTCTCAATGTAGCCAAGTGCAGCTCTCTGAGTGCGAAAACGGAAACAGAGGACATGACAACGCAAAGCAGAACCAGACAGAAATAGAGAATGACACATTCTGTACTGGCTTGTAAACCTGAACCAGCAAAGACTGTCATATCCTCTGGATTTCCTCTGAACACAATAAACAGAAGAGCTCACCACTTGCCAACGATCTTGCTGACATAGCCTTGTTTCTTTAAGATCTGAGGCAACAGGATCTCATCCTCTGTAATTCCTCCCACGACCTCTTGAGGTGTATAGGCTGTGGGAGAGATACGATACAAGATTCAGTAAATGGACTTTCATTTGGATATTATACCATAGCATTGTAAGATGTGTGATTCGGACTCATCAGAAGGTGTTGAGACATTTTCAACAACAGTAGCTCTGACTTAGCTGGAAGGCAAACCACAGGTTTATATTAATGTACTCATTCTATTATCTTATTGCTATTACAGTAACCAGTGGCTTGTATGGCAGATGTTATACATCAAGAAATTAAAACTGTGTAACTGTTAAGCATTTGACATTTTTGGTTAGAGTCTTCAATGCTTTGAAACAGTTAAAGGTAAAGCTGTAACTAAGTTTAACTTTACATTTTCTGACACAAGAGCATCCTCAGGCCAGAAGCTAAAATGACTAGCTCTTCTTAGGGATAAAAAAGAGAAATCTAGCCAGTTCAGGGATCACCTTTTTATAGCCACATCATCATTCAATAAACGAATGAGTCGTTCTTTAATTAACGCAACAAAAAAAGCAATAATCAGCAAGAGGAATAAGAAATTTCCGGATGTACTGATATTTGAAAATAATCAACCATTCTGAAGTTCACCATTTTCCAATATGCGTTACTCCATATGTGAAGACTGCCTGATAGTCAGGGTAGGTCATACCATTCCTGGCGTGTGCGTTGGTGGTGTAGAATCCATTCCGGATTGGAAGACGCCCAGTAAGCAATGCGGCTCTGGCTGGAGAATTCAGGAATGAGAGACATTTCAGTGAGAACGTGTGAAATGTGCCATCAATCAGAAGAAGCATCTCAAGCATGAAGAAAATATATTACTACTGAGACTTGCCGGCTACACCAAATAAAGTTTAAAATGCGACTCAAAGGTAAGAGATTCCTCCAGGGAAATTCGGTTCTAGGTTTAAATTCACAAAATCAACATGCAAGCCTCGTTTTCAAAGAGAAAAGCAAAACTGAAGCCATCCTTAATATGTCCTCATCCTGCATATTGTGATTAGCCGGCCTTCTTCTTCTTATCTACTACGTGATTAAAATTTTAATTAAGGCTCCGAGGCAGAACACTGTCTCCATGGCACTAATGCAGAACGCCAGGTACGGAGCAGGAGACGTCCTCCAGGCGCCCTCATCTCACACTGACCAGATTAACAATCGATTACACCTTATTTGCTTAAATATTAATTACAACTGAAAACAGGCTAATGGTACATCTTATGCATTAAAGGTTTCTTCAAATTCCCAAATTATAGGCCATTTGCACATTTCAATAGAGGGAGCATTAACCACATTATCATAATGAGTTCTGTCTTCCTGCCTCTCTCTTACTGCCTCGAGTTCTCATTTAGGAGCGTCTATTAAAGTGACCGAAGCCAATTCTAAAGAACGGTCTGGGATACTTTTAGCTTTAAGATATTCATGAAAAAAAGAGAAATATAAGGCTGTGTGCTAATGTAAGTTAATAAAGATTGCACCAGGCTGAGAAGTAGAAACCTGGACCACTAAATGCGTTTTTTTTTTTTTTGCGTTGGCAGAATTGGCTATTTTCTATACAAAGTTCAGCATTGACAGCGCTCAGTGTCCTCGGCACAAAAACGTCCTCAACCTTCAGGATTTTTTTTTCTGCTGCACTCAGGACGCTTTCGGTTAGAAAATAGTTCAACGTTTGGAACACAGTCGAGCTCGTCGATGTCACTTCTCTATCACCGACCAATCAACATCAAGAATGGGGCGGGAGCGGTCGGTGGTTCTCCCTCAGCTGCTCTTGCTCCTGCACCCAGACTCTTCGTTTAGAAGGTACAGCAATTCCCATGGCGAGAGCTGCTGCTTTCCATCTTTTTAGCTAATCTTTCTAAAGCAAACAGAGACTTGACGTTCACATCTTGAGAAATGCGGAAGTGCTAGATGATGTTTTTTGTAACTTAGCAACAATAAGCCTACGTTCACACCGCCATGCTGAAGTGACTCAAATCTGAACTTTTGCCTTAATCTGACACAGATCTGAATGTGAATTAGATTTGAGTCACTTTCATATGTGGTCCTAAATCCAATATGTATCCAATTTGTGGCTACGCGACCTGATGGATTCATGTGGCTTTTCGCCTGTTCGCATCTACTGAGTGTGTCGTCATCAGCCAGCATGGGGTTCTGACGATTTGTGCTACGTATCGTGATATATCGGTTGTGTGTTAGGTTGAAACTAATATTCCTGAGATAACTTTAAACTTTAATTCTTAGAGTTAAGGTTTGGGTTAGGTTAAGTGATACGGCTAAAATCAAGTTTAGGTAGCATTTTTCGCGCTACGGTAGCATTTTTCGTCAAGGTAGCACAGATCGTCAGAACATCGGCAGCACAACAAAACTACAACGGAGGTGAGCTACAGCGGACAAGCTGTTTGCTGTCCTCCAGAGCAAAATGTGTTGCATACATTAAGCTACTGAGCACATCCATTATGTCAGTTTTAATACAATGAGTCGTCTCACAGATATGTTTTTTTTTGTTAGTGATGCAGATGACTTGTGCAAAAATATATCACTGTATGCATGCGGAGGACCAATGCGTTTACATTACAGTTAGATACAGGCCAGTTGTAATTATGAATGTGATTCATCAAGATCAAATCTGAGCAAAAAATCAGAATTGAACAATGAGGTTTGCAATGTGAACATAGCCTATGTGCCTGAGAAAAGTGCTATGGAAGTGTGCGGAACATGAGGTCATGGGCGCAAAAAACACATCTGGTGGACACAGTCTCTAATGAATCGGATCCAATTCTCTAACAAGCTAACATGCTATTATAATCATGTTGTAATTGATTAATTTTTAAAAAATTAAATAAACCCTCTGTTTAAAATGAAACAGAAACAGGTTTGTTTACATAATGACTTGATTATATTTCATTAATATACTACAATTTTATTGTCTAATTTTGCACTGATCTTTTTGTTTTCTTTTCTTTTTTAGTTTATTTCAATAACAAAAATGGTCACTTTGCACAAATTGTGTTGATGCCTTTGGTCCATCGGAAGTGATGTGCTTCAATCACTCATTTTAAAACTTTTATTTAGCTTTTATATTTAAAAAATTGGACCGGTGTGGGCTGATACTGATATGGGCAGTTCAGTAGCACATAAGAAGCAGACAGTGGTTAGAGGAGATTTTTTTAGACACAGACCCTGAAGTCTAAGCCCGTCAAAATTAAATTAAAGCTTACAAAATCAAGTCTTTCTAAGGTACTACAGTGAGTGAGTCATATTAATGACCAGAAGAGAAAACACACTGTTAACACATAATATCCACTGAACTCTGTAAAATATCCACACATCTATTTATATAAAGAAACATAAACTGCAATCCCACAGTCAGAAGGATAAAAATGTACAAGGAACCAACATGTAAATTCCACCTGTGCATATTTCTATGACTGTTTCTTTTTAAAGTTCTTGAAGCTTTGCCTGCATCCCATGAGAAATGTAAAAGGCAGGCACAGAGAATGAGCATACATACATGGAGAACAGAGCGGATTTCCAGTGTAGAAGTTGGGAAACAGCATGCCCTCAGCAGCCATCTTATCCAGATGTGGGGTTTCTTTAGAGGGCTCACCAAATACACCAAGATCACCCCATCCCATCTGAAAGAGAACAGCACGGAGGGGAAGAATTAGATTCCAAACAGATGAAGAGTTACATAGTAGTTAGCCTATCATTTAATATAACCAGTGTTGTTAACTAGCTAAATTTACTGACTTTTTTAAACCCCTTCAGTGACTTAATTTAAGGGGAAAAAAAATCAGTGATAAATCTAGCAGTGTTGCAGTGTAGCAGACATTAGCAGCTGTCTTGTATTCAAAATTGCTTTCCGACTCACGTCACAGCTGCTGGTTATGTTAGCTGAGAAAGCATAACAACATCCAATGTGAAAAACATAACTGTGATTGTGCTTGGTTCCCAGCAACCAATCAGTGATCAGCATTGTTTTTCATCAGCCAATCATTGATCAGCATTGTTCCCCAACACCCAATCACTGATCGACATTCTTCCCCAACACCCAATCACAGATCAGCACTGTTTCCCAGCAACCAATCACTGATCAGCATTGTTTCCCAGCAACCAATCACTGATCAGCGTTGTTTCCCAGCAACCAATCACAGATCAGCACTGTTTCCCAGCAACCAATCACAGATCAGCACTGTTTCCCAGCAACCAATCACAGATCAGCACTGTTTCCCAGCAACCAATCACAGATCAGCATCTGTAACTGTTTCCCTTCATGTTTATGTTCCATCTATTCACTACCACTGCTTCTTTTTGTCTGTATTCTTGATAGAAATGATACTATTTTGTAAATATGTAAATAGCTGGTTTGACTAGTTTGTACTTGGACAACTTTCTTTCTTTTCTAAGCTAAAATCTACATTTACCATTT
>JAQQZU010000023.1:11563349-11578801 GCA_030068025.1 Parauchenoglanis punctatus | reverse complement strand
GTTTATGTTCCATCTATTCACTACCACTGCTTCTTTTTGTCTGTATTCTTGATAGAAATGATACTATTTTGTAAATAGCTGGTTTGACTAGTTTGTACTTGGACAACTTTCTTTCTTTTCTAAGCTAAAATCTACATTTACCATTTTGATTAAACTCTATTCTATTCCATTCTGTCGGTTCTTCATTGGGAACACATTTTGTTATGCAAATGATAACGATGATTCAATTCATATGCAAATTAGTTCACAGCATCATCTGGTGACTTCTAGAAAGCATGAACTATATACTTTCCCCTGAAAAGAGCTGGCAACACTATGTACAACAACTAGTCAGGGTGGGACCTCACGAAGCAGGATTTATCCGACAGATTACATAAAGCAAAAGTCAAGACAGTTTAATTAGTGTAGCAATAAGCTAGGAGAAGGCCTGTAAAACATTCTTCTACTCAGTCTCAGTTATCTAACTCACTGTAGAAATCTCACTTTGTGTAATTATCACCCAGAAAGAGAGAAATGCAGTCGCTCAACTCTAATGCAAATGATAAAGTTATAAATAACTGGAAGTAGTGTCAAACCTTACATCATCCATCAGCATTATGATAATATTTGGAGTCGAAACATTCTGGGTCTCTGCGGTCCCAATAAAACAGACAGTCCAAAAGAGGAGAAATTTGTAATTCACACTTCGGATCTCCATTTCATTTCTATAATAATCACCAGCCCTGACTGACCGCACTCTCTCAGGAAGAGCTCATGGGATGACACGAGCGTCATGTGAGTCAAAATAATAATAATAATAATAAACGTCTACAGCTTGCTTTAATGGTCTTTCTGTAGCTCGACATTGACATATTTTCCTTGTGCAAGCGCTCTTACAAAAGCAAATGAAAAAGAAGCCGAAAAAGCACCGCACTAGAAAACTACATGGCTAAAATCAAAATAAAACTTTCCTCGCTACTACCGTGTCACGTGAACACGTCAGCGCGGGCACGTGACAAGCTTTCCGCCTTGTCGTAATTCCAAGATGGCGGTGTGTGTAGCTGTCATAGCGAAAGAGGTAAACGAAAATGTTACTTTTATTTCGTTATGTTTGGAGTAAAATTGTATCTAGAAATGAATTAAAACTGCAGAATTTCAAATGTCTTTAACTTGGATTCACTCGCTTTATAATAAGTAATAAGCGGTTGCAGCTCTGGCTTTTTAGCGTTTGATTATGATACCCAGTGGCTGAATCCCGAATATCTTATTCTTATGTAAAAGGCCACTACATAGGGTCTAATGTGGTGATTTCTAACCTATTGTAACCTGTCTGTGTTGTGCACTTGATGGCGACTCATTTGGAATTTAGCCCAGTGAGCTGGACAATAGACGAGAATTTTATTATTATTGCTTTATTTGTTAAGTTGTGGCTAATTGTATTTCCTTCATGTAAAGTACAGGGACTTCCTTAATCACAGACTTTTAACAGCAGGCTTGTAGCTGACTTCAGGATCAATGAGAATGATTATAAATACCGTTGTGTAACTGTCAACAGTAAAACATGTAACTACATACATCTAGTTGAATAGATATTAGTTTTATTTGCATCATACTTGTAAAACTGAGCATAAATACACAATAGAAAATGTCACAGTATGCTTTGGGTGTAATCAGATCAGGCTCTTATTCTGCCTGCAATTAGTGTTTATAAGCAAAAATGTACAAAGTATACACAAAGGCAGGAAGAATGGACCAACATTCATACTCTGTGCTGTCATTTTGAGACAAGCTTTCAGCACATACTGTATGTTCTTCACCTGGTCAAACTGCATCAACATTTATGACCAGTGTTGGCAACTCTTAAGGGGAAAGTAGGTAATATGTGCTCAAAAATTATAAGTCACCAGATTACATCATAGACTAACTTCATATACATTCATCGAGTCATCACGATCATTTGCGTATTGGAACATGTTATACAAAGAACAAGATTTTCTGAAGACGAATAGAATAGGGTTTTGTCAGAATAGGAAATAATAGATTATAACTTTAGTTATATATTTTTTAAGAAGTTCAGAGACTTCTCCTGTTGCAAATGAACAGAGTACAGCACGGTCATGCGCGTACAGCAGGAGCAAGCAGTAACGTTCATGAGTCAGTGCGCTGCATGAAGTCACTCCTGCCAACACCAGGACCTGTGTGATACACGTTTTTGTGACAACGTGCACTTATTAGAAATAGTACTTGGTTATGTAAACTCAGTCAGGCTGAATACACTGGTGGTGAGTCGAGTGAACCAGCAGCTATGATGTGATTGAGTATAGGTTCAGTCAACTCACCACCAGTGTGTAATGCCAGTTTAGCTGAAGGTAGAGAGCCAATTTGGCAATATTGTTTAAGACAGCACACAACATGAAGCACTCAGGCTAAGAAATGGTTACTCTTTCCATTTCTGATATGATACTGATCTCAGACCAATACTAGTCCAGTACAAACATCCTCACATTAAGCAAGGTTCTATTTGTGTGACACAATCGCACTTGTGTTTCTGCAGAATTATCCTCTGTATATTCGGAGTGTTCCAATGCAGAGCGAGCTGAAATTCCACTACACAGTGCACACTTCACTGGACGTGGTGGAGGAGAAGATCTCTGCAGTTGGTAAAGCGATGGCTGATCAGCGAGAGCTCTACCTGGGACTGCTCTACCCTACAGAGGACTACAAAGTGTATCCTTCTGATGAATTGTCTTCCAGCAGCTGCCGAATTCTTGAATTTCACTCTGTTGTAACAATGGAAGGGCAGGGCAGTCACGATGTACTAGGACAAGACAAGCTGGAGTAGGTGTACGCTTAACCTCTGCCATATTAATGTACACGATTCAGTCATTCATTTATCCATACATCTGCAGTAACCACTCTGAAGAAGATCTGAAGCCTATCCCAGGAACCCTGGGGACGAGGCAAGAACACATCCTGGATTGGGTTCCAGTTCACTGCCATTGCAATGAACAGATGTCTAAAAAGCAATGTGTCCTACAGACAGCACGATTACTGAATAACTTCTGATTTCTCACGTTTTAGAGTAAAGTAGGAAGAGCTTTCTTGAGTAAAGCATTTGCATGCTTCATCATGACCAATCCCAATGTTCCATCTCTTTTATTAAAACTGTGTTCCTACATGAAAGGTTTCTGAGCAACCTAGACATTGCATCCTACTGTGATGGTTCAATAGTTTGATAGGAGGTAAATGTAGGGCTGATCATTTCAAACCTAATTCTTGTAACTTGACTTGTGCAGCAGCATGGAAGTTTTGTTCGGAGATCTTAAGGCAAGCATGTTTATGACCATGTAAAACAGTTTTCAGCTGGCTCGGTTGGAAAAGACAGCTGATTGCTGAGTGGTGTTTGAAAAGAACACCACAGAATCTGCCCATTCACACCATTTCTAGGTGCTTAATACAGTGCTTAACCAATACTTGAGCTCTTCCTGCAGTGCCAATGGCATTTAATGTAATCATATATAAAAACAATGAAGTAAGCAGCCACCATGACATACTTTAACACGGAGAGACTGGGTTAGCTAGTTAGCAACTCTCTAACTTTGCTAGGAAAATGTCCATTCACATAGCTTACTTAAAAAAAAATTTAAAAAAATCTACCCAAGTGGTTTGTCATTGAGCTGGGCCAAGTGTTTGGTTTGGTGAGTTGCATTGGAAATTTTTTAAAAATAAACAAAATTGGATCTTTTAGTCTTAGATGACAAATAAGAAAAGCCTGCATGGAACATATTGTATGAGCTTAACTGAAATACCAGATATGGCTATGTGACGAACTCCAAAGTGAAGTTTGTGATTGTTGTGGACTCATCAAATACATCACTGAGAGACAACGAGATACGAAGCGTAAGTAGGAATGTACGGGTGAAGTAATAGCAGTTCAGCTTCTGCACCAGTGACTGGGATTGAGGGTTCATATTCCACAGCGAACATTGCTAGACCCTTGGGGCAAGGCCCTGTATGGATTCTTAAAGAACAGTGAAGTAATTCTTGGTTTGTTTTTCTCTGAATTTGAATCATTGTCAATTCAGCATTCACCAGTCAAGTAAATCATAATTAATAAGACTAATGAAGCAAAAGTGAAATTCAGCTCTCACAGCTATTAACTGCTCAGCTAAATGGGTGTCTGATTTCACAGTGAGGCACAACCCTTTTTAGATAAGACTGTCTGCAAAATGAATAAATGTATTTGTAAATGCCATTTTTTTTTACTCATGAAGTAAACTGGTTGTGGATTACTACACCAGAATAATCTACAGATGAAAGTTTACAGTTTACTCATCTCCTCCATAGATGTTCAGAAAGTTGCACAACTCCTTCACAGACGTCATGTGCAACCCCTTCTACAACCCTGGAGATCCAATTCAGTCCAAGTAAGAACTGTTGGAGCCCATCTCCTCATTGTTGAGTTCAGCTAGGTAAATGATTTGTCCAAACAAACTGTTCTCTCTTCTTTCAGGGCTTTTGACAGCACGGTGTCAGCCATGATGGTGTCATCCTGCTGAAGCTGTATTTTACGCTGTTGTACATACAGAAGCTCATTTGTCCGTTTGTGTATATGTTTGTTGTATGAAGTAAATATTTTCAATTAATAAATTGATGAATAACACTGATAAACTAAAGAGCAAAAGGTTTTTATTTATTCTTTCTGTCAATGATTTACATTAAACAATGAACAGAGATAGAAAATTAGACAAAAGATACTGAAATTCAAAGGCACTCCAGCCTGCAAGAAGCTCGTTTTACAGAAAGGATATTATAAAAATAGAAATAAAATAGTGTAAATCAAGTCTCCTCATTGTTCAGGCTTTAAATCAGACAAAATATATGAGAAGCCATACAAACATATATATGCACTTAAAATGTAACTATGAAAATGCATGTGTAGACTGGGAGTCCATTAAAGGCAGGAACGTAACAGCGCTGAACAGTTAGCACCCATAAGTGCTTAGAAAAAGGAAAAAAATAAAACTAAAACAGACTTTTCGTTCTGTCAGTATTAAATGTACCAAGGCTGAGCTCTTCCACCTCCCCTGAAACAGAATGCATTAGAATTAATAAACATTTCTGTAAACAGGACACATTAATCTGGTGTATGATTTCTGATTAAGAACTAGACATCAGGAGTGTAACAATCAGATGATATGGATTGGAGTGTTGATTTAAAAGGCAACGACTGAAATGAATCGAGGTAACTATTAGAATACTGAATTTACAATCACTATCAATAATACGTTCTTTTTTTTTTTAAACAGATGTCAATAAGCTAGCAATCTGATCTGCTCGAACCTCCGACACTCCGTGTCATTATTTGTGAAGGAGCAGTAAGCCTACCGCAGATTCCGATCAAAGTTGGTCATGGAGGCTACTACATGGTAACTATCGTAGCAGGTTCAGTGGGATCAAATATCAACCTGTTGCTTTAACAATCAAAATTATATTGTGTAGAAGCCTGGGATTTACAGCCTCGTGTCAAAACGACATTTTCTTTAAGAAATTTTTACTTTACCCATAAATTGCAGTTGCTCAGCCAATACATGAGGTCCGAGGTGGGTAATGAAGCGAAAATACAAGTTAAGCTCATAGCCACCAATTTAGCACTATACAAACCTTAGACCCGAAACATGTCTTGGTTCATTTCAGCTTAGCAGAGAAGTGTAAATATCATTTTTGACCCACATCATAAGATGTAAATTATAACAAAACTGAAGTATTACAATATAAAAAAAATTGCCTGGTGCACAGGACTGAGGGAATGCCTTCTCTGATAAAGCCACATGCAAGGCTGCCTTTATTTATAGACACTGCAGTCACTCAAATATCAGAGGTGATATTCTAATATCAGAGTGTTGAGGTGAAAAATGAGGCATCTTAGACTTTACAGTAATGTGTATTATAGTACTGACCTGATGAAGCCGCGGAATCTGCCCTGGAAGCCATTATGGAAGCGGGACGTGCGGGCGCCTCTGCCTCGGAAACGCCCACCTCGCGCGAACCCTCTGTCTGTACTGCTGATGCCTGGCATGTTGGTGCGTTTAGGTAAGACCTGTGGCCAAAAGACGCAACCAACAGGCCAACTTAATCTAGACCCGTCTGGAGGCGCGAGCTAAAAGCTCCACTGGGAAAAATGTTTAGATTAGCACTCTTAGCATTCAACTCCGTGGCTTTGTGTCAGGATATCTGCTTACACGTTCACATTTACAAAGACAGCTCAGATTTCTCCATCATTCTTGCACGTCATTACATTGCTGATTCTGAAGGCATTACATTATTCATGACAGCATTAGATTGGTAAATTACATGTAGTCTAGTAGAGTAAATACATCATCTCAAGCAAAGCAGGACACGAGTATGGGATAAACTGATGACCATTTTATACAAGTTATCACTAAACTGATTTTTACAAATATTAATGAAATCAATAAACTTAAATAAATAAATAAATAATTATTTTATGGAATGACACGTCTCAGAGGTGATGTTCACTATTCAAGTCCCCGTTGCTATAGAAACGATGTTTAGGAGTGCATTAGTGTAAATCTGTGGTTTGTATTGCAGCTAAAACTACCGTCAGAGCTGCTGTTATAGAAAATGTATCAACACTTTCTGACCAGTCAGATTTAAGAATTCAATAGTGCTGTGAATTACAGCCACCTGAATAAATAGCACCCACTTGTCACATTTCCAATAAAACGTTGTCATGGCACAATTCCATGCAATAAAGTATCACACAGTTTAATCAAAATGGCGGTTTTGACGAGTGTGAGGCCACAACTGCTCTGGGATTTACAAGCTCAGAGGCCACGCCTCCATCCCTGGATTTAAAATATAGCTCAAACCCAGTGGCCCTTATTAATCAAAGTTGTGTAGAAATGAGCACAGACTTCAGCGTCCAGAATGACGTGCGAACAAATCTGCGTCTGATGCCTGAAAAGGTCATACGAAGCAAAATTGATGAATCACATTCAACTGCATGGAAACAAGCTTCCACACATTTGTCCCTTATTTACATACGATATTCATGACATGCCCCATTTACACTCCTATACATCTAATTTAGATCAAATATGCTCCACTTTGTAAAGATATGACAGATATGATATGACCAGCTGTGAACTAATAAAAGGAAAGCCTTCAGAAGAAAGCAGGTAGTTATAGGAACTCGATTTATTTTATAGCTTTTATGCATTTTAGAACAGCAATACATTTTAGATCATATTTATCAAGTCAGAGTGAATTATGAAATAATTTAACTTTTTATTGTATTAATAAATCTAAGGAAGGAAAGTCATCATCCTTGACAAATAAACAAATCCTTATTTCACAATAAATCAAATCAGACTAAATTGTAGGCTAATAAAATGAATAAAATTGTGTCTGGCATCTTTTAGTGTTGACATGAAATTATCAAATAACCTCAAAATAATTTCCAAGCGTCTTAGTAAATCAAACAGTATTTTATATTTAAAAAAAAAAGTAAATTAAATAGTTATGGGATATGTTTCATCTGCCCAAAAATCGACATCCAGCTCAGAGCTTTGTGTTGCACCCGTGGCACATAATTGAGCCTATTACTCAAGTCAACAGCTAATGAGCCGGTAAAGATCCAGGCCCGTGCCTCTGATCACATTTACAAATTACATGTTGACACTAAATGCTATTATCCCGTACCGTTGACTGTATTTAAAAGAAAAAGAAAAGAAAAAGAAAAAAAAAAAAAAGGGACAGCGCATAGTCTCAAAAAAGTGAAGCCACAACAGGTCTAGTGCCCCTGCTGGCTGGCTGCAGTACAGCTTTTAGCCTGGCCCAGCCCAATGACAAAAACAGCCTATTTTCCATGTCCACTTTTCTCATCTGAACCATTTTTCCTTCTACAGTGTCTAATTCAAACAATTACTTTTCCCTATGCTGATAACTGCACATTTTTTTTTTAAATAAAATTTTTAAATAATTTGTTTTTAAAACATTACTCTACTATATTGTAAGAAGGCATAGTGCCAGCTACCCAACCATATAGCTTCCATACAGCCAGCCAGCTATCGGAATTTGGCAAAAGCCAATTGCTTGTCAGTGAACACACACTACCAATAACAATAGGATAGATTTTCTAAGTAGTTACTTAGCTTAGAGTGCACTCAGAATAGCCATGCGCCCCAAATCATGAGTTTTTAATCTCACCCTTGTGAGCTCACTGCCGGCTCATTCCGTCTGACAGCGAATTTCCATGTCACGTGATAAATTTCCTTCCCAGACGCCTCTGTATTAATGAAATATCTCCAGCTGAGACTACTTAAAGACTCTGGACAGATGTAATAAAGAGGATTTGTGAATGTGACTGTACAAGTCTGATCTCTAACTCAAACTCTAGATGGAGAAAGTTTCTACTGCGCAGACACTGAATGCAAATTTGACAACATGGTGGCGTGGTGGCTTCACTTCTATAGAACGGGAGTGAATGGGAATACGCGGTCTATTTTTTATTCAGTTGATGTTAAATTCAGTTTAATATGCAGTTCTTAAATGTGCATTTGTGATTACTTGTGATTATGATGCTTTTTTATTTCTTCACTTTTATAACTCTACAGCTATACTTAGAGAGGATACTGATAGTTTTCATTAACTGCAGTTAAAAAAAAATCAAAGCAGCTTCAACAAAGTTGAAACTGATGAATTAGGAAACTATGGGTGAAATTTCAATGTGCTCATTTTACTGTCAGGTTTGACTGGATGCAAGTTTGAGAAGGGCCATTTAATATGAGGTACGACATTCAGATGTCACATTCACCTTAATGACTCGTCCTCTGAACAAGGTTTCATCCAAAGCCATGGCCATCCTCACCGACTCTCTATCAGAGAACTCGATATATGCAAACCTAAAGAGAACAGCAAAGCAATGTTGACTTAAAAAGTGCTTGAGGCACTAACTAATAATAATAATAATCATAATCATAATCCTGCCCTCACCCTTTCGGATGGCCAGTGAATTTGTCGCACAGAATAGTGACCCTGTTGACGTGACCGCAGCCATTAAAGTAGATCTCCAGCTCATCTGCAGTCGTCCCATAATCCACCTGTTTCCATTTCAAACAGAGCATGCAGTGTTTTTAGTAAACAGCTTGAGTACTCACTTATTTAAATTTCAGGGGTGGCTGCACAGCAAATCTTAGAGACCCTTTATAAGAGACAGAGTCATATATGACTTTATGTATTGTATATAAACATGACGCAATTTAACAAAAAAATTTTTTTTTAATTAAACAGTGAGATTAATTAATCTAGCTTGTATTTAAAATAAATTTTTGAATAGCTATGAAGTCGGTAAGTTTCAGAAGCCCAGTGATTAATAGAAGGAGAGAAAAGCTAGAAAGGGGCCTGGCTAGTTCATTAGTTCAGAATGAAGCACAGGAATGTAAACAAACCTTATGCATGTGCCTACAGAAATCAAAACATGGAAATGGTGATAATGAACTATAAATAATTAAATACCACCATACATAATGTGACGAGCTGTAGTTTTTAACAAGCGTTTTGTAAACAGATGTCCTGAATAGATTTCCTGAATAGGATCGTGTCCTCTTGCACTCAGTTTGCCTCTCGCATATTTGTTCATCAGCTCGCATGGCAATGACATACAGCAGGTTTGCTTCACTTTCTGCAACATGGTTCAAACATGATTAAACTGTTTTTGTTGATATCAAACTGTTCTAGGGTTCTCTTGGAGCCGGCATGAGAACGCAGCTCACAATCACTGCTGCGCTCACACCTGCCCAAACGAACCTCAGCAATCCGAGCAACGCAGCGGGAGTCGACTGAAACAGACTACATACGAGAAAACACTACAGCTTTGGTCTTCAAGAAGAGGCTCATTGCTTCATGACTCATGGTTCAAAGTTATCTGTGAAGTCTCTGTGGAATACACGCTCATGCCGTATATGCAACCATCACCATTCATAATATTTTCAGCGATGTTCAATTCTGTACCCATGGTTTTTTGTTTGGTGCTGACGTTCAATCAATACAAAATGCAGTTGCTGAAAAAAGATTGATCAACATTTACATCCTCTATGTTGCCATGATCAACAATCACTTTACTACAATTTACTGAAATATGAGGCACATTAAATGAACAGTACAGTACCCACATATCATAAGGCACACGTTTAACAACAAATATTTACCACACGGCATCTTTAAAAAAACATGGCTTACGTTCCCCACGTAGACGGATCTGGTGTCAGCGTCTATCCTCTCCTCAGGTGTCATACTGTAGAAAAGTCCTGAAGACACAAATGTCAATCAAATACAAATGTATTCGAGACACTTGATCTAAAGCCGAAACGCCTTAAAGACTAAATATAGAACTTTTAAACGGAGCATCCATTTAAATATGAATCATAAAAGATTACTAATTTGAAAAGAATGATGTAAGGAGTGTCCAGCTAATGAAAATCCCTGCTACTTTAGAAAAATGTACATCTGTGAGTGAAAAAAGGCAGTCAGCACCTTCCTTAACCAAAACCAACTTGGGAACGCAGCACTGCCAGGGTTTGGGAAGTGATGACGGTGCGGATCGGTTTAGCTGCCGGAGCTCACCTGTCTGTAGAGAGCCGTAGGGAAATGGCTTGTCTGAACAGTACTGCGCTTCTCTCAGCTTCTCCTCCTCCTCTTCCTCCATCTCCATCACCCGCGCCTTGATCGCCTCCAACTCCTTCAGGATAAAAGGGCAAATATGACAGCAGGCACTTATATCTTTCACTTACTTTACATATAATTATATGCACGGAGCTCTTATTTTGTCTTATTGCACTGGAACCCTTGAGGTTTGAAGCCAAGGTGCAGAATCCTTTGTAGCTGTACACACAGGTACTGATTCAGTCGTCGCCCATCACTTTGTAGCCGACAGTTGGTCACTATTGGACATTCCAGGCTCTGGTTGCCTAGATATCCCTCTTGTATATTTACTGGTCAGTCAACGGTATCCTTCACTCCCATAGGTAGTTGCCTCAATCACGTCACCTCAAAGTTGAGATTAGTTTAACTCTGTACATGCCCACGTCACATCGCTGACGGATATTTCACCTGGCATCACTACAAGTCACAGCATTTTAGTGATATTCCATGGTCTCTTCCTTTGTAAGTCAAGAAATGGACACAGGCCTCGTCACATTATAGAAGAGAGACTCTAACTAGAAGACGACACTGGGAACTTCTTATAAAACGTTATTGCTAGCAGGTTCTCGTGATCAAGCCTGCTATTGAGGGGAAGGGGTTCTAATTTACAACATTCGTTGTCCTCCAATTGCGACCAACAATTATTGTATTAAAGAATCACTAACAAAATATCAGAATACCACATTTTTCACCTCAAATCTGGCAGATAATCAGCCAAGTTTGCAGAACTGAACACACGGCCAAACCACCACATACTTGCTGTTAAGCTGCAGATTCCCCCCTTTTTTAATTGAAGCGTAACAAATTGCTGAAAGTGGAACTACATTAACTGCATCACTTCTAGTTCTCTGGTGTAATTTTGCCTTCAAACTTTGCGCAGAATATGAAAATAATGAGCAAGTTTGTTCTTTTTATAGATTACAGACAAAGACTAAATCTGTCCTAAAGCACATCAGCAAATCTGCATGAGATTACTGAGGAACTGAATGAGATTACAGGCAGATATTTACCAAAAAAAGGCTGCGAATTCCATTACTTGGTACTCTGATGCAAAACTAAAGCAGTAAAAAGACAAAAGCAAACACGTCTTGGCTTAGGTGTAGGGACAATATTTTATATAACTAAACCTTTAACAGGTGACCTGTGATTGCTGGTTTTCTGATTGTGGTGTACATTAGGAGGAGGCCTACAGGGGTCTGGTGACCTTGTGGTAACGGAGTTTAATAGTTATTCACTGGCAACAGTGAACAACTACAATTCACATCTGCAATTATCCTAATGCTCAAACTTTCGGTAAAGAAACAGGAAAGTCCTAATACACGTAATTTGTGGTTCTCTGGGTAGAAATTGCAACTGTTTTATTAAGATTCAACTCAATAAATACAACCTAGTTTTGTGCCTGAACCTAGAATGAGGGACTCCTGGAAAAATGCTGCCTAATAACAGGAAAATGCTTCATGGAAACAATTTGACTAATTTCTAAAGAAGTAAAACAGCAGTGTTTTGTTTTTGAGCAGAGAATCTGAATGTTTCAAACAAGACTGAAGAAAAAATGCAGGCGCTATGTGAAGAAAACTGCAACAAAGCGTTCATTATATTGATTTTAGCCTATTTGTGGTAATATAACTAATCTTTAAAAATAATTGTTTCCTCTTAAAAGAAAGCTAGGAGGGTTAGCTATCCTTTCACAAACTTACCGGGTCCTCAGCGAACTGACTTCCGGAGTTGAGAGCTCCTTTAATGTTGTAGCTTTGCTCCGCCATGTTAGATAACGAGCTGAACTCTGATAATCATCCCACCTTCAGCCTGCTGCTTCTGAACACCGTTTAATGCTTCTTCATCAGTCTAAATCCTCCAAATAAGCCTTCTTATTGCACAAGTCATCAAATAGACCTACTGAATTAGGACTGAAGAAAATATGTCACACAAACTAAAGATGTTTTTCTGTCTAGAGTTAAGGGGGGAAGGCCACCTTCAAATCTGCACCTTAAAGTACCTGATAGGGGTCACAGGTCGCCGTGGTTGCGTCCCAAATCTAACAATACTGCACTAATTCATATGAAAACAGTATGACATAGCTTGCAGTTTGGGACGCAGCCCGAAAAAGTCTTCCAAGCTGAAGGTTGCTCACCTTTAATGAGCTCACCTGCAGCTCACCGCAAATATCTTTTTTGCAGGCAGGCCGAGAAAGCTCATTACTATTCATGAGGAAAGTGCGACCTGATTGGCCGGTGAATGAAGAACGTGCTACCTGATTGGTCAGGGTTAGAAAACGAAGGCGCGTTCACCGTTTAATCAGGGGGCACCTTCCTCATGAATATTCATGAATTTCCTCCGCACCTACAAACTGGATATTCGCCAGCTCACCTGCCTGTTACTCCAAACATTTCTGCAAAAATTACAGGCCTAATCCAAAAAGAAGAATGTGTATGCAACCCTAAAATGATTAATGAAATAACTGACAAAAGACCCGGATGAAACGTCACACCTCAAAACCAAACGCGGAGGGGGCGTGGCTTACTGAAGAGCATGCACTTGGGATTCATTGGGTTTTAAAACTCTAAATGACATCTAGTAGTGGTCCACATTTGCTCACTTCATGAACTGATACTCACTGTATCATTATTTCACCGCCAGAATGAAGGACACACTGGAGATTTGCAGATTGAATTGATAAATTGAAAGTTTACAAACCTCAGTAGATTTAAAAAATAAAATAAAATAAAACATTTGGATAGTTGTGTATATAAAGCATTCTCATAGAAAATAAATTGTGTAATGCTGGTTAGCAAAGCAGTGGTCATTCTTGTTTTTCCTTTAATAATAAATCCCATTTACCCCCAAATAGTGGTTAGTTTAATAATGTTGTCCAAGTTGGCTGCCTCATAGCAATACAGTGTACAGTGCAGTTCTGTTCATGTTTATAGCTTACAGAGCATCACAGTGTAATAATCAATATCAGCAAGTCTGTGATGTTACTGGATGGAACTGGATGCAGTTGCTACAGAAATGATTTAATTTGAGACAAACTTGGAGTGGTGGCATGGTGGTGCAGCTCCGAGTCCATGTAGGTTTCCTCCAGGTGCTCTCTTTTCCTGCCCCCTCCCACAAACATGGCAACAGGTGAATTGCCCTAGGTGTGAATGAATTTGTGAATGTGTATGCATGCTGCCCTGTGACGGGAGCATTCCTGCCTCATGGTGAGTGTTCCCAGGACGGGCTCCAGGTCCACTCCAGCTCCCTACTACAAAGATCTTTCAGAGGAATGAATGACTGAAACTTTTTTAAGGTGCAGGAAACTTTTATCTTTGTACAGTAAACATTAGTGTTCATTTCAGTCAGCGATAGGTAACATAACTCTGCACCACAGCTGAGAACAGAATAATTACCTCAGGAGAGACCTAATTGTAGTAATTGGATCCCAGAGAGTAAATAGCAGGTTTTAACTCTCTCACAATCCCCTCGTCATTTCATTCAAGTTCCCCTGTGGGTATCTGGGGACATAACATCATGCATGATCACCCAGGAAATGAAGGACAAGGCACAAGCGATGTTTCGTATTTCGCTGTCTTTTTTAATTACACAGATACGTATCTCAACACAGACAATAACCTGATTTAGAATGTTTACAGCGTCACATATCCAACGAAGCGCACAGTAAAGGGGTAGAGGGGGCAGCAAAAAGGGGGAGGAGAGCATGCAGGAAAGAAATCAAAACTTCTCCTGGCACAGTTCACTTCATCTAGAGACTGATAACAGGAAAAAAGTTCTTCTTCACACCAACCTTTTCCTACAGAAACAACGTTCTCTTTTCTGTAACAATGTATTGCACAATACAGTAAATAATGCATCCCTAAACATGTCAAACCAAGCCTTCATCTTTAGGTGTCTTTACAAAAAAAAGTCTGTAGCTATTTTAGCATTGGTGAGATCAAGCGTCCACTCCGGCTTTGCTAACAATAGCATTCTCAGTCTCATTAGTGTGAGGTTTACATTACAACAGGATGAGCTATGGAGTCCAAAAAGCTTCTGATCACATGCATTTTCCCTAGCGAAACATTCCACCTATACCCTTCATGGATGGCATAATTAACGTAGAAGAAACAAGTGATAGGAAAAAAAGCCCTCATCGAAGATCACATTTTAAATATATATGTAATGCTAATTTGACCACTGCTTGAGCTTTAGGTCTACAGAGCGCATATGACTTTCTAGGTTTGTGTTCAGAGGTGGCTTCTCTTTCCGAGGGTCATGCGATGAGAAACTTCCAGCCCTGAATGTCTCCCAGCCTCGACCCCCTCACGAATCTGCTCAGAGAAGCCATGCCTTCCAGTGCGCCCAAGAAAACACAGATATATACAAACAGTGGAAGATACATCAGCAAGCTCTTCCTTTTTGGTTCAACTTTGGTTGGAGACACAACGGGACACAAATTAGATCATAAACCGCATAGGGCCTCTTATGAACTAAATGTGAGCTAAGCAGACATGCAAAGCACAGAGAAGGAGTGAGATGTGTGTGTGTGTGTGTGTGTGTATCCTCTGCCTTCGTTTTGCTCGTGGTATTGGATTAAAGCTCTGGAATATTCAAGTAGTTTGCACAGCGAGATCGTGAATAGGGAGCCTCTGTCTCTCAAGCACACATTCAAGCCGCACATTCTCCAGTGAGGTTGGCTGATGCTAGACATGCGCCCATTTTCATATGATGATAACTGCCTAAGCGTTTTTTAAAGTCTCTATTTACAACAT